>OY856188.1:142559576-142633580 GCA_963693315.1 Diogma glabrata | reverse complement strand
ATAAAAGAAAAAATGTAATATTAAGGAAAATCGAACCCGACCTTTGAGTTGAAAAATATCTAATTATTTCCTTAGTTACTTGAGTTTGGACAAAGCCCGAGTAAAAATTAACGTTTTTTTTTCAAATATTAAAAATAAAAAACTAAATTTAGTTCAAAACATTCCACTATTCCACATCATTATAATACAAAATACTTATGTACATATATTGGAGTTAAAAATAATGAAGTTATAAGATTCTGGGAGACCATTTAAAAAACAACGGGCATATATATGAAATTTGTGTTTTAACCTGTAGAGTCCCGGGCCCAAATACCCAAGCTAATTATTGAGTTGACACAGTTTGCAAGATCTTTTTAAAAATGGCGTCTGTGGCGCAATCTGATATTGTTTAAAGGTATATCGACGGCTGTCTCGGCAAACGGAGGTTTTGAGAGCCGACATTATGGCCGAAACCGTCATCAAAAGCAAAAAATTAAGAGTAACATTTTGAAATTTGTTTCGATATTGTACTGCTTAAATAAAAGCAAAAAGTAAAACACTTTTTCAGAAATAGATTGAATCTGTTTAAATCTAGATTTCAAATTATTAAATCACCTAATTATAATTTAAAATCTCACTAATTATTCATTGAATATTAATGTTAATGTCAAACAATTTCCAGATTTTCGTCAATTTATTTGTGAACCGAATGTTGTCTCAACTCAAGCCTGTATTAGGATTTAAAACTTTAATGGTAGAAGGCTATACATCGTTGCAAAGAAAACTCAAATAATGGAAACTAATTCTAACCTAATACCAAAATTTGTTGAGTATCGATCTATTAAGAGCAGCACTTAATTAAAATCCTTAGCCGCAGTAAGGGAACAAGCTTTCAGATTTTTATTTGATATGATACGAGTCTTTATATGCAACAAAGCTAGTGCTGCAAATCGGCTACTTGTTTGTTCAATGAACATTATAACTAAATTTTCTTTCGATGCTAGTGCAAAATTGTTAAATGCGGATTCGACTTCCTTTGCACATTGAATTTATTTTTCACTAAAGATACTTGTAACTTTACCAAACTGCAAAGAATTTGGATTTGGTAATATGAAAACTAAATTAATAAACGGTGAAAATGGAACTATACAAACGAATACCTATACTGGGAAATCTCTTATTTATCACAAATAGGTATTTTAAAAAAAATCTATCGCACAGATGCGATTTAAACAAAATTTTACTAAAAAATAAATTAGAAAAACAAACTGCATATGTAAATAAAAACATGCACTGATCCCTTCGTAAATTTCCTTTCTCTTTAATGCACCAACACAATTTTCAACCAATTGTGCAATACATCACATTATTTATCACATTTTATGTTGCTCGAACCACAACTTTCAAATTTAAGAGAAGTTTAGTTTTTTTCCATAAACCAACAAACTAAAGACAAATTGCTTCTTTATTTAGTTATTTTGTATTTTTAACAGAACAGCACAAATGGAAACTATTTCAATGAAATTTGGTAACACAATTTATTTACAGTTTTAATTCAATTTTTATCTGCACATTTCAAATATGAAAACTTTATTAATTACAAATTATACAATAATCTTTTTTATTTTAACTTAAATTTACATTAATGTTAACCATTTGATCAAAATTTACATAACGTCCCGATCGAACATTTGATCGAGTATAGTTAGTAAGACCATTCCTTATTTCTTTTTGTATTATCACTTTCATTGTACATAAATTAAACATTTTCCTCCATCATCCCTATATAAAATGCAAGTCAACCATTTCCATATATCATCTCAATACACAATTCTATTCAAACAAGAAAATATGTTCTTATCTCCGACAACTACAGACAACCATTCTTCTTTTTTATAAATATAAACAACCGTATTATATCTACTTATAATATTATGACCACGCATTACACAAACTAATTATAATTATTTATGTAGATAGAATAGTGTATTATTTAATTAGGAGCTAAAGTGCTACTTTTTGCGTTGAGTCTATAGTTTGGCGGCCGACCTTTGAGAGGCCAACAATTATAGACGAAACACAATAAGACACTTTAGCTCCGAATTAAATACACTATTTTTTCGACAAACGTTTAAATTTTTTATAAATATGAAATTAATACATTTTTTTCAAAACAACGTATTACTTTACTGTCGCCGTTGAAAGAAAATGGTGACACTTTACTACTGCCGTAAAAATATGAAAGTTACTTTGCTGCCAACGTAAAAATATGAAAAAAGGCGTTCCTTTACAGTCAGATTATATGTCCAAAAAGTAAAACTTTAACCTTCTTCACAGCGGCAGTAGAGTAAAAATTTTCAGTCGTCTGCCAAAAAACATGTATTATTAATAAACATTGAGTGACTCAACAAACCAATTAAAAATGTAATACATTGGTTGAATAACATGTAGCAAACATAAGTATTTTACGATTTTGAAATAAATTATTTTAATTTAAAGGCCGAAACCGAAATATATTAGCAAATCATTAGAGAATTTCTTTATATTATATGAATATTCTTGTTTTAGAGTAAAATTCGAAATAGGCCGTCGTTACAAAACAAAATAAACCAATAGGTTCATTAAAGAAGCAGTTCAGTAAACTACATCAGCGTTTAAAATAAATTACCCAAAATGTAGAGTAATAATTGATTGCACGGCAATGCAAATAGAACAACTGTGCGGGAGAAATAACATGCTCTGCAATTACAAATTTGGGAACACCGTAAGGTGTTTGGTTGGTAAAACCCCCCAGTAAACACATTCCGACATTTGCTTGCAAATTGGTGATGACGTGGCGTAAAAATAACAGATACCAAGATGGTGACGGTTTTTTACGTGTCTACTCATATTCAGGTTTTCACCTTTAGTTTGTTTGCGTACACAAACGTTGGTCTAATTTCTTGGAAACCCCTTTTACTATAATTACTTCTATTTAAATATCTATCAACAAGAAAATAAATTTAAAATATTATATTTTAATGCTTTAGAATTAATTTAGCGAGTTTCATGTACATATTTTCAGAACATTATGTTACCAGAACTGGTGCGTACAGCCAACTTTTGTACCAGCTTTGACAATATTTTTTCGTCAATTTAACAGATCATTAGTTCACCGAGTCATGTTATCGAGAACTGAATATCTGTAATTTTTACTCTCATTGGAATTCGTTGTTCACAAAATATAAAAAATTGCGTGTTTAAGCAGTTCACTAGACAAGTACAACGAAAGTTTTTTGTTACTCAATTAGGCGCTTGTTTATAAATGAGTTTGATACATATTGAACCCCATTTTACTAATAAATAAATTGCAAACTCGTTTATTCGTAATTGGTATCTCCTTCTAAAATGTTCTATTTCTATTAATATAAACTTAATAAATAATAAACTTAAAACAACTGTAACATGTTAATTTCATTTATACTATCGTTAACTGTATCGCAGATTTTGAAAGAAATTAATTAACTTATAAGGCGTTAAAATATTATTTATGGTTGGCATAGTTAAAATGATTACCGCATAAGAACATACAAAAATTCATATCACACAGTGAGGAAACAATAACAAAAGGGTTTTGTTCACTTAATTTCCACCCCAGTCCTCCCTCATAGATAAAATTAAAATATATTTTCTATATATAATCAATATTAAACAGGGATAAATAAAAACATCACATGAAAAGTTTATAAATATTCATTGGAAAATTGAAAAAAGAAATTATTTATTCATGAATGACCTATAAAGGCTCAAACTTATAAAATCTCTTTTTCAACTTTGATTTAATTAACTTAGTTTTGTTATGTTTTTTGTGTAAAACTATAACGGTAAAAGGAAAAATCAATGGATATACATAATTGATATTGATTCTAGTTTGTTTTTATTATATTTGTTTGATACTGACCTTTAATTTTTAACAAAATAGATGAGGTAGATTGTTTTTAGAAACTCAAGTTTTTATACAAGACAATATTTTTTAAAATTTCTATCTTTATATGGGACTAACTAAGCTAACTTTTATTTCTAACTGTTAAAAAGGTGCAAACGATACTTTGCTAGATGTACAAGTAAACTCACAGGTGTCGAACTCCATGTGCCTACCATGTGACTTCAGTCAGACACAAGGATCTATTGCATAAAAACCAACAAACTAGAGAACGTCAATTTCTTTTCATGTTTGTAATAACATTCCTAAATTTCCTTTGATAGAAAAAACGTCATTTCGATAGTTAGCAGCCATTAGAAACGAACAGTGACCTAAAATTAAAAAATATGCACAAGCAAAGCTTTACCACGATAATTTAGGACTTAGATACAAAGAGGAGAAGAATCTGAAGTTAATAGAAAAATTGAGAAGAGATGAGAACATAATCACTAGGCTAAATAATGCTGACCTTAAAAGGCTGACCTTAAAGAATACAACAACAAACTACAGATGAAGAATATGTTAGAAAAGAAATTAGAAAAGAAAACAATTTATTCGAGTTCTTAACACATAAACGGAAACCGGAATAAGGAATAGAGAATAGACTAGATGTTAAAAATTAGTAGACCACACAAAAGAAACAAACCAAATAAAACAGAATATACACCTAACTATAAACTAGCTATTTCACCCAAAAACAAAGTGATAACAACAAAATTCCAAAAAAAAAGTGATGAACATATCCAATAAGTTAATATTGAAGGATAAGCACAGCAACGAAATGATGAAATTGATGACAGCGAAAATGGTATCTAAAATATAAATTCTCGTAACTTAAATTTATTCACTTCTTGAATTACACACGTATAAATTCTAAATAAAAAGTTTAAAGTTCAAAATAAAATTTGTTTTGCAATTCATGAATGTTACTTTCTGGAATATAACTTAGAAGAATTGAAAATTAGACTTTTACTTGAAATGATTATAATTATAATTAAAAATGAAAATAGAAATTCAACTCGAGATTTTAGGTCAGTGCAGTAGCGTATTATGGGTGAAGAGGGGAGTTGTTTATCTACTTCACCTATACGTACTTAGATATCGAAGTATTGTTTCGAAGTAAGCATCGACGTTTACGACCGAGCTATGTACAAAATTTTTTTTGTATGACAATATATGCGTTCCTTTGGAACGAAATAGCTGCTCAAAGCAGCTTTTGAGTAGATCACCAATGGAACGCCAAAAATTGGAAAAATTTTCAAATATAGCCACACAATTTTATTATTCTCAAAAATTTTTATTTTGAGCTGATGTTTAGATCTGACTGGTCCATTTTATTATTAAAAATACCAAAACAAGTTTATAAACGATCTAAATAAAATCGAAAAATAATCTGCTTTTCAACTGTACAACTTGTTCGAGGTGGAGTAGATCAAAGCAAATTTGAGTAAGTTTGATTTTCAATGGAACGTTCTATTATGTTCTCTATATTTAAGTAAAAGCATAAGTCATAATTCAAGATTTTATTAAGATTTTTATCTATACGATAGCAATGGATCTAACCATTACGTAGTTTAGAATTATTAATCACTAGAAATGAATGTATTCAATCGAATAGAATGAAAAATTGCTTTGAAAAGTGAAAGATCCGTAGCAAAAGTTTTATCTCAATTCCGGTCGGTTCGGGAATCAAACCGGCGTCCTTCTGATCAGAGTTAATGGTTAGCCATTTTTCGCACGAGTTGTATATTACTTATAATGTTCAATTCCGCTCCTTTATTTGCGAGAGAATCCCTAGAGAATTAAAAATAACAAACCATGACATCAATGATAGTTTTCATAGAAACAGAAATTTATTACAATAAATTCGCACAAATTTGTATAAAAACCGACTACTATGATGATGAACATTAAAAATTATAATTTTCGTTCAGTTTCAATGATTAGATTTAGTTTTTAATATCATAATTATATTGTGATGGAGCAAAATAGTATATTGTTTAATTAGGAGCTAAAGTACTACTTTTTGTGTTGAGTCTATAGTTTCGCAATTATAGACCAAACACAAAAAGTCACTTTAGCTCCGAATTAAATACATTATTATTACTATTAAATACACTATTTCGGCAAACGTTTAAATTTTTTTTATAAATATGAAATTAATACATCAAATTTTCTGAAATTAATTTTTATTGATTTTAATTCATTAAAATGAACTGAAATGAATGCTGTTTTGAACAAATTCATAATCTCATGTTATGTTACTTTGCTGCCGCCGTAAAAATATAAAAATTACTTTGCTGCCACCGTAAAAATGTGAAAGTTACTTTACAGCCACCGTAAAAAAATAAAAATAGCTGTAAAGACAGCCGCTTTGATTAAACGTCAAATAAGTAAGACTTTTACCTTCTCTCTATCGGCAGTAAAGTTAAACTTTATAACCGTTTGCTGAAAAAATAGTTTATACACCTCAGAAGATAGCATGTCCTTTCCCGCAGTGATATGTAGCCATCAACATAATTGTTTATACTTGGAACAAGAAAATGTAAAGTAACGATAAAAGGGCTTAAAATAATAAAGGCCGTAAAGTAAACCGGCCGAGAAAGGTATGTTTTACGCAAATTAAAGGAAGCGTAAAATAGTATTTATTCGTCTACATATTAAAGTGTTACTTCAACTGTTATTTAAGTGTTACTGTTCCTAAGATGGACTACATAGTTTAATAGATCGGCTGTTGATATTTTGTTTCTAAAACCGTAATGACTGTCAGATATTAAATGGTTGTCTTCCAAAAATTTGAATATGTCTGTATTAATAAAATGCTCGTATATTTTGGATAGGACCTAGTCCAATAGTAAGGCTAGTGGTCTATAATTTGAAATAGCGCATTTTGTTCCTTTTCCGGGACGGGCTGGACATTGGCCAATTTCCAGCATGAAGGGAAAATTCCAGATTTATAGGATTGGTAAAAAATTTGTGCAACAATAATAGGAGGAATGTTGTCCAGACCAGAGGCCTTGCTGATATTTAACCCCCTTAAGAGTTTTTCGATTATTTTGGGTTTAAAATGAAGATCTTTCATATTAACTCCTGAAGACTGGATTTGGGGTATTTCTTTAGGAGTTTCGAGTTCAAAGCGGTCAAGTGCAAAGTAAAGCGTTCCGCGAACAATTTGACCTTTCTTGCGGGGTCGGCGACGATTAGATCACTGTCAATAATAGAAGAAATAGAAGATTTGGTATCAAATTTTAAAAAATCAATGGCATTGTAAAACTTTTGTCAGAAATGGACATAGTTGAAAGTTTTCCCGCTTTCGCTCTGCCAATCTCTGCTTCTTCATTTTCGATTATCTAATTTGATATTTTATTGGCCGTTAGACATTGGGAACGATTTAACGGATTTTTGTTATGAATCCAAATATTAAATAATCTACGTTTGTTTCTAAGGGCCAATTTGGCTGCCTTGGAAACCAAATATTTTTGTTTGAATTCCATTATTGAGAAGGGAACAAATTTGTTGATACCGAATTGAATAGTTTCAGTAAGATTTTGGGCGAAGATATTAACATCATCAGTATAAAAACAATGACGTTCAAAAGGAAAACTTCGAAAAAAAATTCGGAGACCATTTTACAGAAATGAAACAGTTTTCGTGATTTGGGAACTCTAGTTTTTAGTAAATGAGTTTTGATAACTAATGTGACTAGATAGTGGTTAGAATTTCCAATACTACCCTTATCGATATTGACACTCGTAATATTTGGCATTGATGTTAGATAGAGATCGAGAAGAAAACTTTTATCACCACCATTACAAGTAGTGAAAGTTGGGCTTTTTACAATTTTCGTCAGATTATGTGATGCGGCAAATATTTCTGGCTGCCTTCCACTGTTGTTGTTGTCGGTCGACTTAGAAAATTCTAAATACCGCTGGTGGACGTAACGGTAACGATAACCTCGAATTAGGAAATATTGCTATAATTTCGTCAAGAGATTAATATTGGGTTTATGTTTGTTTGGGAATCGGCATCAGGCTATTGCGAAAAAAGGATAGACAAACTATTAATACTACTGTGTTGTATTCATCACCATGTAGCTCATTATTTGGAAAGCATTTATGAGCAACACTCTCATGAATGTATGCACATACACCTTGATGAAGTTTGAGAGCAAAGTTATTGGGAATTTAGTGTTACGTCATAGGGATAGTTTTCAGAAACTTGTGTTTCTGTAAGTAAAAGAATATGCGGTTTATTATGCTCGAGATGATGTTGCACGGCGTCACGGTTGGCGTTCAATCCACAAATATTTTGAATTTGTAGTTTTAATGTTTTGTCGAAACAGCATTGTTTTTTAGACATAATTTGAATGTATTTTTTAAATAAAATATGTAAAATCTAAACAATAAATCCTATCATATAACGAAATATGACATAGGCTGCATTCTAAACGACGACTTATTTGAAACTTATTTATGTAGAATTACTTATTTACCGTCATTTTAAATAAGTATTTAAAAGCTATTCTAAATGATTTAGCATACTTATTTTAGCAGTGTTCGATTTGACTGAAGCAACTGATACAACTGAAAATTTTAATGTAATTGTTGTTGTTTTTTCAGTTGTTTCAGTCAAATCGAACGCACCTTTTGACAGCAACATAAATGCAAAATCGAAAATAAATTTAATTAAAACGATTTATTTAATTTGACCAATTAAATAGTTTTCAAAACTATTTTGTTCATTTTAAATTATTACATTAATTTTATTACGGATCGAAAAAAAATTATTATTACTTAAAACCGTTTAGTAAACAAACATAAAAATATAAAAATATTTGACACTGTCAAATCAAATTAGATTTTTCTATGAAAAAAAAATTTCAAATATGTCACCTGTTTAGGTTACTTATTCAAATAAGTAAGTCTCCACAAATAAGTAAGTCTCCACAAATAAGTAAGTCTCCACAAATATTCAAGTCTCCACAAATAAGTAAGTCTCCACAAATAAGTTTCAAATAAGTTTTGGTTCAGAATACAGCCATAGGCTAATATTTCATGATAGGATGAAGAATAGAAAACAGAAACAAGTGAAAACGAAATTTATAAAATAAACAAAATTTGAAAGAAAACGTGAAAAAGTAGTTATTTGTGTATCGGTTGGTTCTAATAGCTATCATTTTTGTTCCCACGAGTTTCAAGGGAAAAGTAGGTCGACCAAGTCAGAGCTTTATTAACTTGGCAAGGATAAATGTACCTGGAGGTCGGTCCAGGTGGATGCGTTTGCGACTGAGCTATTTGAATGGGCCCCCAGGCAAACTGATCATCGGCACGGATCAAAATGACACCTTGATCCAGCCCATTTGCTAACTTTTTGCATGACCCGCTCCACACCTAGATCATTAACGCATGTGCAAGGAAAGAGCACGTAGACCCGGAGGGGATAGAACTATGGTCATAATAACAACAAAATCATATTTTTCCACTTTTTTTCTATCGCACCCATTTTATACAAAATTCACAAAGTTTGTGGTCGAGACAAAAACTGAACTTGGTGAGTGCCACTGACGGCCATGGGGTGAGTCAAAAAATCTGAAAAAATTTGATAGTTGTTTTCTCATAAAGTACTACCTATTCCGAAAGATTGAGAGAAAAGAATTTCTTTTTACACTTAGCTGGCGTACATATATGCAATATGCATATATTATTTTTGTTACATATTATATTTAAATTATATTTGTGTTTAATAATAAAACAACTTAACAACAATCTTATTTTGGCAATAAGTGAACATATTTACTTTAATTCGGGCCATGTTTTAACTATATCTGAATTAACATTATCATGCCATCGTTATCCCAAAGGAGCGGGTTTTTATTTGAAGTTTTTGTAAAATGGAAAAATAACATCACAATCATTATCTTAAAAAAAGGCAAAATGAAGTGAATAGATATTTTTATTTCAACAACAAAATTTTAAACATAAATGCTTAAATAAAAAAACAAAAGGCATAAAATTAAAACAAGTTCATGGAATTCACAGCAAAACCATTATGAAATAAAATAAAAGAGATATGAAATTTTGGCTGTTCGAAATAACTATTTTTGTACCATGGGCGTTATGTAGGTTATTGCGCCGGAAAGCGACGTAATCTAGCCGGAAGGCCTCTGGCCTGAGGGATGGATATCGCTTGATGGGCGTAATACCCAGTAACGACAGTGGTGCGTACAAGATTTTATGCTTCACTTAATAAGCTAAAAACTAAGAAAGAATTTAATTGGTTAGCCTATATTGATATGCGAAAAAATACAAATGTATCTTAGTATGCCAAGAAAATAACTATTTTGAAGTTTAAACAAATTTTCCTAAATTTTGTAACGTATGACAAAAACATTGTATGACATTTAAAATAATTTGATAGTTTTGGAAAACTATATGAAGAAAGACCTAAGTATTACATTCATGAGCTAAAAGTGAAATTCTTACCCCCACTTTTTTTGACATTTCTCAACGTTTTAGGACCTACTGATGCTAAAAACGCAAACTAAAAAATGTATGTGTGCCGTCCGGCCGTCACAACCGACGAAATCTAGAAAACCGCTTGATCGAATTAACAAAACTTTTTTTTTCTTCTAAAAATAGGTTTACTCAATAGGAAGAGCCGAAAGGACGATGTGTTCGATAACTGTACCGAAAGTGTGTCAAAAAATCGTCAAGTGTGTCAAAACAAGGAAATATGCATATGTTTTGCTTAAAAAACGTTCATTTTTAGTGATAATGTGTAGAACCAAAGAATGTGGAGAAATCTGGATGGTCAGGATTGGTATGTGAGATCAAAAACATTGCATTATAAGTTTGTCAAAAAAATGTTGTCAAGTGTGTCAAAAGAAAGATTTTTATTTATTTTTTTACCCAATTTTTTGAGAAAAAATATAGTTAATTATGTTTGACATGAAATTTTATTATTATTATTGAGAATTATAAGTGAATCAAAAAATAATGTCAAGTGAAAAAAATAAAATTAGTTCTTTGTATGAAATGAAATGTATAATGAACCTGAAATTATTATTATTGAGAATTTTATTGCATTTTAAGTTTGTCAAAAAAATATTGTCAAGTGTGTCAAAAAATGATTTCATCTATTTTTTAGATAATTTTTTGTAAAAAAAAATTTAGCTGCTTGTTTACGTAAATATAAGAACATGGAAATTTTTGAATTTGTTATAGTTTTGGAATTTTGAAAAATTTTAAATTTTTGATTTTATTATAATTTTTATAATTTTGAAAAAGTTTCAATTTTTGATATTGTTATAATTTTTGCAATATTTTTAGAATTTTGGAAAAATTTTGAATTTTTGAATTTTAAGAATTTTGGAATATTATTAGAATTTAGAAAAAGTTTAAATATTTGATTCCATTCTAATTTTTGGAATATTTTTAGAATCTTGAAAAAAAAATTTTTGAATTTTATGTATATTTGTAGAATTTTGAAAAATGTTTCAATTTTTGATTTTGTAAGAATTTTTGAAATATTTTTAGAATTTTGAAAAATTTTAAATTTTTGATTTTATTATAATTTTAATAATTTTGGAAAGAGTTTCAATTTTTAATATTGTTATAATTTTTGCAATATATTTAGAATTCCGGAAAAAGTTTGAATTTTTGGAATATTATTAGAATTTAGAAATAGTTTCAATTTTTGATTTTCAAATTTTGAAAAAAAATAGAATATTTGAATTTGGTATAAGTTTTTTAAATTTTGAGAAAAGTTTCAATTTTGATTTTGTGAGAACTTTTGGAATATTTTTGCAATTTTGAAAAATTTTAAATTTTTGATTTTATTATAATTTTTATAATTTTGGAAAAAGTTTCAATTTTTGATTTTGTTATATTTTATGCAATATTTTTAGAATTTTCGAAAAAAGTTTTAATTTTTCATTTTGCAATAACTTTTGAAATATTTTTAGAATTTTGTTTGAAAAAAGATTGAATCAACATAGACTCAGCAATCAGACATCAACAAAGACTCAGCAATGGATATCATTCCACCCATTATTTTAAAAACCTTTTCTAAAGAACTTGCACCAAATTTGACTAAGATATTCTAGCAATCCTACAAATCTGGTATATTTGCCTCGTGCTGGAAGTTGGCAAATGTCTAGTCCATCCCCAAAAAGGGACCAAAATCCGATATCTCAAATTATAGGCCAATTGCTTTACTATCGGTCATCTCCAAAGTCTACGAGCATTATATTAATACACACATTTCAAAATTTCTGGAAGTAAATCATTTAATAGCCGACAGCCAATACGGTTTTCAAAACAAAAGATCAACTACCGATCTATTAGACGGATTTTCATCTGAGTCTAAACTAATTAACGCTGGTGTACCTCAATGCAATGTACTGTCCCCCAGCAAAAGTTTGCCGGAATCCATAGTCTCAGGTGGTTTTAATCCGCAGAGGTTTAAAAAAGCGTTCATCAACACCTTAGAGCGCAAGTTGTTGTGGGACGTAAGTCTTAAAAGGTATTTATGTGTTGTTGTGACAGATATTGTAAACCCTATAACACAACACTTTTTATTTAAAAAAAAAATGTGACATTTCAATCAATAGTAAATTTAAATTCAACACAAGTAGATTTAAACATTATTCAAAAAATCTTAAAAACTTGGAGAATCTAATTTAAAAATGCAAATTGACAGATTCAATTTTTTCCGTAAAGAAACTGAATATTTAGGTCAGGCTTTGACTTGACTACAGATGAAATTAAATCGAATGCAAAAATCGAACCGAATACTAAACTAGATTATTATGCTAGAATAGCACAATCTATGGATAAATATTTAAAAGAAGAAACTAAGGATCACCCTTTAGACACGTCTCACGTAGATTCGCTTGAAAAATTTAAAGCTTTGCTAGAAATTCATCCCATTCTTATATCTGTACCTCAGAGGTAAACTATCGTAACTGATATTCAGAAAATTTTTAATTCTTTTTTTCGGAATCTTTTTAAATGCATTTTTGAGTGGCAAAGTGTCCGATTTACACAGCTAGGTAGTGGAAACTAATTGTATATTAAAATGTATGTTAGAGGAAAATTCATTGTAACACAGTTTGCTATGTAATAATTGATAAGTGCTTCTCTGTAAAATTTTCCGAATATCAGTTACGATAGTTTACCTCTGAGGTACAGATATATTCCGGTTTAACAAGAATTTAAATTGTATTCTATTTGGGTTGATTTCGTGAGCGACCCATAATTTTTTCTATCGTTTGAAAAATGCAGTTTTTCAGAAAATTGAAAAAAACCAATATTTTTATGTATTTTCGCCGATTTTTTCAAAACATTTTAATCTGTTTGGATAGATTGAGTTGTATTATATTGCTATAGATGTCGAGGTGGTCGTATATAATTGTTTGACTGAAAATATGCCTTTTTTTTCTTCAAAAAATCGCAAAACCATGATTAATAGATTTTTATTGATGAATGATTTTCATGATTTTAAGTTATTACTTAAAAAACACTTTCTTAGCCGACATTTGCTTTGACGACTACGCTAAAAATGGAGGAATAAATAAACTTAAAACAAAAAATAGAACCGACTTCAGAGAAGACAAACAGGTGAAAAATAACTCAATTGTGGCTTTTAGAGACAAAAACACAGCTAACTTTTGATGAATTTAATTTAATTATACCTTACTACTAGAGTCAAAAAAATTACGCTTTTAAACAAAGTTATATTATAAAAGTAAATTTTATTATAATGATTATAGTCATTATAGTTATTATGGTAGTTATTATACTTTAAAAGTTATTTGCAGTACAAAACTGAATTGAAAGCCGTTACATGGACGAAAAACAGACTAATATTTCGTCGCCGCCCCACCGATTTCCAACAGGCTTGTACTACAAATAACTTTTAAAATATAATAACTACCATAAAAACCAACTATAATTACTATAATCATTATAGTAAAATATACTTTTACAATATAAAAACTTTGTTTAAAAGCGTAATTTTTTTGACTCTAGTAAGGTATAATAAAATCAAAATAATCAAAAGTTAGCAGTCAGTTATTTTTCACTTTTTTGTGCTTCTTTTGTTTTTTCCGAAGTCGGTTCTATTTTTATTTATAAAATAAATGTTGCTTTTTAAAAAGCAATTATAAAATTAAAAACAATTTTTGCGTAACAGTTCGAAACGAAAGTTTCGTTCAAGCTGTAAACCAATGTAGAATTTAAAAGAAAATAATTTTTTTTACCAATTCAATATGTTATAAACTATATTTTGAAGTTAAAAAAATTATAGTTTACAATTGTTAACGTATACTGTATAGGATCTTGATTGAACTAACGATTTACCAATGATGGTAAATTTTTTTAATTTCTTACAAGCTATGGTTTCCCAAAAAAATCAAAACTCAATATTTGGAAAAAAAAAAATTTTGTACTAAGAATAATTTAAATTCTGTAACATAGGTAATTGATTAAATATAAGTTGTTATACCGATTTTCGAATGTGATGACGTAATTTAAACTTTAAATCGATCATTTAACTCTTGCTCTCACTGACAAAATCTGTTTGTAACACAACGTTAAGTCTTAATTCAATTATATCCCGAAGTAATGAAGATATCTTCTTCTAAAGGTTGTTCTTATAAATGGTGTGATATTTTTAGCAGTATGAAGTTGGAGCATTGTTACGCTTGAAACTTCTTCACGACGCCATTTAAATAAATTTGACTTTACACTTGACTATTTGAAAATAATTCCTAACTGATGCTTGAGAACGACTGAACTTATAAAATATTATATACGATGCGGCACAAATGGAAGAGAAAAAAATATGAAGGGACTGAAATCTCACAGCTCTGAGATATCAACCGAAGTCTTGGTTAAGGTTTTTGATACAGTTTTCGGCATAAAACTTTTATGAGGACATTGTTTTTAGTTATCGGCAGTGATGTATATCAAACATAAAAGTCTTTGTAAAAGTACAAGTATTTTATCTATGTGTAGAAATTTGTTGCAAAACTAACACGAAACATGTTTCCGGAAAATTATAACAGATCATATATAACATAATTTAGTGAACAGATGATACACTCAGCAAACTACTCAAAAACCTCTCCATTTACCATTTCGAGAAATATTACAAAATCAAAAATTCAGATTTCTTTCAAAAATCCTAACATATTCCAAAAATTATAATAAAATCAAAAATTTAAAACTATTTTCCAAAATTCTAAAAATATTTCAGAAATGATTACAAAATCCAAAATTTAAATTTATTCAAAAAAATTTAAATTATTGCAAAAGTTATAAAAAAATCAATAATACAAACTTTTTTCAAACTTCTGAAAATATTTCAAAAATTATAACAAAATCAAAAATTGAAACTTTTTCAAAATTCTAAAAATATATCCAAAAATTCAAAGTTTTTCCAAAATTCTCAAAATATTGCAAAAATTATAACAAAATCAAAAATTGAAACTTTTTTCATAATTCCAAAAATCTTCCAAAAATTATAATAAAATTTAAAATTTCCGTCCAATTTCATGTTCATCACATTTCAATTTTCATGTCATACAAATAATTAATTTTATTTTTTCTTTACAAAAATTGGGTAAAAAAATAAATGAAAATCATTCTTTTGACATACTTGACAATAACTTTTTGACAAACTTATAATGCAATAATCTAGTTTTTGGTCTCACATACCAATCCCGATCAAGATTTCTTCAAATATAAGGTAACCCACTTATAAGCAAAAAATATGTAAATTTCCATGTTTTGACGTACGTGACGAAAACCGAAGTAATACATCAAACGCGGTTAAAATAAAGAAAACTCAAAAAAGCTTTGAGTGTTAGTTCGAAAATCTACATAACAACTCATTTATAAATCATTTATGTTGCAAAATTTTTCAATTATTCTTGGCAAAACCTTTTAACAAATTTTGAGTTTTGACTTTTTTTGGGAAAACTTAAATAACTTGGTGCAAATTGCACCAAAAATTGTGTTTTTTAGCTTAAAAGAAAAGAAACTAAATTTACCATATACATACTCCAACAAATTTGAAGAAAAAAAAATTTACAATCATTGCCTGTTCTAAAATAATGGCGTTGAATATGGAAATTAAAAAAAAACGTGAATTTTTCAACTTTTTTCAAATGTACCCTACCTGTTTGTTTTGTAAAATATGATATCCAGAAACTGGAACAACATTTTTTGTCACCGAAAAAATTGTTTTTTCGCGAATATCTCAAGAACAAGAGCTAACCTAAAAAATGAATATGATATTCGTGCTCAGAAGGTCAAAATACATAAGAAAAGTTGGGTTTTATTTAGGGAGACAAAAAAGTTGAAAATTTGTAAACTGGTGTAATTTATTAACAATTTTTCTGATTCCATTTTCAGTTTTATTCAATTTTTTGTTCTAATTGTTTTTGATTGTTGTTTATTTTTGTATTTTAATTATTTTAAATTTATTGTAATTTTAGATGTTAAGCATTGTAAATTTTTTTTAGATTAAGCTCTTGTAATGTGTCGTATGTGAATAAATAAATAAAATCAAAAAAGGTTATAGGGCTTAAAAATATGTGAAGTAATTGATATGGAATGAAATATTTTTTACATCTATTTAGTAGGCCGATTTTTTTCGCGTTCTTTGACATCGTTATTATATGATCTTTCCATAGTAGGTCATTGAGGTTTTAAAATTAAAAAAGATTTGTAACTTTAAGGTCAAGGCATATCAGAATAAGAGTAAGTATATTTCTTAATCAATTATTTTTATTTTTTCTTCCCGAAAATTTATTTCAATATTTTAACCGCGTTTTACTCGAAAAATGTTTTTTGATTGCGACACGCAGTATAACTCTCGTAATTTTTGTCTAATTTTTTTTTGTCTAAATTTTGACTACATACGGATAATATCGTGCGGAATTTTGATTTTTCCTCTTTTTATATTTAACGCGAATTAATCACGGCATAAAACTGATTTGTTTTAAAAATAACTCGGCGTGTCGAAAAGTCCCGCAGCGAAAACATTGGTCGATCGATTTTCGTTCAACATAGATCATGTTGTTACAGATTTTAATAATAAATTTCTTTGTGAAGTTAAATAACTCATTACTATAATCTAATCGTTTTTTTTCCACTTATGCTTCCTTAAACATACAAAAATCTCAAAAACTGCGATTTGGGAGGTAACAGTACCGAGCACCCAGCGGTACTCCGGAATCCGAGGATCTAATATCTTTAGAAAAGAAATTATTAATTTTTTCTCATATTTTTCGAATTTGTTTTGCATTTCAGGAGCAAAACGGGTTATATATTAAGGTCCTGTGTCCTCCTATATCAGGTCAAAATCACGAGTTTTCGACCAAACATTTTATTTTTTGACACAAAGTTTTTGGTTTTCTTTAAATTCTTTGAGCTTCTTGAACTGAAATTCTTTGAAATTTGAACTTGGCATAATATAAGTAGTATGGACAAAATAAAAAATACACATTATTTTAGAATTTTTTTAAAGTGCATAGTTTGAGCATAGAGGACACCCCAATATGCATGAAAAATGAAAGTTTTGCCAATCCGAGGAAACTTTGAAATTAAATTGCTCAAGAACTGCTATATCGATTTCAATTTTCAACAAACTTTTTTTGTTTGATTGGTGATTAGCTAATTTTTAGAAAAAAAAAGTAATTGATGTGTTTTTAATTAATTTTAAAATTAAAATATTAAAAATTTAAAATTTTAAAATTAAAACATTAAAAACTTTAATGTTTATTAAAGATGGCGCTAGGATCAAAGTTCAATTAAATTAAAAAATTTTAAAATATAGTTCTATCCTTACTCTAAAATATGTCAAATTTACAAAGAGGCTTTTCGTTTTCTTGAGATATTTAATTTTAAAGATTTTCAGTCCGACTAAAATTCTTTAACAACATGGATCCTGGATCCTGAAATAAAAATATGGATCTTAACCCTGCAACCCTTATTATTTTTTATTTTTCAATAAATTATCAAAAATCGAAAATACAGTTATTTTTCAAAAAGGACTCATTAATCTTTAAACAAAAATTTTTGAAAACACGTCAAGTAGTTCATGTGATACATTAAATTGAACATATGTATATGAAAACCGTAATTTCCAAAAACTTACCCGAGAACCGCTCGCGAGAAAAAAAAATATGTGGCGAATCGGTGTAACGATTGCCTTATTTTGACTTACCTAATGGTAGTTCACGAGAAATGGAAGACATTTATTAAGTTGCTTAATGCAAAAAAAAAATTAGGTTTAATAGTGCTTAAAAGATCGAATCCATCGCATCTGTGCAAGATGGCTGACCGTTCAGTTCTTCATTCTTCATAATTCTAAATATCTAAGTTGTTAACGTATTATGTAGTATTTACACAGAAAAAGTAATGATAATTGTATAAATAATCAATTTCTTGTATATAACTATAAGAATATTTCAATTTCTAAAACATTTATGATAATTTAATATCCAACAATAACATTAAACCCAAAAACGAATTTTATGGAAATATCACAATATACTAGCAATTAACCTTTAAGTTAGCTTTTTCACATCATAAATATGTATTCAATCGATAGAATTTTAATTTTTAAATTAGTTTCACTGAGGTTTAATGAAACGAATAAGCATTCGAACAAACTCTGTTTTTTGATCTGATAACATTTTGGTTATTATTATTCACATATTATTCACGTAGGAGTATAAGTACGAAGATCGATTAATGATTATTATTCTTGTTTGTACTATATAGGAACGTTAGTGTCCATACATACACAATTTAAAATCGGAATAAAATCATAAGGGAACAATGAAAAAAAATTGGCTTAGTAGCATAATATATTCAAAGCAGATTATCAATATTTGACAATCTCTATTTGAGAAAATTTAATGTTGGAAATGTTTTGTTTTTGGTTAGTCATATCAAATGGATAGAAAACAGGGTACCATTTTAATGGCATGTTAGAAATAATGGATAGGTGGAACATTTATTTTTAATTTTCGTAAATGCAAACATTTAAAATTAAAATATAAGAGTTGAAATTATAAAGATCCTAAACAGAAAAAAATATGAAATTAAAACAAATGTCTGATTGCTTGAGTTAAATAAGTTAGAAGAGTGTTTTTACAAGTTTCAAGAAAACCGTCAAATGGTAGTTTCAAAAGCAACCAGTGTTAATTTTTTAAAATAAGCTCAAGATAATTAAGCTTTTAACGCTTCAAATGCCAACCTTCAAAGAATTCATTTTTTATATTCCTAAATTAAATTAAATTTGTTTCATCAGTTATATCAAAAATGAAAGAAAATAAATTAGCTGAAGGCAATTTCATAACCATTCACGTCCCACATATGTTTCCATTAAATTAATTTTTTGCTACTGAAGCAACAGGAAAAACAATACTGGTATATTTTGTCAACTCTATTTCACTCTTCATACTGTTCTTTCTGATGTTCTTTCTGTACATTTAATAATTGTATTTTTTTTTTTATTTTTTTCCAACAAAAAATCGATGGTTAACTAAATTCTCATAAGGAAAATGTAATTAAAGTAAGAAAAACTTACCATTATTGGGACTTCTTTTTTGCAGTGGTGGTCCCAGATGACCATAAAGACGACTCAAATCAATACCAAATGCAGAAAATGGTAGTGAACCAAATAATAGTCCAAAAACCGTAAAAAAAAATATTTTAGACATATTTTCTTTTCTATCAACTTTTATTTCACGAACACCTTAATTCACTCTTAACTAATTACAAATAGAAACAAATATAATTTTTTTTGTTTTAAAATATGAGTTTTTCCGCAATTTTCACTTTACGTTTATAAAATTCAATAGTATTTAATTTATTCACGTTTTCCAAATAAAAAAAATTACAAAATTATAATTCAATTTAATATTTTTAAAAGGAAAAATCAAAAAAACTCAAAATTAATTTAATTTTCAAGGTAAATGATTATTTTTTAAGCAAAAATCTAATTCGAAGAAATAATATCGATGGTTTTCCTTTAAAACTCAATACTGAACTGTGAGTTCTTTGTGTGAAAAAAGCTTTATATGAAAGCTTTGTGTAAATAGAAATATGAAAATATGAATGTATGTTCGTTTATGTAGACGCCCGCCCCGACGTCATTACATTTTCTTTAATTTATTGAATCAAAAAACCACTCCCTTTTCAGATGCTAGAAAAGGATAATATGGATGCAAATATAATGAAAAAATGAGAAGTAAAAAATAGTGAATGAAAAACAAATTTTCATTGTCATTTTCATTTACAAATATGTACAAATTTTTGTTCTATTTTATTATAATAGAGGCACTTGATGGCAGGTTTTTTTTTGTTTAATGTAGTGACATCTTTAAAATTTTAATAAAACTCGTAAATAAAGAAAACGTATTTTAATCAAATTTCTAGCCATTTTTCTGTTTGATTTGCTTTACTGACAGAAACTGTTAAGTGTAAACATTTGTTTAAAAGGTAAACTTTTGTATCGACAGTAATTTGTTTTTGTATAAACCAATGAATGCGCAAGTGTATTGATTTCCAAGAAAATTCCAAATGAGCTGCAAAAGTTAAAAACCTCTTTATGATGAACTGCGTGATCACCATAAAGAGGTTTTAGTTATTTTTAACAATTTATTTCGGTTTAAAAATACATTCACGAGCCAAAAGTGAAATTCTTTACGTTTTCCTGGCATTTCTAGACATCTTAAGACCTACTGACTGATTCAAAGCAAAAGAAACATATCCGTCAAAACCGTCGTTACAGAGAAAACCGCTGGAGTGATTTCAAAAACTTTTGTTTCTAAAAATAGGTTAACTTAGGTGCGTTCGATTTAACTAAAACAACAACAATTGCACACAATTTTTCAGTTGTTTCGGTTGCTTCAGTCAAATCGAATATGGCTCTTAATGGAAAGAGCTGAAAGGACGATGTGTTTGATAACTGTACCGGAAGGATATGGAGAAATCTTGACGGTCGTCATTGGTGTGTGAGACCAGGAGCTTGATTATTGTATTACAAGTTTGTCAAAAAAGTACCGTTAAGTGTACCAAAAGAATGATTTTCATTTATTTTAAACCAATCTTTTTGAAAAACATAAAATTAATTATTTTTATGACATGAAATGTGAACATGAAATTGGACATGGAATATGGTTCTATCCAGTTTCAACTCCTATCAACTTATAGGAACAATTGGAAAATATCAAGTTGTTGCAGAATAAATGTCGTATTCTAACAAAAATTGTAATTGTTGGGGAGATGTTTCTTAAGTAATTTTTTGTTTGATTCCAGATTCCACGACTTCTGAATACCAGGAACAGTTGAGTTTGAAAAAATTAAAACTTTTGATTTTAGTATCAGGAATTTTTTTAGAGTTATGAAAAAAGTTTGTATTGTTACGATCCTACATAAACACAATCAAATGCAAAACCTTAATTTTCGATTTACAATATTTCAAAAATAAGACAAGGTCACAATCTTTTCTTAGAAAAAGGGTCAACATTAAATAC
Organism: Diogma glabrata; assembly: GCA_963693315.1. NCBI lineage: Eukaryota > Metazoa > Arthropoda > Insecta > Diptera > Cylindrotomidae > Diogma > Diogma glabrata. The sequence continues at coordinate 142,612,080 of OY856188.1, read as the reverse complement.
CATTAAACTACTTTATGAATCAAATCAACATAGCGTAAAATAATCGAATATTCTAATATTTTCTCAAGGTTTCTAAAAATTGACCTCGAATAATCGAGAGTTATGCGGAATAATACATACGAAGGAATCCCTTTTGCAAAATTAAGTTAGTTTTTATTTTAACCTGCGATGGATGATGTAAAAAGATAGTTTAAGTGAAATTAATTGTAAACTAAATGTTGTACCGTGCATATAAAATCATGTAAATAGAAGTTATTTTTAAGTTAGTTTTTGTAAATAAATTTTCAAGTGTAATTGTGTAGAAATATTTTGTGTATTTTTTTGGACGCTGTGTACTGGAAATTTATACAATAAACCTTTGGAGTTTCTGAAGCTATTAAAAGAATATTCTAGTAAGGAATATTGCTTGCCGTATGGTTTTTCTGTTGTTGTGAAACAATTAAGGAGTTGAATACTTAATAAAACCTGGCGTTTGTGCTTACTAATCAGTGATCGAATCCAGAAGGAGGTTGTGAATTGCGTTTATCGAATTGAGAGTTAGGCCAATTCGAAGTAAGGTTGGAAAAACGTAACATTGGTGGCAGCGGCGGAATTAGTAAGCTGTTTATAATGGTTTTCTAAGGCGAATTGAAGGTTCCTGAGTTAAAGGAGGAACTAGAACAAAGTGGATTCCCAACATTCGCAAACAAAAGTGAATTGAGGCTAAGGCTGCGAGAAGTTATGGAAGCCAGTGGAATAATTGTAGAGAGTTATCACTTTGGAGTAATCACAACAAATAGGGATTTAGTTGCAGTCGAAGAGGAGAAAATTATTATTGCGGAAACAACAACAACAACTTCATTGCCTTCTGCAAACTGCGATTTTACGCAGTTAATGGCAATGATGCAGCAAATGAATTTGAATATAAACCAGACAAAAAAGGAAATCAGTCAAAACATCAATCAACAGATGGAAATAGTTACTAATAATTTCTTTGGGATTTTTTTGTATTAAATTTCTAGATATTACGATGTATGAATTCATAGGATGAGAGAATATTTCGTCAACATCTAAGTCAACATTCTAATCAACATCACATGTCACGAGTGTAAAGTCATTATTGATTGTTGTCAATCAATGCGAAACTTAATATCTGACGTAAAGTCAATTTATTGCTATATTTTTGGTTAGGAAATATAAACAATTTTTTAGGGGAATTTTTAATTTGGATGGGTTTTTTGTGAACAATTAAGCTTAAGTACATATTGGAAATCACTTGAATTTTGCAATTCAAAATAACTTTTTATTTTCTCTAAAATTCCTTCAGAAAAAACTTTTTGTGTTTCGTGTCAGGATTCGAACTACATTCATCAGAGACACACGTTCAAATCCCGTGTGTCTTACACAACTTAGCCACAGCGGGCAAATACGAACCATATTTTAATTTCGATGTTCAGGTAGTTTCTAAATTGAAACTTCATCATTTTTCATATTTACTTAAGTTAAATTTTTCATCTATGATTACATATTGAAAATTGCATTTCTTTGGGATTTTTTACTAATAATATTGTTATGCCGCAACATTTTTCATTTATAAATACATCTATTCTTGTATAAGAATTATAAATTCAAACAAAACATTTAGCGCAGTAAATGTACTAATTTTTTTTCGGCGTTGTAGTCCAACAACCAAAATCAGTTGAATGACATGAGACATCATTGTTTCCTTTTATAAAAAAAAATCAAATTGGAGAAAAAAATCGATTTATTGTTTCATTTTTTTTATTGTACATTGCATTTGGTTTTTGTTTCATTTATTCTGGTGAACAAGGTGGCTAGTTTGTTCTTTTTAGTTTTTTTACAATAATCAATCAGGATGTTGTTGCTTCATTAATTTGTTGTGTATGTATGAGATTAGTACAGACTGACACTTATTTTTTTTATGCGCGAAATGGTTTTTCAATGTAAATATATTGAATAATGATGCATGATGTATTTGTGAATACCTTGTAGTGACGTCATATCGCTACATGGGAAGAATAGCGGCACAACTCGGAAAATAGAAATTCTGAGCAAATGAAAATATGATGTTGTTGCAGCGAAGAATATGAAAAGTTTCAAATTTTGAATAGCGACATAAGTGCCACCTACCGTTTTTACGAGTGAGGCTAAATTATGACATATTACCACATAAAAACTTGACGATATTACGACCATTTTATGCAGAAAAGTCAATATTCGTAATTTATGAGTTGTGCCGGTATTCTTCCAACGTAGTGATATGATGAAAATTCTGGTTGTCTCCTGAAAAGGAACGAATATATTGTAATGAAGAGACAATAATTAGATGTGTATATACTTTTCTTTCCTTTTAAAGGTTCTTAATATAGGTAGTCAGTTTTTGATTTTTTAATAAAAAAAACAAAATTTGATCTCGAATCAAATTAAGATCAGTCTTAAAAACGTTTTGTTGGTAATCGATTACGGATATAGTTGTTTGTGAAACGTTAAGTTTTTGTGCAAATAAACGAATTTATTTTTGAGGTGTATTTTTCATTTATTTGATAAAAAAACTACAATGAATTTCCTAGTGTATAAAAGGGAATAATGATAAAAGTGAAATAATTAGAATAAAAATTTTCGAGATTGATGTTGTTTTGTTTGTTGATCGTTGAAAACGTTGAGCTTTTTATCAATGGTTTTCTGTTCTTTTTTTGTTTAAACTTTTGAAAAAAAAATGAATAATTTGTGAGATATATGTACATATATTAAAAAGTTAAAATAATAAAAAGGAAAATTGTTAAAGTTTTAGTTTTGGTCTTCAACCAAGTCGAATTTGACCTTACGATTAATATAAAATGAGAAAAAAAAATTATTAATTAATAAATGTTAAGTTACGAAGTTGCACCAACAGTAATTATTAATTTCTGGTCATAAAAAATCTAAAAACTATAAGGTTACATATTGTTGTTAGTTTATGTGCTTGATTAAAATTAAAGTGTTTGGTCAAAAATAAAAATAAAACGGTTGATTTAAATAAAATTGAAATTTTATAAAAAATCATGTTGGCAAAACCGTGTTTTTGTTATTTCTGTTAATTTGATTTCTTTTAATATTATGAAAACGAATTTTTTTTGGTCGTAAATAAAGAGTAGTGGAAAATCATAGTAGTGGAAAATCATAACCTCTAATAGTAGATTCTTGTATGAGTTGAGAATTGCCAACATCCTATGCGAATACAAGATGCTATTTTATCCACGACTGCAAAATATTTCGATTAATTTCCAGTTTGGCTGCTAAAGTTTTTATCACCATATTGAAAATTTACACCATATTGTAAATCACAGATAGCATAGAAAAACGAAACTTAAATTTATTATTTTATATTTTATATATGTATTGTTCTCGTTTTAACCGTTTGATAATTCTATATCAACAAATAAACTATAGTAGAATGTAACGATTGCGTCACATTCTATACACAAGTTAGAGAATGTATAAAATTACAATGGAAGACATATACGTGGAAAGAATATATTCTTTAGTAGCCGTAGATAAACGTATATTACTCAATGTGGCTAAAAAATGAAAAAAATTGAGATAAAAGTTGAGTAAAAAATAGAGAAAAGCAAGGGGAAACTAATATATTATTGAAACTTATATAAAATTTGAGTGATTTTTATTGTTGAAACTAAAATTAAAGGTCTGAAAGCAGAATTTAAGGCTAACAAAGGCATAGCATAGAGAATAAGTCTTAGAACAGGTGAAGAGAAGGGAAAAGTTGGATATTCTGTTGATCAAGGATATACCTATTAACGGGAGGAAACTTGGGGTTTGGCTTTGAATAAAAAAAGGATTTTGGATACTCAGTATAGTTGCAACATTTTTATATGCAGAAAACAAGGCTATAACGAATATGTGGATGATATGAAAAATAACAGAACAATTTGAATACGTATCAATTTCATCACTCAACATAATATAATATTTTCTTTCTTTCTACGTTACAAACGTTCTACGTTCTTGTTTCTTACGTTACAAATTTTTTTTATGACTATTTTTTAATATTGTCTATATTGGGTAATGGGTTTATTTAGAAATTTTCCTGGGCCAGAGGTCATATTGTTTTGTTTTTTTATTTGTACAGATACTATTCGTAAATCCCGGCCTAAACGGATTTTAACCGTTTACAATAATTAGGCTGCTACTAAAGAAGAAATCATTGGGATACATTAACACTTGGATGAGAAACTTCTACAAATGTCAACGGCATTCGAAGAAAAATGCGAGAAAATCAAAGCGAAATCAAAGAACTAGAACAGAAAGTACTAGAGAAAACAAAATGTACTTTCCAAAGTAGATGATTTCGAGAAGAGGTTGCAAGATGTTGAAACGGCTAAAGAGACTTCACACGTGGTACAACAAGTAGCAAATAATAAACTTAAGCCACCATTGTATGATGGTACTACATCTCTCGGCATCTTCAAGTTCCAGTTAGAGACCGCAGCAGATCAAAACGGTTGGAACGCTGAAAATCGTCTGGCTACACTGACAGTTGCGCTTAAAGGTTAAGTAGCTGAAGCGTTACAGGCGGTGCGCCAGAAAACAACCGCAAAAGTTATGCTGAAGTAATGAACACGTTGAAACGTAAATATGTCAGCGACGATAAAAGAGTTATTTAGGAATAGGCTTATCGCGTATCGCGGGTTTTATAGTTATAAGCAATTTATTGTGCGTGCACTGGTCAAGTTTCGGTCTCACCACTAATTAATTATATTTTCAAAAAAACATGTATTTTTATTTTATTTAAATGTAAGAATGCAAATTGATTATATTTAATAAATTTTATTTATTTATTTGATTTATTTTTCCTTTAACTCGAAAGTAAATATTTTTCAAGAATATGCGACTATGCCGAATAAAAATTTTTATTAAATTAAATTTTTTGATTAATTTTATAATTGAGTCGAATCTGTATTGGTTTGTATACACCGTTGTTTTCATAGGGTGTTGTGTATTTATGTACTTTGTTTCGGTGGCTGTGAATGCCACTGAGCCCCCACAAGCTAAAGCGTCGCTTAAAACGAAATGGAGAATCTGTACAGGACAATTCCTCGGCAGTGGAGAGACTTATTCATTTGACGCACTGGAATGCTCCACCATATTTTATGGAGAAGATGAAGTTCGAAGCCTTCATTGACGCTATCCAAGATCCAGAAACGAGATTAAAAGTAATGGTATCACCTAAGGCGACATTCCTTTTTCTATGCAGAAAAAGGAATGTAGAAATAGAGAGGATCATCAGAGAAGAACTATTGGCATAAGTGGAAGTGACCTCAAATGGTGGGTATATGATTAAAACATGGCACGAGAGTGCAAGAAAAATGGGAAGCAGATAAATTGTCGTCTTCTGTGAAGAGTAGAGGCGTTGAAAAAAAGGAGTACGTAGGGTTCAGGAGCAGAAAAAGGAAACTCCTGTGTTGGATGTGTAGCTGTAAATGGTGAATTGCTGTAAATGGTGAAAGCTTGGGTATCAATGCACAAATCGAAAATAAAAGTGGCTTCATGACACTGGATACAGGTTCAGCTCGAAAATTGGTTCGCAAAGGTTTAATTGGCGGCGTTTTGGAACCATTAGATGGATTAAAACTGTAAACAGTAACTGGCAGTAGTAGGTAAAATAATCGCTGAAATAAAATTAGGGTACAACTGCTATCAATAAGATGTACTTGTGGCAGACATTATGGATGAAGTCATTTTGGAGATGGACTTCATGAAGCCGAACGGATTAGTCTTCGATTTTGAATGTGGGATCCTAAAGGTCAATAATGTTGAGATGCCACTACTTGGTAATGAGGCAGAGCCCTTGATAATGGCAGCGATAAGAAACTATGCAGTGCAGAGGAAAATCCAGAACCATCATCCAAACAGGCGAGGGAGAGAAACGTCAACCGACGCAGACATTTAAACAAATGCCGAACGTTAAAAAGGAAACAGGTTCAGTTCATAACGAAGTGAGCAACTTGAATGAAGTGGTTCGAATAGCTTCAAACGTGGAGGAACCGCAGCTGAAAACACGGAAAATAGGAATGGTTCGGGGATACGCAGGAATGAAAATTCAAGGGACAAAGAAAAGGAGAACGCCCAAAGTAATGAAAATCGATAATCAACAAGGTGGGCTAACATAGAACAAATTTATGGCCAAGGCCTTACAAACAGACCAAAAGGACCGGAAATTATTCTTTACAGCCTAGGAAATAGAAAAAGGGAAAAAAAGTTTGGATTCAACAATTGGAGGAGAGATCTAGATCCTGTTCGAGACAAACAATGGATGATGTAAAAAGTGCGATATTGGAAATAATTTAAGTGAAATGAATTGTAAACAAAAGGTTGTACCGTGTACATATATAAAATCGTGTAAATAGAAGTTATTTTTAAATTAGTTTCTGTAAATAAATATTCAAGTGTTGAGTATAACATATTTCTACTCAATAACACTTGAAAATTTATTTACAGAAACTAATTTAAAATAACTTCTATTTACACGTATTTTTTTGGACGTTGTGTACTGGACATTTCTACAATAAACCGTTAGAGTTTCTGAAGCTGTTGATAGAATATTCTAGTTAGGAATATTGCTTGCTGTATTATTTTCCTGTTGTTGTGAAACAATTAAGGAGTTAAATCCTTAATAAAACCTGGTGTTTGTGGTTACTAATCAGTGATCGAATCAAGAAGGAGGTTGGGAATTGCGTTTATTGAATTGAGAGTAAGGCCAATTCGAAGTAAGGTTGGAAAAAACGTAACAGTATTTTTGATTTTATTATAATTTTTGAAATATTATTAGAATTTTGAGAAAAGTTAGTATTTTTGATTTTGTATAATTTTTGCAATATTTTTGGAATTTTAAAATCGTTTGAATTTTTGATTTTGTTATAATTTTTTGAAATCAATTCAATCAATCCCTTTTTGATAAAAAAAATTAATTATTTGTGTGGCAGATAATGGGTTTGTAGCTGAGTTGTGATTTAAGGTAGAGCAGAGAACTGAACAGTAGTGCAGTGTAGAGCAGTTTAGTGTAAAGAAATCTTTGCGTTGGACTTGGGGTAGTAGCTGGATGCTTGAATATCTGCGGACTATGAAGTTGAGTTTATTAATATATTTATTGTTGCTCCTGCCTTCACTTTAATACTATTTAAAATATCTGCAACTGAAATAGTTGAACATTGATCTTCATAGCAAATTAAATAGAATCCCTTTGGTTTTCCGGTTCCTTAATCTCTGAATTTATATTCACGAGTTCATATTATGAAAATACACTCAAGGCGCTCCTTCAGTCAGATCCTACGAAAAACCTCTGCATCGTTTTTGATTTATTTAGTTGTGACGTAGTTAGGACGTTCATTTGATCTTTGGTGGATTTAATATGAATTATGACTATTTTCAACCAAATTAAACAAAACTGTTCCGAAATTGCATAAAGTAATTTCGGTTAATGTATTCAATGTGTTTTGTGAAATTTTTTTGGATAATTCCGTTTCTACTTAGTTTTTTATTTAAACTAATATGACACATCCAATTCTACTTGTATGCATATCTGTCTGATCAAGAAATCTATCTATTTCTAGCGGACATGCTGCCGCTAGGATTTTTTTTAATTTCATTTGTAATTTCAAACATTTTTTTATGTTAAAGCATATGTAAAAACGCATCGTATAATTAGGCCTTAATAGCATTCACAGTCCACAGTTCGCATTTTAAAACCCAGCTGCAGTCCACTTTCGCATGTTTAAACCCAGCTTCTAACATTCAAAACAAAATTCAAATGTTGATAGATGATGCTCAAGCTGGGTTTTAACATGCGAACTGTGGACTGTGAATGGAGTTAATCAAAAATAAGAATTTTTGTGGTGAATATAAAATTTTCTTCTCCGAATGCTAAATTATACGCGTGCAAAATTATAGTAGTCAATTTTTTAAATGACTAAATCAATATATTCTGTCAATATCTAAGGGATTGTAAAGAAATAGATGTTCTTATCAATATCGGACAACGGAATCACATAAATTTAAATTAATAGCCGCTTTCCAATCGAGTGAAATACACAAATAAACAAAAATCAATCGAATCAGTTGAACTTTTCTTGCCGTAGTCATGGCAACCGGTGGTTTGCACATTTAACAACCTTTATCTGACAAAAGCGATTGTGGTGAGTATTTTTTGTTTACTCGTACGGCCTCTACAAATTTTTTAAACTAAAAATCATCTAGTACAGCATTATTTTTGTACAAAACATCAAAATAAACAAAAGTCAACAACAAATTGTTAAATTTATATAACATAAAAGTGTTATTTTCTTTATTTTTTCTTATTCACAAGTCGTAGTTATAATATACTTTATCTAATTGATGAAATATTTAAGCACAAAATTAATTTAAATTTAATTTTTAAATAAAGTATGGTTATGGTAATTGACAACAATGGCTGACATTGTTATGTCACTTAAAACTTATACAAAAAAATTATCTTAAGCAAATTACTTGTTTGTTAAATGAATTAAATGTAAAATTTTACAACCTCGTGTTCATTTTTTATATTGAATCGTTTAATTAGTGATCGAAATTGAATATTAATCAGTATTTTGAAATATTTATATTGCATTTTAACGGAACAAATTTAAATCAAATTAGAAATTATTAAATTTTGTTTGAAAAACTACAAATATAAAATAAAAATAGTTAAAACCAAAAGATTGATTATATGGCGATTATGTTCGAGCTTAAAATTAACATACAAGTTCTTTTGTCAAAGATAAAAAGGATAAAAGTTTGTTTTGCTTGTTAAATGCCGTTTGTTGCCGTTTAACATAAAAATAAAAAAAATCAAGATTAACATAACCTTTGTTTTGTTTGTGAAATAATTTTTTTTATTAATTTATTAAAATGGCAACAGTAAATGATTCAAAAGCACCAACACAAGAAATTAGGATGGGTCAGAATATAGAACTAGCAAAACCATTGCATTTACAAAGGCTTGAAGCAAGTCTTGATATGGGTCCGTTTATGAAATATGCACAGGAACTAATATCAAAACCTTTAACAAGTAGTGATGATGAGAGCAATGATTCAGATAAAAACTCTGATATGTTAAGTATTGGTGATCGATATATTAATGGTGTCATTACATCGAAGAAAGGTAAAAACGGTTTGGTTCAGTAATACAAATATGTTTATTTAAATTTTGTGAATTTCAGAACGTTATGAAGACAAATTTTATGTGTACAATTTTACACAAGTGGGATCCCAACGACGATGGCTACAAGAAATATTATTAAGTGATACTGAAACGGAATCAGATATTTCGGATGAGGATGAATATATTCGTGAAATGTTGAAGGAGCATGTTCGTGAACAAAAAATACGAAGCAAATATTATAGGAATGGAAATGTAAGTTTCTGCTTATAAAACAATTTGAGATATATCGAATAGTAAAAGCATTGAAGTTTATCACCATCCCATGTTAGTTATGTTCATTATACTATATACTGTATTAAAATATTTCAGTTAATATCCTCCAACTTCGGTGTATCCATTTCGGTTAGTTCAACTTCGGTTAGTCAGGCTGACCAATACTCGAAAGTCTCGGGCTTAAATATCGGTCAGATCAAAAGTGTTTTTTCCAGCTTTTATTGAAAATCTTCAAGAACCTACCACACTCCGGTGTACAAATAAAACTCAACCAATAAAACTGAATTAATTGATGAAATTACAACCGTGAGGAAATTTGTGGACGGCACCATAGAAGTTTGACATAACGGTTTTAACAGTGTATGCTGTCTGTATTTTCAACTTTTTAGGAAAATATGATATCCTCGGAATTTTCAGTATTATATTTCCGCAGATGTCTTTATACTGACCTAGTTAGTTGCCTTTTTTATGCTTACGTTACTTTTGTGTAAACTATGTTGAATTTTGTTGCGCATTTCCTGTTGTTTCCGGTTGGGATATCATCGAAAAAGATCATGCAGTTGTTACCTGGTTGACGTGAATGAGTTAAGCCCTTAATGATCTTCCAGAGACTTTTACTTGTGCTAAAACTTGACATACTCACTAGATATCGTCATTTATTACGTTTGTGTTCTGTAACTAACTTATTTATATGCTTATTCTGGTCCGGAATTCTAAGGTTAGTTGGATCTGCCTTGCGAATGTCATCTCTTTGAGTGGAAGGTACTCAAGCTCTGTGCAAAGTTTGGTTTAACCTTTTGTGATCTATCGGCTGGAATGAAGCGAATTAAAATTAGTATAGGTGCTCTTCTCGGATTTTATTTGGTTTATGGAACGGTGATTATGGTTATCGTGATTATGGTTATCGTGATTATGAACGTCACGTGATCTGATCCCAATCCAATTTCGGTTCTCCATTCAGCAAGACAGACGTCTGGAGAAGAGTAAGCGTTATTTGTTACCCTTCTTGGTTGTGTTTCGTTGAGGACTCCAAAACTGGTGGTGCTTTGCATCATGCGGCGTGCCCTCACATGCGGGACACTTGTTAACAATGTTCTGGTCAATTTTTATTCATGTAGTTGTTTACGATGCGTGACCAGCCAGATTTTAACTGTGCTAGAATGAAGCTTGTGCTGCGCGGTAATTTGACCTCTTCCGCAACGACTTGTGATGGCTTCTATTGAGATCTCGATTTGGGGCGTAGTTCTTTATTGTGTCTTCAACAGCTTTCGTATGAATTATTTTTAATCCCGTTTTATACGTAAGCTCGTCAATGTTGCCGGTTACTTGGTTTTTTCTGACATCAATAAAGAAATATTTCGCAGTACGCCTTATGTTTCTAGGTGGTGTAGTCGGAGATGTCCATGTAGGTGCAGCGTAATTTAAAATAGCTCTTCCTATTGCTTTGCACATTGTTATGATTGTGTTTTCATCTTTGCCCCATGAACTACCAGCTAGTGCTTTCAATGAAAAATCAGACCCCAACCATTTTTTTCATTAACGCCAGAGAGCTAGTCCGTTCTTTTTCGTACACATCTAGATTATGTATCAAAGTTTTATCAAAATTGTGACATGCTTCAGCGTCAGAGACAACGATCGTGCAAAGTATTTTTGGAAGTTAAGTTGTGGATTTTTTAGCTTACAATTTTTTAGCCGAGTGTTTTGGTATACTCGTTATTTGTCGAATGTAAAAAATACTCAATGTCCTATTGCAAGTTCTTCGCCCAAACTTATTGTACTATTCCGCAACGAAAATTAAATATGTTACGGTTTTTAATGTTACAGCACCGATTTGTCACGTTATGCTTAACTCACATATTGATATATGCCTAACCCCATTTGAATGCTGCTGTCAATATTTTCAAAATTTTAAACTTTATTCAATTAATTTTGCAGAACGCTCAATATGGCTACTTTGGTTCAGGGTTACTTTCTAACTACGACATGTTTCCTGATCATCAACGTTCAATCGTTGGTTTAAAAAAACGTAAGAAAACTCGAGAGAAAAAAATTGAAAGAATAAAAAGATCAAGAAAAAATAAAATCAAAATTGAAAATTTTGATGATGACGAAACAGGAATTAGTGGAAGTGGAACCGGTGGTGGAACAGGAGGTTTGGGTGAATTGGATTGGGACGATCAACATTTATTGATAAAAGATGAACTAGATGATGAGTTTGACTCCAAACCAACAAGTCCAATAGGAGGTGTTGGTACATCGAAAAGAGCACGAAAGAAAGCTTTAGCAGCAAAAACGCCGGAAGTTATGGCTGCGCGAAGACGCAAAGTTTGGCAACTAATGTCAAAAAAAGAATTAGGAAAAATTCAACGAGCTAAAGCGAACAATCATAAAGAAATTCTTACTAATTGTAAAAAAGTTGCTGGTTTATGTATGAAAATTTCGAGGCAAAAAGCAATGCAATCGCAAAAAAATATGAAAGAAACCGTTTGGAGAGCAAAACGTTTAACTCGTGAAATGCAAGGTTATTGGAAAAGATATGATAGGGTTGAACGTGAGACTAGACGTCGTATGGAAAAGGAGGCGGAAGAACAAAGAAAAATGGACGTTGAAATAATTGAAGCCAAACGACAACAAAGGAAGTTAAATTTCTTGATTACACAAACAGAACTGTATGCCCATTTTATGTCCAAAAAATTAGGAAATGGCACTGAAGAAGAACAATTACGTATTTTAAGTCAACTGGATGAAGAAATGAATCCTAGATTGGCGGCGATCGATAATTATGATTCTGAGTTAATGAAACAAATAGCCCAAAAAAATGCTTGTGATGCTTTTATGACTGAAAGAGCTCGTACTAAGCTATTCGATGTTTCTGTGTTCAATCCATTAAAGCTCGAACAGAGTAATGTGGAAGTGGATCAACCTCAACCAGCTATATTTCAAGGCTCTTTAAAGGGTTACCAAATTAAAGGGATGACCTGGCTAGCTAACTTATACGATCAAGGCATAAGCGGAATATTGGCAGATGAAATGGGGTTGGGAAAAACTGTTCAATCAATTGCTTTCTTATGTCATATTGCAGAAAAATATGGTGTTTGGGGGCCGTTTCTAATTATTTCACCAGCATCAACATTACATAATTGGCAACAAGAAATGCAAAGATTTGTACCTGATTTTAATGTTGTTCCATATTGGGGTTCACCAAACGAAAGAAAGATTTTACGTCAGTTTTGGGAACAGAAAGACCTCCATACTAAAGATGCAAGTTTTCACGTAGTTATAACAAGTTATCAATTGGTTGTTTCAGACTACAAATATTTTAATCGGATTAAATGGCAGTATATGATTTTGGACGAGGCACAGGTAAGACGATTGCTAGTTTATTTAGTTGTAGTTAAATATCTGCTAAACTATATTATATTTAATTAATTCATAAACCAAACGAGTATTTCTAATTCTTTGTACTAATTCGTTTTTACAGGCAATCAAAAGTTCATCGTCGGTGCGATGGAAACTTCTTTTAGGTTTCAACTGTCGCAATCGTTTACTTCTAAGTGGAACACCGATACAAAATAGTATGGCAGAATTGTGGGCTCTTCTGCATTTCATTATGCCAACATTATTCGATTCTCATGATGAATTCAACGAATGGTTTTCCAAAGACATTGAAAGCCACGCAGAAAATAAAACTGGAATTGATGAACGACAAATCTCACGTTTACATATGATATTAAAACCTTTCATGTTGCGTCGAATAAAAAAAGATGTTGAAAATGAATTATCAGACAAAATAGAAATAATGGTATATTGTCCGTTGACTACACGACAAAAACTGTTATACGTTGCTCTAAAAAAAAAGATTCGTATCGAAGATTTATTACATTATACGGTTGGTGGTGGTGATGGTCATACAACAGATAAAAATTTCACATCCAACTTAATGAACTTAGTTATGCAATTTCGAAAAGTTTGTAACCATCCGGAATTATTTGAACGTCGTGATGCGAGAAGTCCTTTATATATGAAATGTTTAGAATATGTAGTACCCCGTCTTTTATTTTTTGAAGGATTGCTACATCATTGTATTCCTAGTAAACAACATTTATTATATAACAAATTTAATATTTTCAAATCAGAAAATACCATGCGGTCACTATTTCCAAATAGGGATAGAAAAGAAGAAAACTATGAAAAGTATATAGATCTAAATTTAACATCAACTTTTTCATTTTCTCGCTTTATGAATTTATCACAATATGAAATAGAAAATTTGTCGTTAGACAGTGGAATTATTTATTACTTTAAACATATAAACTCAATTTTAATTGAATACGAATTAGAAAATTTAAATAATTTGTGGCATGAGAATATAAAAATGAAATACCTACTATTACACCCAACAATCGAAAATAAATTAAATAAAAATTATTATAAATTCTCAGATAGTTATTTAAATGAATTACTATTTACTACAACAACATTAAGTGAAAAATCAATATATACATATGGAAATTATAAATTAATGTCAATGGCAGAAACAATGGAACATAGAGTTATTAGAAGTAAGAATTTTTACAAAAACAATACAAATATAATTAAAATTGAAAATGAAGATGTAATTATTAAAACGGAAATTCTTGATGATTATAATGAATGTAGTAATAATGGAAATATGATTTTTTCACATCAAACAAAGTGTTTAGGAAAATCTCCAAACATTTTTAATACTCAACGATCATCGGCATTATCAATAAGTCCTGTTATGGCCAAAACGACATTGTCACAACAAATGCTAAAATCGCCGACATCAAAAGGTGGAACAAATTTTGAAACTGGAGTTGCGAAATTAAATGACAATCAAACTATTTTACCAGAACATCCATATATTCCAAGACCACCCAGAAAATTTACGTGTGAACCATTAAGTATACCATCATTTTTGTATTGCAATGGATCGAAAGTTCAGTGCCATGGACGAAAGATGTAGTAAGTAACATAATTTTGTTAATTTATTTTTTCTCAAAATTATTAATCTTAATCGAAATTGTTTGAATCGGCAATCGCAGAGAGACTTCTTTGTCCGAACTGCGTACAAATGGAATAGTTTGCCGGAACACTTAGTCTCAGGTGGCTTCAACCCACAGATGTTTAAAAAAAGCGTTAATCTACACCTTAGAACGCCAGTTGTTGTGGGACCCAGGTCTAGACCTAGGTCTTAAAAGGTATTTATGTGTTGTTGTGACACATATTCTAATTCCTATTAGACAACACATTTTATTAAAAAAAAAAAAAAAAAATCATGTTCGAAAACATTGTTGTGAATTTGTACCTGTTTCTATATTTTTTAATATAGGAATTATGTTGTTCAAAATGCATTTTTTAAAATACTTTATAGATTAAAAACTAATGAATCGAAAATTCAAAGTCATATCAAAAAGTCATTGATGACATTTTGTACAGCCTCTGATAGTTCACAGGAGTTCGAGTGCATAGACAAGTAAGTCTTTATACCCCCGCAAGTTTCTTCTTCGCATTTACAGCAAAAATCCTCGAAAGCCAGACATATAGTTATCTTTGAACACTACTTTGGATAGTCAATAGACTATTTTCGAAGTCAGACCCAATTATTTTTCCACATTTGTTTGCGATTAGAAGCGATTAGATAAGACCTCCCTATGCTATGTTGCAAATCTTGTCCAGTGCATCGTGACGAAATGTACAAAAGGTTTCCATCGATCGAGGTTTTACTCTTAGATTTTAACTCTATGAACACTTCAACTACGGGTTTTTTTGTTGTTATTTGTTATGATATTTTGTTTGGTTTAGCTTGTTGTGGTTTTATTTTTTCATATTGGTACGATGATAAAGGCCAGGCGAAGAATTGAATCAAGCAGGACCGCTTTGCTTGACCAAGTCAGAATATTGCAAGGGAGGCCGTGTCTTAAAGGGCCGCCCTTAGCAACCGATGAAAATTACCTTTGAATCGATCCCACAACACAGCTCCTGCAATACACACTTTGATGAGAGTGTATGGTTCAGGGACTTTATTAGATATTTGGGAAAACACCTAACTCTGATAACAGTCGTTTTTGTTAATAAACAATACGTTCGTAATAGAAATTTCTCAATCCACCACCTGTGGTCCACGGACATTCCAAGGTTGAACTTTAAAATAAGCGTTTGCTCGCAAGTATTATGCATTGAAATTATTAGAAACAGTAAACCTTTGATTATATTTTTCGTTTATGTTTGAGTTGGAAATTAAGGTTCTGGACGGACAAATATTTCCCATTATTATTTCATTTTCGATCACTTTGACCACACATATAAGTTGAAGCTATTTAATCATATATCTTTTATTTTTTAACAGTTGCGACAGTCGTGCTGCACAGTGGGCTGCGATTCGCCATGAACAATGTGAAAATCCCGATGGGTATAAGCTAGTGCATGATGGTCTTGCAAAGGTTCTACCAAAACATGGTTGGTCGAATATTGCGATTCCGGACAAACAAACATTAGTTTCAGATGCTGGTAAATTATTTGTTCTCGATAATCTTTTAACAAGATTAAAATTACAGGGACATCGTGTTTTAATTTATTCACAAATGACAAAAATGATTGACTTATTAGAGGTAACCATAAATATTGTTTGCATTTCTAAATTTTGTTTTGACCATGTTATTGATTATAGGAATACATGTGGCATCGAAAACATCGTTACATGAGATTAGATGGATCGAGTAAAATTTCTGCACGGCGTGATATGGTAGCTGATTTTCAAAACCGTGCAGACATTTTCGTATTTCTGTTATCAACAAGAGCCGGTGGTTTGGGCATTAATTTAACAGCTGCCGATACGGTAAGTCGTTTTTGTTTAAATGTATCGACATTCATGTTTTATAATAATTAAATATTTTTTAAAATAGTTTTTGCATGAAGTGAAAAAATTAATTAAAATTCAAGATAAAGAATGAGAAATAAGATTATATTATATTTATGACATCGTAGGGTATTTGTGTTATGTAGAAAGAAGATAATCATTTTGATGTTTTATTTACAAAACATTTATTTCCTCACTTCAGTTATCATATTAATAAGGACAATTATATTGTTAGTTGTTTTTTGTATTTTTTTTTGATTATTATGTGTTGAAAAGATTGTTGAAGTTTTTTGTTCTAAAAATTTAAATCTGCGTGAACAATGTTTTGCGGGCAACTAT
The DNA here is from genome assembly GCA_963693315.1 of Diogma glabrata. Lineage (NCBI taxonomy): Eukaryota > Metazoa > Arthropoda > Insecta > Diptera > Cylindrotomidae > Diogma > Diogma glabrata. Next base: position 142,595,413 of record OY856188.1, on the reverse strand, counting down.
GGAATATTTGTTTAAGATTAAGCTCTCAAAAGGTTTCCATAAATTTAGTGTTCTGCAAACATACTTAAAAAGAACTACTTCTAATCTGCTAGTTTGCCTTCAAACATTTCGAAAATTTGTTGTGACGGTATATTTATTAAAAATATTTATTGGTGATACCGTAACATTGTTACTTGATAAAACAATATTAATATTTATGGATCAGGTTTTTAATTCAACCGGTGGAAAGTAGTGTGATGTCGAAATAATACACTACGTTTTTTATTCAACTGCACTGTGTCCACCCATTATTCTGGAAAGTCATTGCAAATCAGAGGATTGTTTTGATGGTCAGGCTTCAGGAAGTCTTGGCAAGTTATGGAATTTAAATTATTTCTCAATAAAAAATGTTTGTAATCGACCTAACTTATAATACAATCTGTCACATAAATTTGGATTTTAAATGCTTTTAAAAATTTTAAATTTTTATATGTGCTTAAAAATATTATGATACTTAAAATTTCATTTAAACGTTCAAAACAATGTTTTCGAATTATAATTAACTAGATTCGAATTTAAACCAAATTTTGAATTATTAGGGAGTTTGTGATGGCGCCTGGTATTTCGAAGTTGAAATTGCATCGTTATTTGTTGAATTGAGTTGAATTGACAAGTAGATCGTGTATCTTTCAACGAATTCATTATACCTCTGATGAGGATGGTTCGATACACAGTACCAAATAGGAAAAAAAGATTTTTTTATTTACGACGAATAGTTTTCTCTGAGAAAAATGCAAAATATATTTTCGAATTGAAATATTCAAATGAGATTTTCTTAGTTATTTGAGTCGGATTGCTCACCCTTCCTCTTTAAGAGCATAGCGCGTCCACTAGACTGGACCTTCTAACTCTATTTGGGAAATCGCTTTTAACTCTTCCCTGTTTTTACCAATTGGTTTTGCTTCTACTAGCACTGTTTTCTTTCAAATCATTGCTGGTAATCCTATCCTTCTGGATTCCACTCAAGAGAGATCCTTGTACTCGGATTCAATATCTATCTGCCCTGATTGTCGTAGAAGTTATTTGTTACTGATTGTATTAGGCCAGAATTATTGGATCAGTCGTCTTAAGCATTTGTTCACAAACACCTATAGTTGTAACTCACAGAACTGCATTGACTTGTACTATGACAAATTTTTGTGTGTCTGTAAATTAAGCTCACAATTTACCTACCATTTTGTTCACTACACATTTCTCACTTTCACCACACAAAAAAAAAACAAATTATTTCATTACGTTAATTATATAATCTCATATATTGCATAGATATTAGATATAAATATAATACATTAGAATATATAAATATAAACTTTAATTTAAATATTATTTTAAAGTATAAAGATGAGATTAATTGTAACTTAACTAGAAGCGCTATAAAAGTTGTGATCCGGTATCCATCCCAAGTATCCACTTACATAAAAATTCGTAGTAAGTCGTAATAATAACGTAATCCTAGTTCCCATAATTTTTTGTTTAAATTTCTTATAAGCTTTTTTCCAATTTTTAACAATAATCCAAGCAAACACAACCACTTTATAACTTAGGCTGTATTCTAAACGGCGACTTATTTGAAACTTATTTATGTAGACTTACTTATTCACCGCCATTTTAAATAAGTATTTAAAAGCTATTCTAAAAGTCATTTGACAGCACATAAAAGCAAATTCGAAAATAAATTTAATTAGAACGATTTATTTAATTTGATCAATTAAAGAGTTTTGAAAACTATTTTCTTCATTTTAAATTATTATATTAATTTTTTTACGGATCGAAAAAGAAGTTTTATTCCTTAAAATCATTTAGTAAACAAACATGACACTGTCAAATCAAATTAGATTTTTCTATGAAAAAAAATTTCAAATAAGTCACCTCTTTAGGTTACTTATTCAAATAAGTAAGTCTCCACAAATAAGTTTCAAATAAGTTTTGGTTTAGAAAACAGCCTTAAGCGCTTGTCTAATTAATTTAACTTTTCAATTTCTAATTAATTTTTAAGATCTTTATCCAATGATGGTTTGCTTGCTAATCCTCAAGTTATATTTTTCAACTTTTCATAGGGCCTCAGCTATTCCCGAAAACATAAATGTGAATTTGGACAACATTTTGAAGTTTGTATTGCAATACATTAACGGTAACGATTTTACGAAAAACGAATTTCACAATATTATCTTAATTGAATTTAGATAATATTGTGAAATTCGTTTTTCGGAAAATCGTTACCCTTACCGTTTAATGTTATGCAATACAAACTTCACAATATTGTCAAAATTCACATTTATGTGTTAGGGAATAGAGCCCTTTTTAAAAAAATCTAACCAAAAATTGTATGTGATTTATGCCGTTGGTTCTATAGTTTATTATCCCATTAGTATTTTCATCAGCTGTTTTCATCATTCTACTCATACTACTTAACTCTAATACTTCATTTGTATTATAAATTTAATTCTAACAGTAAAAATCGTTTCTCTATTAATAAGAAACACGTATTTATAGAATATTGAACTTAGAGTACGATGGTTATACTAAACACTCTTTATTTTTATTGGGCAGTGTCTAAAAATCAATTTTAACATTTTATTTCTTTGTAACAATAAGAATTTATTAACAATTTTTATAGATAACAGTTTTTTTTTATAAAATTCCATCTTTTAAGTTTAAAATAAAACAAGAAAAAAGTGTCTATCTCTACCAGAACCGAAGTTATGAATCTTTAAAAATAAGTCTTCAAGTCAAAAATCACGAAATTCTCGAAATTAAGTAAGATCCGCTCTATTTCCGCGAAAAAAAAATACTCAAATGATCTTTTTTTTTTTCAATAGAACCCGTAAAACATTTTTCAGCTAAATCAAAAATGTCTTGGTCAGATTTTGTCCTAATCTGTTCGGTATGCAAAAGAAATACCCATTTATGAAATTTTTTGTTGTCCCGCGCTTGATAAATTAATTTATTCCATCTCCATTAATTAAAAATATATTTTTTATAGAAACTTCAACGTATAATACGATGGCCATACTAAAAGCTCATTACGTGGGTGTGGTAATGACTAAAAATCAATTTTAACATTTTATTTGTTTAAAATAATAGGAATTTGTTATTAATTTTTATTAACTTTATTTTTTTTAATAATAATAATCTTTCAACTTTAAAATAAAACAAAGCAGACATTTCTATCTTTAATTGAACCGAAGTTATGAATTTTAAATAAGTCGTCAAGCCAAAAATCACGAAATTCTCTAAATTTAAAACAGTTCAATTTTCCCAAAAAAAAAAAAAATCCTCGAATACGTATACCTTTTTCTTTCAACATAAAACCCTTAAAAAATTTACGTGTGCACATATGTGAGACCAATACTTACCCTGAATATCAGTGTGGCTTCTGCTAAGCCCGAGGTACTACCGATGCACTTTTCTCAATAAGGATGATTTTGGAAAAGTTTCAAGGGATCAACATACCTGTGTACCAACTCTTTATTGTCTCAGGCAGGTCTACGACTCTCTCAAACGAGAGACTTTGGTCTGTTCTAGTATCAATGAGAAGCCTTGATAAAATGGTGTCGCTATGCAAAATGACAGTAATGAACTCTCACTCAGTGCTGTGTTCCCTACTCGTAACTATCAAAGATTTTTAAAGTCGACTCCGGCTTAAGACAAGGTAATTGTATCTCTCCTATACTCTTTAATTTAGTCTTGGAATGTGTGAGCCGTTAAAAGTAACTACCAACTAAAAACAGTATCTTGTCAATAAAGTCAGTACACCGGGGATAAGAACAACAACTCCAAGACGAGAGTCGTAATAGTAGATTTTTGTATGAGCTTAGAATGAAGGCAATTCTTCACGAGGATGAAGTTTCCCGAAACGAGCGTAGCGAGTGGAGGGAATCATCCGAGTGAAGAATTGCCATCATCCTAAGCGAATACAAGATGCTATTTTATCCACGACTGTAAAATATTTCGTTTAATTTCCAGTTTTCATGCAAAAATTTGTATCGCCATATTGAAATAAATACATCAAAGATAGCGAGAAACAAAACAAGTTTGTTGTTTAATTTGTTAGGGGAATATTTAATAAACTATAGAACTGTTAAAGAGTTTTAATCAAATTCACTAGTTGTGGAATGAATACAATTACAATAGAAGACATACGCATGGAAAGCATATATTCTTTAGTAGTCGTGGATAAAATTGATTTCACATTGATTGATAACAAAACAATCAATAATATAACTACACAAGTGACGTAGGATGATGTTACGGAATAATAATATTCCTTCGTATCCTAAATAATCACTAGTGATGTGATAGTGATGTTAAAAGAAATTAATTCCAAAATAAAACAAACTTGTCTGCAAATTAACTACGATAAAACCAAACATATAAATGGTTTAAGAGAGAAGAAAGATCTTATATGCGGCGATAAACGAATTGAGGGAGTTGAATCCTTTAAATATTTTGGATCAATCCTTGACTCAAACGACAGCATACTTACAGATATAAATTCTCGAATCGCTGCAGGGAATCTAACTTTCTACTTAATTAAACCTATCCTTGGGTCACCGTATGTGTCAACTAACACCAAACTCAAGTTATCCAAGCCATTGATTAGTACGGTTGTGATGTATGGATCACAAACGTGAAACCTTACACAAAATGATGAATCACATTTATCTGTATTTGAGCGTAAGATCCTATGCTACGTTTTTGGTCCACTTAAGACCGTCGATGGATTGCACAGAGCCCGATATAACTTTAAGATCAGAGACCGTAAGGGTCCTGTCTCCTGATATAAAAGTTTTTTTCCGTTCCAATAGAATAGCTTGGTTTTGGCATGTTCTATTAGCTGATTCGCAGTCTGGAATGATTAAAAAATGTACGTTTGTACCCCAGAGAGACGACCGCGAGGTTGTGGCAACATAGATCGTTAATTAAATAATTCATTTTCACCACAAACATGAACAAAATTTTCTCCTTCTCTTCCTGCAAATTACACTAACATATTTGCAACGTATTATCAATATATATTAAAATAAATAAAGAAGAAGAGGAAGAATGCACAACATCGGTTTATGGGATCGCTGCTTGTTCACCGTGAAGCTGTTGTCTCGTTTTACATAACTAACTTTGTTATAATTTTTATCATTTGAAAAACATTATCAAAAATTAAAAAAATTTAATATAGTTAAATAAATTAAAATAATGATGGTTTGGTCTCCAAGTTGTTTAAATTAATTTAATAATAATTTATTTAAAATCAATTGATTAATTTTTCTTTTTACAACTTTTTTAAATAATATTTTGTAATCGTACGCATGGAGGGATCAGTTTTTATTAATTTGTTAATTTTTTTCTATTTTTTGATCCACGGGTGTGACAACCCCGCGCACTCCAGTCCCTGTTATTGGCACATGAGTTAACGTGAGATATCACATACCACTGGCAATAGCAGTGAGATATCACTAGCCAAGGTGATATCTTAGGGGTGCTGGCGGATGAACTGTATTCAGTCAACGGTAGCACTCTCAATCTTAGCTAATGAATATTCCTTGATGCTGGAACGCTGTAGCTTGCTCGAAGAAACGAGCTTTCATATAACTATATATCTGAGCTTTAATCATTGAAAAATATACTGCGTCCCATAATCAAGGATTATGCCATTAGCTGGACTTTTGGCAAACCAATTTTAGTTTTGTTCCTGCAAATTTTTAAAACAAATTTGCTTTTTATCTCTTATTTTATTGTTATTTTCCCTATCCTATCACGAAATATTGGCCTATGTCATATTTTATATGTGATAGGATTTATAGTTTAGTTGTCCATTATTTAACAAAAAATATTAAAAAAACAAAAAAAAAAACAGATTTGCGTCCATTAACATCCTTAGAACGCATGTTGTTGTGGGACCTTGGTCTTAAAAGGTTTTTATGTGTTGTTGTGACACATATTGTAATGCCTACTACACATCACATTTTATTAAAAAAAAAAAAAAAAATATGTTTCAACCATAAATGGTCATTCTCAAACATTTGAAAATATAAAAAAAAATTATTAAATTTATTTTAAATAAATTATTATTAAATTATTTTGAGCAATTTCACGAAGGTTCAACAACGTTTTGACTTGACCCCTTTTAATTTTGATTATTTTTTGTTTATCGATAGTCTTTCATAAATAAAAAATACAGGTTCTCTTATAATTTTTTTTTTCGACCAGGGGTGAATCAGTTGGACCTTTTCCCGACCAAGTTCTTAAATAGATTTAGTTATTTCATTTCATATTTCACTTTTTTATGCCATCTAATACAAAGAAAATAATTGCAGAAGTGTTTTCCTATTCAAAAGAAACTTCTGGTTGTAAAATAAGTAAATCATTTTTAACAATTGTATTTATTTTATTTATTGTACTACATATATAATTTTTATAATATTTTAAAAAGTTCATTTAATGATAAAATATTTGATATTTAACATAAAAAAAAATCTCTTAGTTTATAGCGCCATATTTATAATTTTCCTTCAGAACAAAAAAAAACTGATTCCCGACAGTCATATCTTCTTTTACATTTTTTATATGCACAACGAATTTTATCTTTAAAACAAAAAATAACACATGTCCTAAACTTTTACAAGTTTTTAGATATACAATAAGCTTCAATTTAGTTTTAAAAAAAGGTGTAGCGCCATCTTTTCTTCAACTACACCGTTTTTTTATGTTACACCGTTAAAAATTATTTCAAAAAATTAACAGTGTACATTTTTAAAAACTTTGTTCTAATGCCTATCAACGACATATCATTTATGAAAATCGATTCAGTAGTTATTCTACTCACAAAATAACAAAAAAATTGAGGGGCACCCTGTGAAGACCCCTGGTCGAAAAAAAAACTCTAAGAGAACTTGTATTTTTTATTTATGAAAGACTATCTATAAAGAAAAAATAATCAAAATTAAAAGGGGTCAAGTCAAAATTTCCTAAAAATTTACTGAACTTGCGTGAAATTGCTCAATTACATAATTGATTTTGAGCTCACGTCTCATAAGGTAGATTAAAATCATACATAAAATTGTTATCTTTCACTGTAATAATCAAAGTTAAATTCAATAGTAATCAATTTAAAGTATATTAACATATTAAAAGTGGGTTTGCAGTTAATTAATTGAGTGATAAAATCATAAATAAAATACCACTTAATAAGGTAAACCACGACTACAATGGCAGATGGACGTAATGAACGACGTTAAAAAAATCGTGTGCCATGGTAACTATACCACTGTTGCAAATGACCGTGATGAATACTTGAAGCTGATTGATTAACTTGGCAACGCTCCTTTATGGAGCATGAACGCTACAAAAAAATACTTCCTGTATTGACGCAAACATGACTTGTACATCTAAAGAAGCCATTCATTAACGAAAAACCTACATCATTTTCCTATATATAACCTAATTTTTAACAGAATTCTTGGAATTGTATTTCGAATTATTTTCAACGTTTGGCTGATCTTAAGATTCTCAGAAATCCTTTTTACACGTTTATATAGCGAACCGCTTGATCCAAGACAGACGCCAAGCCGCCCAACATAGAAAACAGACGCTTTGATGAAGGAAACTTCAGTGAGAGTAAAAGCTACGTTTGCATATTTGCAATTTTGTAAGCGTTACGCAGGTGTTATATATATAATTAACAGTAAAAACTAACTTTGTGTAAAAAACTCTAGCGAGTTTCAGTTAAAAGGTGCTGAGCTGATTCGCTTGGCTTAATAATTCACTTCTACATGTAGCATAACGCGAAAACATTATTTTTATGAGCGAAAACATTATTTTTATTTTCATGGTATGTTTTTAATGATTTTGTTATAAACTAGTTATAATATGCATACACAAAATAAACATTGCACTTGTTTGTTATAACTGTAAAATTTATCCATTTTTTGTTGTTGTTAAATTTTTATTAAAAATTTGTTTTCTATGGTTGCATCGTTTATTTTTAAATATTAATTAATTTTATAATTCTTATAATAAATCGAGACATACAATTTTAATTTGATTACAGGATATTCGTTATTTTTAAGGATTAAAAAGTTTTTTGTAATTTAATAAATAATCACTAATATTAATATAATTTAACGATTTTTTATAATAAAAAACATATGCTTATTTTTTTGATTAACGTTCTAATAGATCTTTTAACCCTTTCAAATTTAAAAGAAAAATGTTCATTAAATTTTTCTACAAAAATAGGTTTCGGGTTATGGTAAAAATGGTAATACGATAAAAATAGGTAAAATGTATAAGTTACAAATATCAAAAGAATGTCATTCCTAATAATTAGAACAAAAAAAATATTTCCCACCTGTTTATGAATCTAATTTTTATAAATTTTCCTTATTTGCCGTCACTTGATACCTTAATTTTTTACTGTCCTGTCTAATTACAATGAATAATCAAATTTTTTAAATTCTTTGTTTTCGTATTTTGGTTTAATAAACAGAAGAATGATCCTGCTGTTTTTTCAATTAGAAAATTGTTTAAAAGTAATTGTTTAGAATAGTTATGTGTAAAAATATTTGAATTGTTGGTTCTTACTTTTTTATTGTATTAATTAATTGACATTGTTTTTAATTTACTGATGTAATGCAAGCCTAGTACGTTAGTTTTGATTTTGTTTTATTTAAATAAAAAGTGTTGTGTTATAGGAATTACAATATGTACCACAGCAACACAAAAGATACCTTTTAAGACCAAGGTCACATAACAACAAGCGGTCTGCGGTGTTGATGAACGTTTTTTTAAAACCTTTATGGATTGAACGCCTCCGAGACTGTCAATTCGGGCAAAGCATTCCATTTGTACGAGATACGGTCAAAGAGATTTCTCTGCATTCTGGTACTATGACAGTGAGTGATCACAACAGTTTGACTGTATATATTGTATAAACTGATTGACGTGTAAACAGGGAAAAGAATATGTTTGATGCATGGTGGATCTGATTTCATCAGAGCACTGCTGGTGACGATATTTATAAAAAAAACGAGATCAACTACAGTGTGACGATGTTGTAGAGAATCAAGATGTGATGTTAAATTTCGAGCCCCCACAATTTGCATGGAAACGCTTTTTGACATAGTCCAAAAGAGCTAGGATGGAAACAGATGCAGCGCCTCAAACTTGACAATAATATTTTATACCCCTCTAAACATTGCGATTCGAAAATGACACGTAAGCGATGGAACTTCTTCATACAATACATCGTTTTCGATCCGTTTTTGTGATTCTAAACCGATTTAATTACGAGTCCACCGTACTATGATAATTAGACTTTTGGCGATGCATTTTCTATGTATTAGTGTGTATCGGAAATATTACTTATTTTGCGATACATTTACGTATCTTATTTGTCGAACTGTAAACATTTCGAAATTTGCGATACTATTGCGTATCGAAACTGTAGTATCGTTTGCGATGTAATTATACTGCGATTTGTGGATTAAATAATTATTGGTGGAATATTCTCAAAGGTATAGGTAATAAACTAAGCAAATCGATATTTTTTTAAAAATATATTATAAAGTTAATAAGGTAATATAAATTAATACAAAGAAAATCATTAAACTCTAAATTTTGTGAATCCATTTAAATTCTATGTTTTTTTAATAAAATTCAAGTTAAATGTATATTTGTTTGTGCCTTTCGTAATAGTTTGAGAAACAGAGAAAGAAAGAAATAGACACTTCTAGAATACGGTAAGCAAGGCTCCGTCTTCCCACATTTAAAAAATAATATAGCGTGCACTATAGTAGTTGTATAAAATGTTACAAATGTAGTTGTATAAAATGTTACATATTTGGTTGATCTTGGATTTTACATTTGTTATGAATATCCTTGGCATATAAGAACCATCTTTTTATAACATGCACTCGTTCTGATATTTTTGACGTGGGATATTTGTTACCGGCGCAATCTAGAAATAATAATCAAAATTTAATTTATATAAGTTTCAATTTACTTATATACAGTAATAAGATAATTTACCTATAATTAGTGACATTAATTTAAATTGTTCAACAGCTCTATTACCGTGGCGGCCATACCACGTATATGATGTGGCAGCTTTAATGGATAAAATCAGCTTAAGACATCCTCTAATAAATTTTTCTAAATTTTGATCGTTGATCATATTAAATAGATTTATCTGTAAAACACATACATAAAAAGTTACTGGAATCAGTAAAACAAATTTTTACCTAAATAATTACCAAGTGTTTTTCTTTTTCATTGTCTTGTTTGATATCAGCTTCTAGTTTCAAAAATTCATCTGCTGATGCTACGGGTATTTCAAGAGTTACTGATGGTGAATTTTGCGGTGCTGCTTTCTTTTGGCGCTCTTCCATTAACTCCCGACGAAGCAGCTTGACTTCTCTCAATAAAACTCGAATCATATTTCCATGTTCTTGCTGAGTTTTAATTACAAAATTTAAAGTTGGCGGCATCGAAGTAGTCACTGTTTTTTGTAATGTCACTGGTTGATTTGGTGCGCGATTTTCTTTATCAACATATTGTTTATATATAAATTTTTTTCGGGAATCCGGAAGCTGGGTGCTTGCCGAGGGGTTCATTTCAGAATCAACACATAAGAAGTTTGCGTAATTGGCATCTTCATCCGATTCAAACATTTCAGTGTTGTAAAAGTTTTTATCAGCGGACATTTCTAGAAATAATAAGAATAAATTTATTTAATTTATGTGTTGAATAGATATATAAACAATGTTGCTTTTTGATTTAATTTTCACTATCTTATTATTAATTTCATTAATATTAAAAGTATTTATAGTTTGTTCTATTTCTTCGTCTTTAGAACTCGTGCAATATATTCCAACATTTGTTGATTTTATTGGATATTCGAAGAAATTATGAATGTTTTTTAAAAAACAACCATGAATTAAATTATTATCCAATTTGATGAGCTTCAAGATTCGGTTATTAATAAGGCAATAGTTATTGGGAAACGTTGAATCAAGAGTGAAGGTAGTATACGTCTTTTCTTCAGCAGCAATTTCAAATTTTTCTATTTGTTTTAATTTATTAAGTATTTGCTGGATGGGGTACGATCCTTTTTTGATCATTTTCTTGATTTTTTGTAGATATGTTTCAAATTTAAACGCGCTGTAGTCATCTAAAGCACCAAAATGTTTTGCATCCTGTGGTAAATGCAGCAGACTGTGCACATTGTACGACACATTTTCAATTCCATAGAGATGTGAAAATTGTTTTACATATTCTGTTAAGAGTTCGACTGCACATTCATTATTTATAGAATAATTTTTCGGATGACACAGTATTCGGATTCCACAAACAAGTAACAAGAAGTGGTTATAATACTGCGGAGCCAGTACGTCTTTCAGAACTACAAATCCGGTATATAACAAAAATGTTCTGAATTCGGTCGCCTTCCAGTGTTCTAGCTCCTTAAAAGTTCTGGGTTTTCGAGCAAACTCCGAGGGAATAGATGGGCGTAATTTAATTAGCTGTTCATTAATAGCTTCTATCGCATTTCTCTTGAGTGAAAATTGTTTCTTTCTAGTCTTAATTAGCAGATTTAGCATTTGCCGAGTAACACCTAGTAATGCGCAGTGCATATAATCGACGGGAAATTTCGAAACACAGCCTATATTTAATGTATCTACCAACAATGTGGTTACTGTGTGGTGTTCCTTATGTAATTTTATTTTAAATTCCTCATCTGTTCTAGGAGCACTATCTAAACATGGAAAGCAAACCCGGTGGTCTTTATATATACCTTTTATTTTACATTTGGTACAGGTATAGTACCCCGAATGTGTTTTAACCCCTTAAAAAAATAAAATTAAAATTAGGAAATTAATTTTAGAATTAATAAATTAAATTAAAATTAGGAAATTAATTTTAGAATTAAATTATATTGTGCATTATACCTAACACAAAAGCACGAGCCGGGGCGTCACAAATGAATGATCTCAATTCGAATTTGAAATTTTTATTCTTATAGCTAATCCCATGACTAAGCAAATATTTTGCCTCCTCAATAAATGGCTTCAGGTAGCTGTTTGTACAGGATGGCTTTTTATGTCCATGGAATACTCCTATGACGAAAACTGTTTTAAATGGTGGAATATTGCCAAGAATTGGCCACAATTGGCTGTTCGAGCTTTTCGTTATTGGGACACCGTCTATTCCTATGTCGACTTTCACTTCGTTTTCCGAATAACCAGAAGATTTTATGAAATTTTCTATTTGATTTTTTAATCCTATATGAGTGTAATGCCCATTTTCTATATCATCTATTTTTGCCGTTTCACTAGAGATTTCTACTCTTGTTAAAGTGCGAATATCCTTTGGAAGTCTAAGATTATTTTTCCTTAGTATATCTAGTAATGCATTTCCACATTGAACAGATATGTTGTATTCTATGCACCATTTCGCAATATCTCTTGAAAGGTTATTCTTGACAAAATTAGGGAGATTTGCATCTAATTCGGGACATGATTCAGATGATGAATAAGAATCATCGAGTTCTTCAGTCTGTTGTTCGGGTACAGGGCTTCCAGTCGTCCCGATTTCGGCGGGATTGTCCCGCCGTACAAGTTTTGTCCCGGCGTCCCGCTTTAGCACCAAAAAATCCCGCCCAACACCAATCTACCAAACTTTATAAAAAAAAATCTGCGTTGTATTTATATGTTGCTTGCTGTCTCATGTCTGTCGCGGTTAAATAATTTTCTGATGGTTGTGTTTCAAACTACACGATAAACTACAAAATGCAAATACAAACTACATTTTTATATGAAAATCGCTCAGCGACAATGCTATAATTCTGTGAGCAAAGTATGATTTACATATACTTATACATAATTTGACATCCGATGTATTTTGTAGTATGTCGCTTTAATTTTGTTTGGCTTATTATTAATTAATTAGTTTTATCCAAATTGAAAAAAAGAATCAAAGTTAATCTTACATTTTACTAAATGACGTTTTTTTTGTAACGCCCATGGGTAAGAAATGCACATTAGAAATTTTTTTACTAATAACCAAAACCGAGCAAGAAATTAACAGTTGGAGGATTTGGAAATTGTAGAAGATGTAGTGGCAGAGAATGATGATAATGAAAATTGTCAAGAAGATATTTAGTTGGTGAAGGTGATGTTGTTGGTGTATCCGAATCCGATATTGATGAAGAAAGTGCTGCATAGTCAATAGCTAAGAAGCATAAAGTATCAAAGCGGCATGTAAAGTTTGATAAAAATAACTTTGATTGACTCTTAACTGGCCCAAAATAAAATAACATAGCTAAAAATGACATAAACATTATAAGTCTCAACTTTAAACGGCATATTAGAAATTTGAAAGCAAGTTTGTCTAACTAAAACATCATTTATACCAGCAAATAGTACCATTGGCCAAATAAATGTCTTTGTAGCTGTGACGGGATTTGCGTATCATTCTGTAATGCATTCCCAGTCTTATGTGGCTACCGTTTCTTCAGGAAAATTATTTTCTTCATTATTTAAAGATTTAACCATTAGGTTGAATTCATCCATTAGCTAGCGGTACCTGCGGTAAGGAAAAATTATTTCTAAAGTTTTAGGTCCAGGTTACAACTCCTATTCTATTGGATAATATTAACAAATCTTTATATTTTTCTATAAGCATTGGCGCATAAACATAAAGGGAACGTAAAAACATTTCCCATAATTATTACGTTTTTCGATTAAATGTTGGTACAACAAGCGGTTTGTTGGCATTTTATATTTTGGACAACCTTAAATCAGTTAATATAACTGAATCGCTTAAGTGATTATTTTAACAATCTTTTTATTGATAAAGTAGCATTCTGCGCAGAATATGCTAATGTTAATTTTGGTAAAAACCAAACAGAATTAGAAAAAACTTATAGTGAATTCTTATATATAGTGAATTCTTTTCAACTGTCGTGAATTCTTTTCAACTGTACCGAACAAATTTCAGTACAGTTCCAACACCGAATTATTTTTTTTTTTTAAATTTAATCCAAAAGAATACAAAATTCGATAATTCGCTGTTGGAACTTGTTCGGTACAAACGAAAAGAATTCACTATAATAAAAATATTATTCCAATTGGTTACCGTAAAAAAAGGTATTTTATCATTTAAAAAATTTGATGTTGATGTTAAAAATAGATGTAATTGGTAATTAAATATTTTGAGTCTTTAAGAAGTTACTTTCTGACCAAAAAAATTTTCAAATATGTACAGTTAAAATGTGTTTTTGAAATTCTTAATTGTTTTTACGCACAAACGCATTGTAAAACACATTTTACAAGCTGGGTATCATGGCTGAAAGTTGAACTTAACGCCCGTAAAATAAAAGCCCGTTGTTATATGAAATATTAGTATATTTGTCTACTTTACCGCCCGTAAAATAATCGCCCGCAAAATATTCATCAAATTAGAACAAACAAATAAATTATTGTATGAAGTTTATAGAGAAAATCATGGCATTTTTAGTAATTTTCAAAATGTCTAGCGAGTTTAAAAAAGTCAAAGACTGATATATTCTACAATTAAGTTGTGCAGTTTTGCGTAAAACGTTGTACATACACTCAGGCTGAAAGGAAGATTACGTCCTTGGTTCAATAAAAGCCCTCGCTTCGCGTCGGGCTTTAATATGAACCGCAGGCGTAATCTTCTACTTTCAGCCCTCGATATGTAACAGTATATTACATATCTAGAGTTGTAAATAGCATTTACATGCGAGTGAAAATATTGCGCACGAGACGCGTAGCGTCGAGTGCAGTATCTTCACGAGCATGGAAAATGCTTTACAACTCGAGATTTGTTATATACTTTTTCTACGACTCTGTTTTAATGCCCAAACGCATATAATTACTTGAAAAAATGAACTACTAATTATAAATTGAATGCAAACAGTTTACAACTTGTGGTAGGCTATGCATTATTCTGTGTCAAAATGAATTGAAATATTTAATTTTTAAAAATCAAATTTTTCTTTAAATAAAAATTTTTCTTTTTATTAAAAGCGTGCGGTAATACATATATGCAAATCCATTACCGCACGCTTTTTTTTACTTACCGCACGCTATTTGAAATAATCAATTTACATGTCATGGATAGTGTGATGTAATTTATAATTTACTGTGATAGGAGTACAAAAATAACTATTCCATGCCAAAAATTACATTACATTTAATCTATATTGTGTTTAACCCTGCTTTTATGGGATAATTACAATTATAATTATTGAAGAAGTAAAATTTAAATAACATGTCTCTTTTCCGACGACTTTCCCATTTATGTATAGGTGCTTAATATTTTTTCTACATATTGGCATTGTCCCGCCGAACAACTTTTGAAAACTGGAAGCCCTATTCGGGTAGAATATGAAATTCTGTTGGGGCAGTATCATAAATTGTAAGATTTGATTCGCAGTTAGAATCCTGTCTAACATCGGATACAGCACATATTCTTTTTATTTCTTTTTGAATCTCGTAATAATTTCTTTTACTCATTTTAAAAATCCACGTTTTATTATACCTTGCACGAAAATAGATATTTACACCACACTATTTTTTTTTACACTTTACCTTAAACCATATTTACAGAGATATATTTACACCAAAATAAATAAATTAATTAATTAAAATTATATACCTATAAAATTATAGCATAAATTTATTAAATTGAAGAAAATTGTTGAAATTTATTAAAAACTTAGAAACAAAACTAAAAATTTAAAAATGGCGTATATTTTCTTTTCACAGGATATCTACTTAATAGTCAGCACACTACTCGAACGATTAAGACGAAATGACCTATAATCTATATTGCAATATACAATACAAAAATCAATGCGCATGCGTATTGATTTTTGTATTTTATATGTTTTTATAGAGAAATAGTGTTCAATGTGTGTGTGTCATAGTAAAAATCGGCATCGTTTTCGTATCGAAAATATCTCGTTTTTTACGAATCGCATTTTTTGTTTAGAGGGACAAGGACGAATATATATGACTTATATTATTCACAGATGAAGAACCCACATTAAAAGATATTGTCGACTATATTATAAATTTACCTACTATTAACGTATACGTTAACGTATAGAAGATATTCAAAATGAACCCCAGGATACCATAAACTTTTCTCCTCCAAAATTACAGATAAACGCCTTATCTACCGTTATTAAATTGATTGTGATAAAAAATGGAACACTTCGAGTATTACAACATTCGGATGTAACGAGTGATTTTGATGTTATTTTTAATGTCGTTATAAGTGGATTACACTGAAAGTGTGTATGTTGGGTTAAGGGAGTCAACATCATATTTTATATTGACTTACTTGATATGAATTGCTAGAGATTCCAAGGTTAGCCGTTTCTTCCAATTGTTTTCTTTAGTTACTATTTTCGTGTTATTATAGTCAAAGGTATGTCCTGTTTTCTTGGTGTGTATATAGGCAGCTGTATTATTGTTTCTAGGGTTTCTAGTTGGTTGTACATCATTCTTATGTTGTTTTATTCTATTTTCTAGTATATGTTCTAGTATTTGTCTTGTTTGTTCGTTTGTTCGAAATACCTTCTTCCACAGTTCTTGCAATCGAAGGCATATACTACTCCATGTTGGTCGCCTGTTTTATTGTTCCATCTGTAATGAAACGTTGCTTCGTTAAATATCAACGAGGTGGCATAGCAAGCCGCGTACCTGGCGAGATTATTAAAGCCGCAAACTAGCTTCAGTACGTGGGGACGAGAGAGATCTCCTGCTGCTCTAACACAAATACAGTATTGTACGCGTGATACATGATACGAACGGATAAAGAGGAAAAAAACAAGTTCACGAATGAGACTCTGGCGACCACCGTATACGAACAGAACCACGATCACCACGTCCGACCCCACATTCAATCACACCTTCACACGCTCTCGCACCTCAGGCTCTCACACACCCACGCCCATGCACACAAACACCCATACCTACATCCACGCACGCATATAGTCATACATGCTCGCATCTATTTAAGGAACTACGATCATTTAATCGCATATAATAGTTGTTGGTTATTTATGTTAATTTAAATCAGTGGCAAATTTTAGTACATAGGATTGTTACGTTTCAGTGTAATCGAATATTCAACTTCTGAAAATAGGTGATGTTTGTAATTAAACTAATTTCCTCAGTGGAAATTCAGTTCTTATCATAATTCAAATCCTGAAGCAATCATCAAGATGATTTTCAGTCATACGTGTACGGTATTTAGGTTTTTATAATGCATATGAGAAAATGACGATTCACATAAATATGTGGACTCAAAACATGAATGCATTCTAAAATAAACATCTCTTAAAAGTGGACATTTTTCATTGGAAATAAAGTTCTATATAACATACTGATCACGAGATTTCAAGCCAATGCCGCTTTGTAATTCAATTAATTGCATTTCTAAGCTCCCTACATCCATACTAAATGTTTTTCGATTAATACAGCCATATTTTCTACATTTATTTTTTAAAATGGTGAAGTTAAAAATGAAGTAATTGGAAGATTAAGTATCAAAGTCTACAAATCTTTGTTTAAATTGCAGGAAAATATTTTCCAAAGTATTACTAAATTGTTGGTAAACTCACATTTCTATATTTCATTTCAATTCGTCTGTTAAATTCGAAAAATGAAATTTAATCTTCCAATACCTATAGTATTTTTCAACTGTTCTTATTAGTCGAGAAAACTACTCAGAAACCCTTTTCATTTAGCTAAACGATTCCTTTTAAAAACTACAACTGAAACAACCTAATATTTTCCAACCCAAATGTTCCTATTGATCCATAATACTTCTATAATCATATATAATATCACGAGTCGTCAAATAATAGTCGATTATTTTTCATAATCATTATTTCGAATGTCATTTGAGCTCCCGAGTGCGCGTAGCGCACAAGGGAAATTTTTAACCTTAAATGACATGAGTGGTAATGTTGAAAAATAATCGACTAATAATTTGGTGACGAGTTGTATTTAGCAGACAATTTAACGAACAAAAATAGTAACATTATTTCATACAACATAATCCTTTGTTGTCATTTTTTCTTCTAACAAACTTAAATATTATTTCATTAGTAGGTGCATAAATGTTATAAATTTGTAATTTATTTTTGACAAATAAACATAAACATGCAATCATTTATGAATGAAAACGGACATTTTTATTATTTGCAAATTGCATTTTTACATAATTTTGTATTATTGAATAATTTGTAGAAAAAATTTTATTTAAAAACTATTAATTTTTTTTTAAACAAAACTATAAATAAAAAAAATTATCTCATTAAGAAAAAAAAAATTATCTCAATATCTCTAGTTTTAAATTAATATATTAATAGTCCCTGGGCCTTCACCTACATAATTTTGTGATTACCACATATTTTATACTTCGTGATGCACCTGTCCTTGACGAGCCTGAAAACATTTGTTTTATGATTTTTCTCAAATCGGCCGCTTTTGCGTTCGGAAAGCTCCGAAAAATGCCGATTGCCCGAAACATCCAAAATGTCAATTGTCGGACTCGATAATAGCAAACACATTTTTGTCGGACAAGGTTACCTTCGGCCAAAAGCGGCCAAATCGAGGAAAATGGCAGAACATAAGTTTGTGGACTCGTCAAGGATAGCCGCCTCACGAAGTATAAAATATGTGATAATGAAATCGGCGTGGGTCCAGCGACTATATGAAAATCATACATTTAACTTACTTGAAGATATTTTTTGACACACTTATAATTTAATAATCAAACTCCTTGTTTCACCTACATATGTCAACCATCAAAGTGATATCACATTCAAAGATACTAATTATTATAGCTCAAAATATACATTTTTAAGCTAAACATTACACACATGCACATGCACAACACATTATGCAACACTTTTTTTGACGCACTTAAAGATTTTTTGATATACGTACAGTGCAATTATCGAACCCATCGCCGTTTTGCCTCTCCGCATTAACGAAACATATAGTTACCTCGTAAGCTTTAATTCTTATTTGGGTAGTTCTACATACGAAGGAAGAAAATGGAGCTAATTACGGCACGACATGTTTTTTGCGTATAAATTCTGGCAAGTAGTTATAGTTAAAGTTGATGACGTTCTTTCAACTTTTCTGAATGTGGCCAGTCAAAAAAAAAAAAAATACAAGAGTCACAATTAAAAAAAAAAAGTCCTTCTTATTCCTAAATCAACTCAAGATTATCTCAATATTATCTCAAAATACGAAATAAACATTTATTTAAGTCAGAATCCCAAATATTTAAGTCACTTTAAGACCAGGGGACTGAGAATTTATCAATTTATCAGTATTTCGTTTAAAAATGACAAAATCACGTCTAAAAAAAAAAACGGATTCTATACCAAGGCAATACATATTCACGACGTATAAAACGACAAAATTACCTGCAATTAAAATACTTTACGAAAATACTTGCCAGGGAACTGATAATTTGTCTGGGCAACACACGAGTAATGAGGACTTGCTAGTAATGATGACTGTTTTGATTGATAAAACCTCGGACTAAGTAAAACACTTGCAATATTATATATATTGAACTTTAATTAATTCCTGTGACGAGCGATAACTTGATAGAAATATGAATTTTCGATAATTTCAATGTGTTTTGATTGGGCAGGAGAATAATAACAAATTGGTGGGACAAACTTTAATAGGATATATCTTATATGAAATATAGAGTAATGTTATGATTATTTACACATTATTAAAGCATCATTATTCAAAATTATTACTACAGAGTAAATTTGTCTCTACACACTTAGAATCATTGATTATTTAGTTTACCAGCTTTGACTTTCAAGGTGGGGCACGCCAGGGGACTGAGAATTTGACGTTTTGAATAATTTTTTTGTAAGAAATATATTTCGAAACGGGTTTATTTTGGGTGACCAGCTAGACATAGTTCAGGTTTACAAATTTCATTTGAAAAAAAAAAAATTTTTTTTTCATATTAATATACAAAATAAGCAGAGCCGTCCAAAATGCCTATGTTTGTAGAACTACCCATTTACCATTGATAAACATACAAGCTCCATCGTTTTTTGTAAAATGAGTGTTTGTCAAAATCTAATTTCGCCCCATGTCCATTGATAATTTCGCCCCCATGTCCATTGTAATATAAAGTATATAAAAATGCAGGAACAAATAAATAGTTATTTAATAAAATGTTTCTACATTGAATTAATTTTTATTCAAAACCGTGTTGATTGGAAAATAAAAAGATGAACCACTCATATTGCAACAAGAATATTATTTTTAAACGAATATAACATAAATAAAAACAATCACAATTTAAGTGAATGAAACTTGTGAAAAATTATGTCGCAGATTTAAATGAATCGACAGAAATTTCTATCAAAATTCTGTATGATGACGTCAATTTTGGCAACAGAAAAAAGTCTGTGGACAGCAAAATAGCCTTTCAAATCCAGGCTTCTGCCGGAATGCTACATATTTCCATAGAGTCCCAAAATCTTGAAAACTAACAGTATATCGATTTTCATTACCAAACATACCAATCATTAACCAGACGGTTTCTGGATTAAATGGACTCCGCGTTCCATTGAATGATGCTTGTGGTAGTTCATTTGTTGATATAAGACCCCTTTGACCTTTGTCAACTTGTTATCCAAATGAAGTGAGCTGTATCGACATTGATTCACACGCACATGTATCACATGAACCCCCACATACTCACACTCATATACACACGCATGTATACCCACATACACACATCCACCCTTCCATGTATATTCGAACACGCACCTACAGACACGCAAACATTCATACATACATGCATACCCATATATATATAAAAGAATAATATGACTCACCCCATAGTTAGTCCAGATCCCCACTCCATGTTATCCATTTAGCCGGTCATCATGAGGTCCAATATCTGATGTACGAAAGGTGAAATTATATTATTTAACTAACCGGCTCTCAATAATCCGCGTCAATCAAGCAGTCCTGTGTGATCAAATTGTGACACTCCACAGTAGTCAACTAATAATTATCATCAGCATCAGTACTACAGTGATATTCGATACGTATTAGAATCTTCCGTGATCCACTTGATTCGAAACAATAACAGCCAATAATCAAATCGTAATGCTCCACTGTGATTCGATAGACATAAACATCAGTGTCGGTAATTTAAATGTGAAGAACTTCAATGATCCGCATGAATTCAAAATAATAATACTCAATAGCCTATATATATATATATATGAGTTGATTGACCAGGTGGAATGATTGTATAAGAATGTTTCGTAATACCACGAGTACAGCAATGTGTATGCAGCCAGATATTATTTGGCGACGCGCTCCAAGTACGAGTGCGATTAAGTCACCCCTAAATTTCACAACCTGTTTTCATGTTAGGTTGTCACTTGTTATACACCGCGGGTCCTTCACGTACCCGAATTATCGTGCTTGCATTATCTTTGGCACAACATAACCACAACTAATAGAGCATGTTTTATTGTTCAGTCTATAAATTTATTTCACCGTTAATGAAGGTTTCGGTTATCCTAACTTAAATTAATTGAATATAGATTTTGGTAATACACAACAATTAATTGAACCTTAATCTATGTTTTTGGTTTTACTTACTTTTTTTTAAAAAAAAAAAACTTCTAGACTATAAACACAACAAATAACGAAAATATTTTTTTTGTTCTTTTCTATAATATTTATCTAGAATTAGCTATTTAACACTATGACAGAATACATATATTTTTGTTTCTTTTGTATTTTAAATTGTTACTAGTTTTACACAATTAGGCTGATCCGGAGATCTTACAACATAAAACGACTAGAAAGTCACAATATAAATTAAAATTTATCTATCGCTCCGCCCGAGAAAAGCGAACACCATATTTTTTTTTGGTAGAGTTAATTTTTTGTATTATTCGGTCGTTTTGTTTTATTACTTTATTCTCAATAAATTTCACAAAAAAAAACAATTAACTATATCGATTTCTGCCATTAATTAGGGAACAAAATGGCTTTCCATTCACTAAGAATTTTGAGTCATCTCACCACTGATAAGATCATGCCTCAGCACCAAAAGAGGATTGTATTCGGCTCGCCAATCGTGTACCCGCACAAAGGTGGAACATCTCGTAAAGATATTTCTTATTTTATCCGTCCAAAAAAAAACACAAAAATATTCACCAGCCAACTATAAGTTTTATATCATGGCGATCGACAATCAATTTTTTTTTGCAGCTGTCAAAAAAATCCATCAACAGCTGTGTGGTTAATAGACAAAAAGTCGACTAAGAGAGCGAAGCTATCTCCCGGCATCTCTTTATATCATTATTAACGGCCGTTTGTGAACAATAACAAAATGATAGAAACGATAAGTTTATTTCTTGGGTATTTTCTTTCATCAATTATTGTACCCAGTAAAAAGATTGCTCAACTATTTGATACCAAAATGAAAAAAAATTGTGCAAAAGACAATTGTGAACGGAATGTAAGAAATAGAGTAAAATTAATTTCGAGAGCTCACGTTAATACAAACTTAATGCGTGTGAGAAAATAGTGCGACTTCAAATTACGAAGTTTGAATAATAGCTTCGTTACACATCAGATTTGTTGATGATATCACTAACTGTTGACTTTGGTTTGTGTGCTATTGTAATCTTACTGTCGTTGTGTCTATATAATCTTGTTAAGTTCTCCGATTAGACTTTCGAGTATGTTAAGTTCTTGTATATTGTTTTATTTCTTATTGGACTATTGTTGTTGACCACCATATTTTCACATATACATAACTACCACTTTTCCGATTAATTTCTTTGGGTATCCGTTCATTAACAATATTCTATATATATTCTCAATAATTTTTTTTTATTCTCAAGTGATGTGATTGATAGCATGCGGTAGGCGGTTTCATATTCTGTGTTGTTTTTCTGTTTCTTAGGATGTACCGAATGGTAGTGCAATATTCTATTTCTTGATGTTGGTTTTTGGTAATGTTTTGTTGATAGATTTCCATCTTTGTTTTTATGTATTGCCATGTCAAATATGCGATTTCATTTGCTTCTTCTACATCATAAGTAAGTAAGTCGTCTACATATCTTTTCATGACAGTTGGGGTAAATCCTGCATTGACTATTATCAAGCAGATCTGTAATAACAAAATCAGCTAATATTCCAGAAACTGGCCCACCTATCGACAACCTATTCGTTTGTCTATAGTATTTTTGATCAAACATAGTTTGCTTCAATTTTACAAAATGATATCATTTGGTTAAAGATGTTCTGTGGTATTGTTGTGACTTTCTGGATATCAGTTAATCTCTTTTCAATTGCCTTTTGAACTAATTGAATCAGTATCATCTCATACATCTTGACGCCATCAAATGATACAATTACGTCATACGCAGGTACTACTATGCAGTGCCGTCCCAATGTATTTGGGGGCCCCTGGCCCACTATTTCCAGGGGGCCTTTTTGAAAATTAACATTATTTAAATTTAAAGGCATAATTACTTACGGGTTTTTGAGGATTATTATAATGTTTGTTTTATTTAAATATTTTTTCTTCTCACTTTTTTGTCAACAAATTTATCTACAACATCTTCAAATTCTATAGATTTTAATAAATCACTTTCTATGCACATCAACGCAAGGGAATTCAGTTGCTCCTGCGGCATGCTGTTTCGCAAATCATTTTTTATGTATTTCATCGCCTAAAATGACTGTTCTCCTGAACAATTAGTGACCATAATGGTTAAAAAAATTTTGAATGCTTGTTCTATGTTTGGAAAAATAGTAATTAAATTCTTTTGAATAATAAGTGTTATCCTCAATAAGAGAAATAACGGGAAATATTTTCTAATATATTCAATATTCAAAGAACTTTTGATATAATGTCTTTTTGTGATTATTTAATAGCTATTTATGAAACGAGTTGCTAAATTAGGTTGTTCCAACAAATTCAACGTGTTTCATACAAGATTTTTGGTAACGAAGCTGCAAAATTAAACTTTTATAAAAAAAAAATTAAACAAATTGCATTTGTATATCTAGTACGTTTTGAGCAAACCAATTTGATCTTATAAGGAGTAAGTAACCTTAGTTTTCTTTTAGTTTTCATACTGCCAATTGTGAAAAATATCAAGATGAGTTCAACTGATGATGATTTTGTATCGTCAGATATAGAAAAAGTAGCAAATGAAGCCATTTCTACAATCGTACCGGAAAAATTGGCGATATTAGCGTACGAAACTTCATACAAAAATTTTGATGAGTGTTTTAAAGAATCAAAAACTACAACAATCAATGACATGGTCATGCTGGCCTATTTTGTAAGAAAACTAGGATCCATGAAACCTTCAACATTATGGTGCGAGTACTCTAAACTAAGAACTATGGCTTATTTGAACACCAGCGTGGATATGAAATCATTCACGAATTTGATAGCTTTATTTAATCATTAAGTACTTATACTTTAATGAATCATTAAACTATTATTATTAATACTTTAATAAATTATTAAACAACTACAATTAGTACTTTAATAAATCTGACCAATGTACTAGATTAATGCTTAAATAAAGCTCATTTAATTACTAAAAGGACGCACGAAAAAGCGTAGATTTTGCAACTTAGTTACAAAAAATGAATTTTTGAAATTGGCATGGGCCCAATATACAAAATTGCATTGTTCTTTTTTTAAATTTATTATTTGAAGTGTTCATTTTCATATTTTTATGAATGTTTTAGGGTGGGCCCCCGGCCCAGGGCCGGGTGGGCCGTACCGTAGTAACGGCACTGCTACTATGGTATCAAGAATTCCTTTAAATTGGAGTGAGTTCTTGATGTTTTATTCATTCTCTGATATTGCATTCGTTAAGATTTTATTAAGGTATTTAGCTATGTTGTAAGTTGGACTGTCTCTAGAATGTATGATGATCCTAACTCCGGGTTTGTGGATTTTTGGTGTTGTTCGTGGTCTTGTGTCTTGGATGGAACCCATATTGTAATTTGTATTAGACATGTGTTATGATCCATATTGTAATTCTTATTAGAAAACACCTTTTGTTTAAAAAAATAATAAATATAGGTCCATAGAATAACGAAAAAAGATATGGCTTACGTGTTGTTGTAGGTTGCGGGTCGGAATTTTTTTTTAATCTCTGGGGAGAGTACTCACATAATGGACCTGCCGAGTCCACTCGCCCGGAACCTGGGGACTGGAGTTATTCAACAAATTCGGCTGGAATTTTTTTTTGCTTCCTTGTAGGCGATATAACTCGTAAATGGTGCACTTTAGGATACTGGTGCCATGGAACGTTCTTGTTCCTTAAATGTTTGTCTATAACTTAAAATAAAACAAAAAATAAAATAAAAATTTTTCAAATTTTTGCAAAAAACCGCGAAAATATGTCTAAAAAACGATATTTTTTAATTGAATTTAGTTATTTGCAAATAATTGTTTATAATATAATTTTCCCCTCTATCTTGTAGCTGAAACCTCAACAAAAAATATAAGCTTTGGAACGTTTCATTCGGCTTAATAGTTTTTGCACAATCCCATTTGACACTTAATGTCTGAAACAAAGTTGTCAACTTTGGGCAGGCCGCAAGGTCTGAGTTTTTATCTGATCGTAATCTGCTTGACGGCAATCGAAAGAGTGAAATATCAGCTTTAATTAACAATTGTGTTGCCTTTACCTATATTCAACAATGACAACAATTACAGCGGTTCAAAAAACGGCAAAAATTCCTTAGTTGCAAAATTAAATTTCTCAACGAATTTTCAACGTAACGAGATGCGGTTTTAAAATTTGCAAAGTGGTTAAAAAACCGAAGATTTAAAAAAATAGACCTCTCTAACATGATTTGGGACCGAGTTATCGTATCGTATCTCGTTACGTTGAAAATTCGTTGAGAAATTCAATTTTGCAACTAAGGAATTTTCGCCGTTTTTTGAACCGCTGTAATTGTTGTTAATATTGAATATGGTTATAGGCAACATAGTTGTCAATTAAAGCTGACATTTCACCCTTTCGACTGCCGCCAAGCAGATTGCGATCAGATAAAAACTCAGGCCTTGCGGCCTGCTCAAAGTTGACAACTTTTTTTCAGACATTAAGTGTCAAATGGGATTGTGCAAAAACTATTAAGCCGAATGAAACGTTCCAAAGCTTATATTTTTTGTTGAGGTTTCAGCTACAAGATCGAGGGGAAAATTATATTATAAACAATTGTTTGCAAATAACTAAATTCAATTAAAAAATATCGTTTTTAGACATTTTTTCGCGTTTTTTTGCAAAAGTTTGCAAAAAAATGTTTCCCGCTAAACATCCTTCTAAATGTATTTCCAATTTAATAACTATGTCTTAATTTATCGTCTTGTTAAAGTGTGATGAAATTAGTATTCGGATATTTAAGATGGAAAATTATTAAATAATTATTAAATAATTTTTTACTTTTGACCTTGCAATGCATGTGATATAATTCAAAATAATCATTATTAAATATTTACATAAACTGTAATTTTGTAGATATCAAATTATCTAATCCAAATCGTTCATAACAGATATTTACCAAATCATTTTTCCCTATACAAACTTGGCGTTAGAATAAAAATGTAATGTAAATGAAAACAAATAATGCTGAAGAGCTTTAATTCAATTTAAAAATCATTCTACTACATTTTGTTTTACTTTTAATATATATTATATTTATTGTATAACAACAACGATCAATATTAAATAACAATAAAAAATAAGTTTGTCTGGAAATTCTTTTGAATATGTACATACCTACAGAACTACTGAATATCATTTTAAAGAAGCATAGAGTAAAACAAACAAATCATTGATTATCATGTTATTATTGATAAAACGAAAAACTACCATTGTCGACTCAAAGATAATATACATGAAAAAACATAAAATGTAAAAATGACAAATATAATTTGAAGAATTATGTTTCTGTCAAATTTATAGGTTTTCGTAAATTTTTAGTTTTGATTTTTATTTGTTTGATATAGAACATACGAATTGATGTGTTTAAAGTTTTTGTTGGTAAAACAAATAAATATTTTTACTGTGTCACAATTTTCAATTGTGTGAAGTAATGCAATCTATCGAAGAAAAAAAAATCTAGAAAACCTACCCCAATTTTAACTTTTGGTTTGGTCCATCCTTTGGACCAATAGAACCACAAGAAAAGTGTATCTGTTTGGTTGGTTGGTTGACAAAAACCCAACTTTGATATATATAATCCAGGTTAACTCGCAAATGGAAGTACTGGACTCAATTGAAGAAAATGGCGAGAATCTCCCGAACTCTGGTAAGTTTGAATCTTCAATACCTTCTAACCCTGAATTTTAATCTAATTGAGACTTGTTATATAAGTACTGAGTACTGTTAATTACTTACTTACTGAGTAAGTTTTAGTACTATTTGCAATATTTTTCCATTTCAACTGTCGGTATGTCAATTCAGGTAAAAAGGTAGTAGAAGATTTCAATCAATATGAAAAGTATGTCCACCATACAACATGTTGTTTTTTTACTTTGTTTTTGTGTTTGTTGGGAGCATACAATATTCACCCGAGAATTATTTTATTAATTAATTTGATGTACGGCAAGGAGCTGATTAGTTTTTGAGCGATAATGAACAAAGTGGTAACTCAATAACATCTGTATGTACCTGATAATCAAATTTATTGAAGCTTGGTACATAAGCATTTAGTACATTTAGTTCACAACATTTTCGCATCCCAATTTCCGGGTTTTCACTCACGGAATTTTTTTGGAATTTTTTTTTGCAAATTTTTTCAGTGTTTTTTTTTATTGACAATACAACCAACAATAATGAAGTTATTATGATGAAACCTATAAAAAAGGTTTCAATTAGTGTGAGAAGATAATGATCAACTTTTGAAACACTTCGATCAAAGTGGCGGGGGATCCACAATATAACTGCTGACTTTTCTAACTTTGTTTTTAAAGTTTATTGGGAGCATACAGGCTTCGTTCATTATGTAGAAAATTGGCCTTTAATTAAAAATAATTGGGAATCCTAACTAGGGAAACTCTTTTTAAAAAAATTTATGTTGAATACGACAAGAAAAATAAATAATTTGGTACAAAAGAAAAAAAAAACAAACACAAAAATTATATAATTCAAATCAAATAAAAAAAAAGCTTACATTAATATTATATCTGATGGATGATCTCCGTAAATTGATAGTATCTTTCTAAAATCCATTAACCAACAAAAAAACAGAAACATGACAGGGTCCTTCCCAAATGAAACTAAACGAAATCTCAATTGTCCAATATTCCAAACTATGATTGTTGCATTCCCCTTTGTAATTTTGTTCTCATGTTGAAACCAACAGTTGGTATCATATCTTTACTAAATTGTCCAGGTACAATAACATTAACAAGTGTTGTTTTCCCCGAATTTTGAAGGATGAAATTATTTGTCAGAATTTTTAAAAATTAAACATACCTTTAATAATTTAAAATAACTTAAAGAAAATCACAAACACAAAACAACATTATGAAAACTAAACACATTGTCAACTTATTGATACTAAATAATTTTTTCCCCTAATTAACATTCAATTAAATCAACAGGAGATTACATTTGAGAACAACTGCTGACAGCAATTGCAGCTAGTTGCTGACTTTATTTTGATAAAATATGAGAGTATGATCTTAATAAATTTTCGGTATCTGTTTTGAAGTTTATTGCCGTTTTTTTGAATTTGTGTATGAAAAGCATTTCTTTAGTGCACTTTTTTCTATATTTATTTTCAACAGCTAATATTTTAGGAGAATCATAATTAAATTGATGTCCAGTTTGGATGGAGTGTTGAAGAAAGTAATTTTTGTTTTCAAATTTTAATTAACCTGATGAAGAAACCAAACAACCTTCGAAACGTGTTAAATAAAATAAATAAAATTAAGTTTTGGTCTATAAACTGTTTGTTTAAATTTGTGATGACTATGACCAAATTTGAAGAAAAGAAATATCTGGAAATATATATATATATATATATATATATATATATATATATATATATATATATATATATATATATATATATATATATATATATATATATATATATATATATATGTTTTTTACTGGGTTGTTTCCACAACTTAATTTCACAACCCAGAACCTGCAACCTTTCGCAACTTCGGTAATTGTTTCTTTTCAAATAAACTTAAACAATTATTATAACAAAGCAAATATATAAAATTTATTTCTTTTTTTTTTATTATTAAACAATTGACTATATTTATTGAAATTTAATTTTCGAATGATTTTAAACAGCTCAACTAATTACCAAAATACTTAAAAATTGGTACAATAAAATATTCTTTTACTGTTATATAAAAAACAAGAAAAGTAATAATATAAATTGAATACAATATCAAATAATTTATTTAACTAACACTATGTTGATTATAGGGTGCTACTGAATTGTATTACGTAGTTTCCAACATTCTCCTCGGCCTTGAATCGTCTGATTCAATAGGAACCTTACATAGTGCATGAATAGCTCGACGAAATGTTCCACTTTTAGTTTTTACGGTCGCCACTCTGACTAATCCATCGTTTCCAGGGAATACTTGTGTTACTCTTCCTAGTAACCACTTGGTTGGTGGTAGATTTTTATCAATTAGTAAAACGATGTCATCGACACTTAGATTTTGTTTTGGTGACGTCCATTTAGATCTTGCCTGCATTGATGTAAGATACTCAACATGCCATCTTCGCCAGATATGCTGTCTCATCTGTTGGATCATTTCCCATCGGTTTAATTGGGATACCTTTTCGCTTGTGTTATTTGCTTCAGGAAGTAAAGTTAATGAATGTCCTATTATAAAATGTGCAGGTGTAAGGATGTCTATATCTGCATCATTCTGTAACCCACATATTGGACGTGAATTTAATATTGCCTCTATTTCTGCTAATAACGTTTGAAGTTCCTCTAAAGTGAGAATAGTTTCACCAATTACTCGCTTCAAGTGAAACTTCATAGACTTCACCGCAGCTTCCCATAAGCCCCCGAAATGAGGAGCATTCGGTGGATTAAAATGCCAGGTGATTGATTTGCTTAAAAGAGAGTGATAAATTTCATTAGTACTATTTTTTAAAATGCTATAAATATCACGTAGTTTTCTATCTGCCCCTATATAGTTTGATCCACAATCGCTGTATATGTCTGTGCATAAGCCTCGTCTTGCGACAAACCTCTTCAGTGCAGCCAAAAACGTGTTGGTACTGAGATCTGTTGTGACTTCTATATGAACTGCCTTTGTAGTGGTGCAGACAAATAGACACACATAAGCTTTAACTGGTTTTTGACCTCTGCCTCGTTTATGAAAAACTTGAATTGGACCAGCAAAATCAGTGCCAACTGTTAAAAAGGCTCTTACATGTTGGACTCGACATGCTGGTAAATTTCCCATCTCTTGTGACATTGGTATTGGTTTGGCTCTAAAGCAAGGTAGACAATTTCTTATTACTTGTTGAATTTCGTGTTTTCCCTTTAATAACCAGAATTTTTGCCGCAGCATTGTTAATATCAATTGAGCCCCAGCATGGTAGTATCGATGGTGACGATCCTCAATAATGAGTCTTGTTAATTTTGAAGGTGGTAATATTATTGGATGCTTTGTTCCATACGGAAGATTGGAGTTTTGCGTTCTACCGCCTACTCTCATTACACCATTTTCATCCAAAAATGGTTTTAGAAATTTTAGTGGGCCTTTTATGGGCTCTGATCGTTTAATGGCTGCAATTTCTACTGACAAATGGTCTATTTGGTTTTGTTTACAAATAAAGATGGTGGCTTCGTCTAGCTCGTTTATTGATAATGATCCGGCACGCTTCGCTTCTGGGTTTTTTGCATTATAAACAAAGCGCTGTACAATGGCTGTGACTGTAACTATCTTTCTAAAAGA
Source organism: Diogma glabrata (assembly GCA_963693315.1). Lineage (NCBI taxonomy): Eukaryota > Metazoa > Arthropoda > Insecta > Diptera > Cylindrotomidae > Diogma > Diogma glabrata. The sequence continues at coordinate 142,564,327 of OY856188.1, read as the reverse complement.
AGAAAATTTATCAATTAGTTCTTGAGAAAATTTGGCAGTGTGGGTTTCTGCAAAAAAGGCTAAACTAAATTTTGGACGTTCTTCTTCCGTAGTACCGTAAGTTGTCCTTTGCTCTGGCCAGTTTTCTGATCCGTATCGCAGCCAGCTGGGCGATTCCCACCAAAGACAATGATTAAGCAGCTCGTTAGGTAGAATTCCTCGTGAAGCGCAATCAGCTGGATTATTCTTCGTAGGAACGTGTCGCCAACTGTCTCGTTTAACTACATCCAAAATTTGAGACGTTCTGTTTCCTACGAACGTTTGCCATCTTACAGGAACATCTGATAACCAATCCAGCACTATAGTTGAGTCTGTCCAACAGATAGTATTTATGATGTTGATGTCTAAGATTTCCTTTATTGACTTTACTAACAGTGCCAAAAGATGTGCTCCACACAATTCTAGTCTAGCCACTGATATTCTCTTGATTGGTGCTACTTTTGATTTTGCTGCTACTAAACTACAGTGATAATCATTTGAACTAACCTGGTGTCTCATATAAACAACAGCTGCGTATGCCTGCTCGCTTGCATCACAGAATCCATGAAGTTCTGCAATTTGTCCAGATGTTTGCAACCATCTAGGTATCTGAAGTCGCTCTAAGTACTGTAGTTGATCTCTGATAAGTAGCCAACTCCGCCTTACATCCTCTGGTAGCTCTTCATCCCAATCAACTGCAGTTAACCATAATGCTTGAAATATAATTTTTATTTTTATAATTACAGGTGAAAGCCATCCTAATGGATCGAAAATTTGACTGCATTCAGATAATAGTTTTCGTTTAGTCAACACTGCAACACTATCCATTCTAGCATGATATGAAAACACATCTAATTTGGGATCCCAATGCAATCCTAATACCTTGACTGTTATGCCATCTTGTGTGAAATCCTTCAATGATTCCGTTCTGTCTTCTTCGGGTGCTGAGTGTATAAATGATTCAGAGTTAGATACCCATTTTTTTAGCTTCATCCCTGCATTAGAAAGAATGTGAACAAGTTGTTTCTTCAACTGTATTGCATTATGTACAGTATCTGCACCGGTCATAAGATCATCCACATATGTACAGTTACGTAGGGCAGAAGCAGCATCTGGAAATTTGTAGCATTGTGTATCAGCAATTTCATTCAAAACTCTCGTAGCCAAATAGGGAGCTGCTGCAGTACCATAAGTGAGCGTAGTTAGCTTGTAGTATCTCATTGGTTCGTTTTCGTTAGCTCTCCATACAATTGCCTGATATTGCATATATTTTTCCTTCACAAGAATTTGCCGATACATTTTTTCAACGTCTGCACTTATTGCAATTTTGTGCAGACGAAAACGCAGAATTATAGCATAAAGTGTTGGCTGCACGGTAGGCCCAACCATTAATAGATCATTCAAGGAAATACCGGTGGATGTTTTAGCGGAAGCGTCAAACACAACTCTAATTTTTTGAGTATTATTGGACGATTTAATGATCCCATGGTGTGGTAAAAAGTTCAAACCTTGAACTTCATTACCTTTTACTTCATTCATATGTCCTAGTTGATGATATTCTTCCATAAATTGTACGTAGAGCTTCTTAAAACTTAAATCCTTTTGAAATCTTCTTTCCATGGCACGCTGACGACTTAATGCTAAACTTAAAGATGTGCCGAGGTGTTCGTTTCCTTGTTTCATTGGCAGTTCTACTATAAACCGACCTTTTACGTTTCGTTGCGAAGTCTCGGCAAATAACTTTTCGCATTTTTCTTCGTCATCAGTTAATCTTTTTATGCTTGGGATCGTTTCTATCTCCCAAAACTGTTGAAGCATCTCATCTACTCTATTTTCTTCCGTCCGCACCTTCTCTTTTAGTTGGACTATATTGCTTGATGTTGAAACAACCTTCTCTGCATCTAGTTCTCCTCCTAGCACCCATCCAAATATGGTTTCTATCGCAATAACTTTGTTTTCATTCTTGATTCTCCCGTTCATTAATACATTAAACATGTGCTGTACCCCCAAAATGAGGTCAATACCATGCGACTTATTAAAATTTGGATCAGCTAGCTTAACATTTAGGTTTCTTAAATTTGAGTTGAAGGACTGAATGGGTAAGTTAGAACAGAGTTTGGTCATTACCAAGGCTTCAACTTGAATGTTAGTCTTGGCGTTAATGCGCGATGTTAAGGTAAGAGTCACCATTCCCTTGGTAACTTGATTCCCTGAGCCACTGATACCGGACACAATAGTGCGATTATGTTTTCTAGACAATTTCAACTTATTGCATAGTTTCTCTGAAATAAATGTAGACATTGAACCCGAATCCAAAAGTACTCTGCATTCATGTTCAAGCCCGAACTGATCACAAACGGTGACTAATGCAGTTGGTAAAATACAATTCATTGAGATATTGGCATGTGCCGCCAAAGTGTTTGATTCATCAGTGAAGCTTGTGCTAGATGGTTCCTTCACTTCATTTATATGTAATAGCGTATGGTGCTTTTTTCCACATTCTTCACATCTGCTCTTCGACAAACACCTGAATACAGGATGATTCATTTTCAGGCAATTAAAACATCTGTTTCCTGACTTAACGCATTGTCGGCGTTCTAGCACTGAAAGCTGCTCAAATTTATTACAGCAAGCAATTTCATGATCATCGTCGCATAATGAGCAGCTAGCGTCTGTTGTAACAAACACCTTGGATACTCGTTGATTGGATGAACGTTTGTTGTTACTAGGCCGTAGTGTTTCGAGTGCATCTGAACGATTTAATAAAAATTTAAACATATCTTCTAATGTAGGAAGATCATTTTCACATGATTTTTGTGCCCATAATGCACGAGTTTCAGCATCCAATTTTTCTTCAATTATGTAGATTAGCCAAACATCTCGAAGTTCTGCATCTTTACCAAGAGCTTTTAAGCCTCTTATCACCTCATCGGAAGTATCAAGCATTTTTCTAATATTTAAAGCATTTGCTTGATGAATAGTAGGTTGCGCCATGAAGCTTCTTATAAATGCATTTATCGTGTATTTTTTTCGGTCATATCTAGCACACAATTTGCGAAAAGCTTCAAAATAGTTACTCTCTGTTATAGACATGTGCTTTAAGAGACTATAAGCATCACCTTTAAGAAAACCCTTTAAATATTGGAATTTCTGGGCCGGTGATAAATTTGCATTCTCATGAATTGTTTTCACATATAAATCATAAAATGATTGCCATTCCGTATATTGACCAGAAAATGGTTCTATGCTGATTTTTGGCAATCGAACGTCCACTGGATGCATCGTTGTTAAATTCAAACTATTGTTGGCTATATTTTGCGACTCGTCATGATTATCCACATTATATTCCCGAATAAACCGATTTAACCGCGCTTCTACGACATAATATAGCTCGGTAAAATCGATCATTTGACTATCGTGATCGGGATCGATCGCAAATATTGACTTCTCTACATCTTCGAATTGTTTTAACAATACTTTTGCTCGTGCTAATTTTGATTGGAAACCATCAACGTCAGTTTTGTCTATGGTACCTGATACGTAGGTATGTAATTTAGTCATTTGCCCTTTTATTGAACCACGTGTGCTTTTAAGTGCTTTTAAGTCAGTCATTGTTTTATAGTTGAAGTTTATTTATTTAGTTCACTAAAATTCACTTTAGTTCAATTTAATTCACTAATTAAGACTAACACTTTAATTTACTACATATAAGATATTAACACTCTCTTTAATTTATTCTAAGATGGCGATAAAGCGTAGAAAGAATTGTATCACGCGCGGTGCTTAAAAAATGGCCACTAAATTGAATTTTAAATGTCTAGCAATTTATAATTAATGTTTTCTTATATCTCTAATAATTTACAAAATTATTTGTTAAATTTATTTTTGATATAAAGTTCAATAAAAAACAATAATCAGAAACATAAGAAAACCAATCACATACAATTATAAAATGTCTTTATATTGAATAAGCAAACAAACTCAAACGTATTTGTGATTAAAATGTCTTTATTTTATTAGCAACGAAGATAAATTTATTTATTTCAATTAATTTTGTTTTCTACTTATCGTTTTTTTGTAAATCCGTATGTTAGCAGCAAGCAACTATCCGCTTCGATGCTAAATTTCTGCAATACTCAATCAAAATGCTCCGACTCGAAGGACCATGTTTTTTACTGGGTTGTTTCCACAACTTAATTTCACAACCCAGAACCTGCAACCTTTCGCAACTTCGGTAATTGTTTCTTTTCAAATAAACTTAAACAATTATTATAACAAAGCAAATATATAAAATTTATTTCTTTTTTTTTTATTATTAAACAATTGACTATATTTGTTGAAATTTAATTTTCGAATGATTTTAAACAGCTCAACTAATTACCAAAATACTTAAAAATTGGTACAATAAAATATTCTTTTACTGTTATATAAAAAACAAGAAAAGTAATAATATAAATTGAATACAATATCAAATAATTTATTTAACTAACACTATGTTGATTATAGGGTGCTACTGAATTGTATTACGTAGTTTCCAACAATATATGTATATATATATATATATATATATATATATATATATATATATATATAATATATATATATATATATATATATATATATATATAATATATATATATATATATATATATATATATATATATATATATATATATATATATATATATTATATTATATATATATATATATATATATATATATATATATATATA
>OY856188.1:142280666-142559376 GCA_963693315.1 Diogma glabrata | reverse complement strand
GAAATTATTTGTCAGAATTTTTAAAAATTAAACATACCTTTAATAATTTAAAATAACTTAAAGAAAATCACAAACACAAAACAACATTATGAAAACTAAACACATTGTCAACTTATTGATACTAAATAATTTTTTCCCCTAATTAACATTCAATTAAATCAACAGGAGATTACATTTGAGAACAACTGCTGACAGCAATTGCAGCTAGTTGCTGACTTTATTTTGATAAAATATGAGAGTATGATCTTAATAAATTTTCGGTATCTGTTTGAAGTTTATTGCCGTTTTTTTGAATTTGTGTATGAAAAGCATTTCTTTAGTGCACTTTTTTCTATATTTATTTTCAACAGCTAATATTTTAGGAGAATCATAATTAAATTGATGTCCAGTTTGGATGGAGTGTTGAAGAAAGTAATTTTTGTTTTCAAATTTTAATTAACCTGATGAAGAAACCAAACAACCTTCGAAACGTGTTAAATAAAATAAATAAAATTAAGTTTTGGTCTATAAACTGTTTGTTTAAATTTGTGATGACTATGACCAAATTTGAAGAAAAGAAATATCTGGAAATATATATATATATATATATATATATATATATATATATATATATATATATATATATATATATATATATATATTATATATATATATATATATATATATATATATATATATATATATATATATATATATATATATATATATATATATATATATATATGTATATATATATATATATATATATATATATATATATATATATATATATATATATATATATATATACATATATATATATATATATATATATATATATATATATATATATATATATATTATATATATATATATATATAATATATATATATATATATATATACATATATATATATATATATATATATATATATATATATATATATATATATATATATATTATATATATATATATATGTATATATATATATATATATATATATATATATATATATATAACTATTATTAAAAATATATTATAACTATTATAAATATATTATAACTATTAAAAAAAAAAAAAAAAAAATTTTTTAGAAAATAAAAATAAAAACATATTTGCGAAATATAAAAACAAGTGTTATTAGTTTTTAATTTATATTAAAATGTTTCGCCAAGTGCTGACAGTCGACACAATTGAATTTATAAAAATAAAAAACAAAAACTTGATTTTTTGAATTTTTCGCATAAATTTTGAGGTTATGTGAAAAAAGTGTCGATACAAAAGTTTTAGATCTTTTTATTACCTACAACTTGCCATGTAGCTTTTTTCCATAGGACTTTTAGTTTTGCCGGAAATCGAGATAAACCGTTTTTTACCCTTAAAAACTCACCCCTTCCCCTTCCCGACCTCAGATCGCCCGTAAATTATTTTTTTTTTCATTTTTATAATATTCTTCTCCTTTTCCAATGGGTTTCATCCTACTATTATTTTTTTTACTTTTTATTATTTTTAAAGGCTTCTACCCTGGTCTAATAGCCGTTTGGCATCAAAATTTTTCCGCATTTTCGAGATGACTTATGTGAACTTATATGAAATCTACCTAAAATCTCGTTTTAAACCAAAAAATAACGTTTTCTTTGCTTTTAAACAAAAGAAATATTTCTTTTGTTTTTTATAAAAAAGAACAGTGTTTTTTCCAACTTGAATATATTTAATTTATTTATCTATGATACACATTTGTTTAAGCACTAGTGTTGTTTGAATTTAACCATCCTGCAACAAGCATACTTATTGTTTCTTTGACTCTTCTTAATTCGCCCGTTGTATTCGTGGTGAGAGATGCCATATCAGCAACATGTGCTACTCCTATGGATTGTATTAGAAATGTGTTTGGTTAACGAAATTTTATTGACTTATTTCGTTTTTAACATCTTACCTGGTATTACGATTGCAGGTGAAAATTCATTATAGTTTTCTTGAATTCCCATTGGTCTCCATGGGTCAAGGAATCCGTGTGTAAATAATACATGATTAACAGCCGGATTCATAGCACCATAAATAACATTAGAACGCTGTGCATTCGCTTCAATTTGCGCTGGAGTGAAACTAAAAATTAATTTGTAACTACTCTTTTGTTTTTGGTTTATAAATAAAGTTACATGTCACCAAAAACATCGGAACATGCTTTGATGTATAGGTCTGCTGGAAAACTTGATCCAAACGGTTGATTTATCGAACCTGACGATTGATACCATCCATATTCTGCACAAGTTTGATAAAACCATTGACGACTTCCATCCGAATACTCTCCATCCCAACTTTCGTTTTTATATTCTTTAATAAATACATCGTAATCTGCTTCAACACATTCTCCGTCGTTATTGTTATACACCAAAGTAGCAATACCTGACACAAGGGTTTCAGCATTTGCTATAACACCACATAAATCAACAATTTGATTTTCTCTGAAAATTAAAATATGTGACAAAATAGATGTGTGAAATTCCTTAATTACTAATAAAATCTATAATTACTGGTGATATTGAACGACTTCAGAGAATACTTCAGTTAAAGCATCGAAAAACATCCATCTATCAACATCTCTTTCTGCATTCAATTTTTGGCACAAATTGAATTTTGTGGTCAAAAAGTCATAATTTCCTTCATCAAACATAATTTCAAGTATAGTAAAAGCACGTTGTATATTTGTATAACATGTGTTACCTCCTAATAAACGAATTGATCTACCGACAGTTTCCTTGTATTCTTTAAAAAAGACAATATTTAATTGTTTATTGGTTATTTTAAACTAAGGCTCACCAATAAAATCAACTTTTGCTAATAATGGTGCACTTGATGACCATGCTCCGACGGCGAGATGTGGATACTTTTGACGAAACCATGCAACCATTGTACCAGAATATGATCCACCGGCTAACACAACTTTCGAGTTTTCAAGACCAGAAACAGTTGAACGAACATGTATTATAAAATGAGCTAAATCAGCTAATGCTTGATCAATGTTAAGATATCGTAAATTTTCGGTCGAAATATTAGCTGTTGGATGACTGTTGCCGTAAAATCGATGTTCTGTGTAAAATAAGTAGCCATTATGTTTGACTGCCATATCAACTAAATGTCCTTTTGTGATTGTTTCAGGGGAAATGGTCCACTCCCCTCCAACAAAAATGAATATATCTCCGCCCGGTCGAAAGTAAACATCATTTGCCAGGTATCTCTGGAAGATAAACATGAAATATATTACAAAATGAAAATTAAATATAAATAATTAATGCAAACCATTTGCCACGTTTGTTTATTTTGTGGATCAAAATTGTCTAATTTTTGTTCTAAAGTCTTATAGATTGCTGCTCTTCCCATTGGCTTCGTTGGTAATCCGGTGAAAGGCTCCCTATGAAGATTAGAAAATCCTTTTCGTGATAATCCCATAAATCCATTAGAAAATGTCAGAAATGCGAATAAAACGACAAAACATATTATTTCTTTCATTTTAAGTGCTAACTATATATTACAGAAATAGTCAAACCTTTAATGAAGTAGTTATATTGTTGTTATTGGTTTTATATAATTTGATAAGAAATTAATTAGATGCGGCGATTATTGGCCATTATATTACAATTGATAAAAACTGACGACAATTAAAATTTATTTAGCCTAAATCGGTGTAATTAGTATTTATAATAATAGATAACAGTTCAATAGTATTCGCAATGTAAAATTTTATTAACTAGTTTTATATCTGTTGAGCATTTTTCCTTGATTTGAATTTTGATAGTACGAATAAATTTTTTTTATGAATGAAGAAATATTTACCAGTGATATTTTAGTTGGAATGCAAGTTGTATTTATGTAACGCTAAATAGTTTGTTTTCAATTTAAAGATGCTTTATCCAACTCATAGTTTAATCAATATTAGTATAACTTTGATCAAATTGATGAAAGATATGGTTTGACTTAGATGCACAAATGTTTATGCCTAACTTTTCAAAATATTGTAATACATATAAGTTTCAGTTTTACTTATTCTTCATGGTTGTTATCATATTGTCTTTCTTGCGAAATTTTCAAACTGTTACGAATGTTTAATAGTATATTACATGCCTAGAACTGTAAATAGCATTTTACATGCGAGGGAAAATATTGCGCATGAGACGCGTAGCGGCGAGTGCAGTACCTTCACGAGAATGGAAAATGGTTTGCAGCTCGAGTTTTGTTATATACTTTTTCTACGACTTTGTTATAATGCACAAACATGTATAATTACTTAAAAAAATGAACTACTAATTATAAATTAAATGCAAACAGTTTACAAATTGTGTAGGCTTTGCATTATTCTATGTCAAAATGAATTGAAATATTTAATTTTTAAAAATCAAATGTTTCTTTAATTAAAAATGTTTCTTTTTATTAAAAGTGTTAGGTAATATATATATGAATATACATTACGTAACACTTTTTATCCTTATTATGTTACACTTATTGTAATAATCAATTTACATGTCATGGATAGTGTGATGTAATTGATAATTTATTGTGACAGGAGTAGGAAAAATAAATTACTGAAATATTTTCTCTTGAAGCAAAATCAAGACAAAACTATTCTAGCAATTATTTCGAGTTAGTAATTATTTCTAGAATTATTTCCATTGATATACATTCGTGATTCGATACATTGTTTTGTTCGCTATATGATTTGTGAAATTTTTTGCAATAAAGTAGTTTTGATAAAGTACCAGTGATAACTCAACTTGATGGCATCTGAAAAAATATTTTACGATACTTACGTTGCTTTCGTCAATTGCATCATAATCACCAACGTTTCTGTTTGATATGGTATTTTCGAATATTTAAAGAGTCTAAATAATGTATATTTCATATTTAGTGCGCTAAACTAAATAATTAATAAAACCAAATTAAAAAATGTTTAAATCCACAGCACACATTTAACAATAAAGAAAATTCAGCATAAAATAATATTACAAATATATTCGTTGATCAAATGGAATCAGACTGATACCGCATTTACAGCGACATAGCAGATGCAATTTAAATCTGTGCTGTAAACACTTTTTATTTTAAAAGCCTGCAACTAATTTGATATCTAGGCTTACTACAATTACAAAAGATTCAAATACTTACGATTCAAATTACAATCTAGTATCTACGTTGTAAACTGATATTAAATATGCCAATTGATGCAAATTAATATACTATCTACTAATTTGCTATGTCGCTGTCGGTATGAAGTCGGAAATTTATGCAGAAAATTTTTGTTGTTAATATTTTATTAGAAAAATTTTTTAAAAGCTTTGTTAATTTTGAGTATGTTGTAATTTTGAAAATTTTTGGTAATGTTAACATTTTTTTGCTTAGTTAAATATTCTGAAAGATTTTATGTTATAAGTTTTGGGTTTTTAATGAACAATTTTAGAATTTTGAGTAATTTTAAAAGTTTTGTTTTGATATTTGTTTTAAAATTTTGAATAATTTTGGAATATTGGAAATTTTTTGATTGAAAATTTTCATTAATTTTGAAATTTTTGTAATTGTAAATAGTTTTGAAAATCCGTATAATTTTAGAATTGACTTAATTTTTTTTGAAATTTTTATAGTTTTAGGTAATTTTTTGTAATTTTACTAAGTGTTGAATTTTAATTTTTAGTTTTTCAAAAAACGAAAAAAAATTTTTGAGAATTTTGTGTAATTCTAAATTCTTAAATTTTTTTAAACATTGTTTTTTTTTGAATTTTTAGGGTTCCGTACTTTAAAAAAGTAAAAACGGTACGCTATTGGTGAGACTTCGGTGTCCGTCCGAATTTCTACATAATCGATTTACTCACTATAAGTGCTATCAAGTTGAAATTTTCTACAGTTTTTAAATGTGTTTTCCCACGTCTACTGATAATAAAAAAAATTCAAGTATTTGTTTTCATCTATATTTTATGAACATAGATAAGGAGATAGTAAAACAAAGGTTTTTTTTAAGGAATCGAGTTTGGTTTAGAAAAATCGAAAAAGATCAAAATATTTAAAAAAAAATTCAATGATTTTTCGACTGCTTAGCTTTTGAGTTATTGCACAATTACGCTGAGTTATTGCACAATTGTAGAAAACATTACATATGACGCTTAGCTTTTGAGTTATTGCACAATTACACAAGAAAACATTACACATTACATCAAGAATTTTTTTTAAAAAATTCATGATTTTGGAAATGTTGTAAAGATTGAACGAAAACTATAGCGGTCGGCTCATCATTTTAAATGTTATTTTGAAGGGGTTGAAAAGGGGAAGGGGTTCAGAAGGGGTTCAAAATTTAAAAAAAAATTATTTTTGACCATGTCGAGAATATGAAAGGTTATTTTTTTTCTAGTCCAAAACAATTTTTTTGTACCTTTCAAAAGCGCACTTTTTGAGTTATGTTCAAAATTGTGAACAAAATTGCCTGTCCCCTACCCTCTTTTCTTCGAACATTACACAAAAACATTACACAAAAAAAATTAAAAAATTTGAGGTTGATCACTAATTATAAACATTTTTGAAATGGTTGAACTCGGTCAGAAAATTGGTTGAAATATAAAATTGTTACAGTCATGTTAATCGAGGTTGGGGGTCTGTTCTCTTTGTTAGGTCTGATACAGTACCACCTGCGCAGAAAAATAGTAGGCACCATCACTTCGATTTTAGCTCTGCTGGCAGTCATTGTAAATGCTCAACTATAGCTGGAGCTCAAATCCTGTTAGTATACCGATCTCCCCAATGCTCAGTAGACAAATCACTCGATAGTGTTAACAATGCACTCTTGGCAATAATTTGACGACACTTTTTTCTCCAACTATTGTGATAGGTGACTTTAATGTTGGTTTCAATAAAAATCCTTAAAACTGGCTCTCAAACTATTTTCTACAAAAAAATTTACAAAGAAAAATTCATGAACCAACCACAGTTGAAACTACAACAATTGATAATATATTTTCCAATATAAATAATTTATAAGTTGGCGTTATTGAAGCTTTCTTTAGCCACCATAAACAGTTTTGTATAAGATGCAACCCAACGAGAAACTATGCTAACAAAAACTGTAACAAAAACTGTTCTCAAATATTATATACACATAACCCTCAGCGAGCGAATTATATTCGCACTTGCCTGACTTTTTTTATTAATTTCTTAGAAAATTTTTTATTAATTTTTGTGAAATATTTTTTTTGGAAATTTAATTTTTTTTAAAATTTTAATTTTTATGAAAATAAATGTTTTGAATATTTTAGTAATATTGTTAGATTTTGGAAATCCTTAGAATTTTTTTTTGTGAAGTAGGATCAGCTCGACTAAACTACAACCAACTCCAACTTGCTGTTATTGTAAAGGTTAAAGATTTATTTTAGTTAACTTTGTAAATTTTTTTAATTTTAGTACTAAGATTTTGAAGTTTTGGTTTTCTTACATTTAGGTCCTTCTTTAAATTTTTTAAAATTTTTGAGAAATAATTTCAATTCTTGATTTTTTAAATTTATTTTTGTTTTTTTTTTAATTTAAAATTTGTTTTTCATTAAAATCATTTCGACTACAACTGCCAAACTCCAACTCAAGATTATTAGTTTTTTTGGATTAGGATTTTTGTTTTTAGAATTGATTTATTTTTATTTTGGATTGGTTAAATTCTTTTTGACGTTTTTTAGTTTTGAATTGTACTGAATTGAAATTGACACATTTTTATTGTCAACCTTTGTTGCCATTTTCGACGTAATCATCATCAACCCTCTCTTAGTTTTTTCTCCATTTACTTTTCCTTCGGTTCCCCTTTGAGTCACTATGACTTTCACCAATCAAGATGTCACATTACCCAAAAGCAGCATAGTGTGTAACTTGGGCCACCCAAAAATGGATGGGTTGAACAGAAAAATGATTTTTTTTTGTTTTTATGTTTTTTGTAAATTTTGTTTTGTTTATTTGAATTGTTTTTTGAAATTTTGATATATGGTTGGAATTTTTGCATTTGAAAATTTGTTTGTATTTTGTTTTTAATTTTGTTTGATTTTGATTTTTGTATGAATTTTTGTAGTTGTTCGTTGTTCAATGGGCGGAAGGCAAGAGTAAGTCTCTTAAGTCCTAACGCGCAAAGAACATTTGTGTATTGATGTGTGAGTTTGTTTTTGTCTGTGTGTTGTTTTGTGGGCGTAGGGCAAGATGTCGTGTAAGTGCTGACGCGTGTACAACATTTGTGTTGAGCTTTGGGTTTTTCAGTTTTGTTCTTTGGGCGAAAGACAAGATCCCGGTAAGTCCTGACGCGCAGACAATTCTGTGAGTTTTTGTTTGTTATGTTTTGTTCTGTAGGCAAAAGGGAAGATTCTTATCAAATCAATCAAACAATTCTTGTGTTTTATCTATATTTTTTGTGAAAGGCAGAATATGTAAGTCCTTGACACACCAGCAAGTTGATTGTTTGAGGTTCTTTTTATTTTTATTTTAAAACCGCAAAGGTGGGAAAGGTCCTTCAGACGTGTTTCTAACGGGATTTACGATCCCGCGTACCTTAGTTGGGTGGGAATAGGCTGTTGCGAGAGGGTCGTGAGTGGCGAAGTGATATGGCCCGAAACTGGTTGACCCCTGATGGTTTACCATCTATGTCATCCCACCATGATTATTTCACCTTTCACGGGTTCTCAATGAGGTAATGACCACCAAATGTTACGCTTAATTAGTCTAACTGCCATGGTCTTCGGAAATTCTGTTCGTTAGAGCGTAACCTGCTGGGGGGTATTAAGAGCGCAGGCCGGTGGACGATAACAGGGAAATGAATCGTGTCGTTCGGGCCGCTGTGACTGACGTTCTCTATCCCAAAACCATCATCTTTATTCTCAATACAGGGTGTTCCGGTGTTGTCTTGCCAGTGAACAGTGTGAAGGAAAATGCTAGCCCTTGGCTTTCTGAGTCATAGTTAGACCACCTCTTTTCTCTGGTGGTCCATCGACTTCACCGAAACACTCTTCCAAAACTCTTTTTTTTGTTGATTATGTGCTTTAGGTTAAACTTGTTTTTTTTGCTTTCGATTTTTTAATTAAGATTCAGCTTGCTTATGCTACGGTCACCTGTCCAAATGGTTTTCTCATTTCCTCCTCAAGTTTTTCTGGCTCTATGTTTTTTTTTTGTGTTTGACCTTATTTTGGTTCCATTTGTGCTCTTTATGTTTCTTCTTGTTTTTAGTTTGATTTTGTTTTGTCTGGCCCAGCTAATTCAGTCGGTAGAGCCTAAGTGTATATATCGGGGTTCGGGTTCGAGCCCGGCTCCCATTTAACTTCTTCATTTTGTCTATGATTCTCAGGACGAATGTAGGTATTGAATGTTGTCTTCTTCCAAAAAAACCAGTCCACGAAACAAATGTTGATTGTAACCTGTAATTCATTTTACCAAACGTAATTTTATTAAAAGTACCATGAACTGATCAAACCAAACTAGATCTGTCAACTTGAAATATATCCCTCATAGTTTGATTGAATTTTACTTATCGTTGTCAACCGATGTTCAGCAATATCATAAACTATTTAGTTGTTTGTTGATTGACATTAAATTTATGAATATTTGCATTTAACATGTAATAAATGGCTTTGAATGAAGCGTCATCGTAACCGGTAAGGTATGAAAAGTTTGTTGAACGGTTTCGTTATTACTTCACCTGAATCACTATTTTTATGTTTTTGTATTTGTGTTTTAGATTGATTTTATTTTAATTTTCATTTTATTTACTAAACACTTTATCAAACATTTTTCACTAAAAAAACTCATTACTTTAAAACAAATAAATAAAAAAACCTTGATATCACAAGTAAAACATCATTTAATTTTCTATAAAAATTTGCATTTTTTTTCACAATTAAATTTACATTATCGATCATTCTTGTTTTAATTTTAATTAAATACTAAAAATCTGATTTAAATTTTATATACTATCTCGATTTAAATTTTTACTAAGCTTCGATCAAAATAATTTGATCGCTTATATACACATATTATTAGATTTCCTGTTTACCTTTCCAAGCAATATTCACTAATACAAACAACCATTTATGCATAACATGTATTACCATGTATTATTAATTGAAATTGCGTGACGTAACTAAACCATAAAAAAACACAGTAGTACAAACAAATGTCCCTACGCTTATTACAATTGAATAGAATAAATTAACAAATTATTAGCGAATTTCTTTGAATTATTTTAGAGTAAAAATGGAAAAATAGTCCGTCGTTACAACAATAATTTGAGACTAGTAATGCTCATTATGGGCCTTATAAAGCCCGTAATGAATGGATTATTGTCTTCAGATATATGAGCTGACCATCGAGCTCTATAAAACAGTAATTAAAACAGTAACAAAAAAAAATTAACCGAGCAGAAATTAGTGAGGAAAAGCCTAAATACAATGAGCGCATGAGCAGGATCTGGTCAGACCAAAAAAAGCAACCCTATTAGTGCAATCTTATGTGGGCGTATCCCGGGTTTGATTTAGAATTCCCATCTAGGGCTAACTTTATTTGAATATATCCGGCCTTGATTTGGTTTTTCGTATTTGACCCCTAGTTGGGCAATTTGATCAGGGCTTGATACGAAATATCTTACTAGGGTTTGCCTTATTTAATTTCGACTCTGTTCGAAACTACTAAATAATGACAGACAAACTATTAATTGTCAAAATTTTGTTGTTTGAAATTTTTATTCACCATAAGGAAACGTCAAAATTTTGGTAAAGCTATTTAGCATCAACAAATTATGACAGCAGGAAATTATTTACAAAAATGATTTTTCTGATGAATTTTGTTGTTATTGACTAAAAATAATTAAAAAATTTTGTAATTCACTTCACCTCACTTTATATTTACCACTCTAATATGACAAATCCATTTGAATTTTTCTATTGATTCGGACTTTATTGTGGTAAGATCAAGCATAACAGTAGCATTGACAAATAAATACTTTTGTTGATATTCCTCATTATATAGAATTATAATTTTTGAAAAATTTATTTTTGCTAATGTCAAAAATTGTTTCGTTTCGCACAGCAAAATAAAAAAAATTTTCACCTTATGTCAAAATTGTGTTTTCACCAATAATTTTGTTCTTTCAAATATTTTTCGATTTGCACACGGCCACAGCACTAGGGCAAACCTGGTCAGGGCCCTGTTTGAGCCCTGGAAAACTGTTGCTCGGGTGCTTTCAAATTAAAGCTGATAAATGTGATTACAATATGAATGCAGATATTATTATATTATAGACCGACGTGAAAAGTTTTTCATTTTCGTTGTGGATTTAGAAGATACCCGAGATGCGAAAGACATTTATTGCATGAGACAATTGTGAAACTCTAGTGGGGTTTGCATGTTATTTCATTCACAACCAGTCGATTAAATAAATTTAACAAGTTCAATCATAAATTTGATATTTGCATTCCAATTTCAACACCAAATAAGTTTGATCTATAGCTTGGTCAAATTGGAATTCTATTGTTAACAATAATAATTTTCAAAGACATCTAAATCAATAAATCATTTAATTATTTTCCACCCTTGGGTGTAATACCTCATTTGACTTTCTCTTTGCAAACATATAATGTAGTTAATAAAATAAGTTATTTATGCAAAGTTTTGATAAAGAGATTGATATGTAATAAATTGTATAATATTCCTGATAAAAACTAAATTGATAAAATTGTTATCTTAATTCTCAGCGGATATTGTATATACATTTCATTGTTTATTATTTAAAAAATTTAAAATATTGGCTAAATATTTAAACATGTTATCACTTTGGAAATCAGTTTAAATCATTGTATTGTAAGAATATGTGCCGGCTATGCAGTTCCATTTTTTATTATTTATTATCAAATTTGCTTCAAATTTCAGTTTTCTCATAAACATGTAATTAATATAAGTAAAATAAAACACATTAAAAGAATAAAATATTACATTATAAAAAATATTCTTTTCTAATGTTATTATTATGATACTATCTGAAATAATAATTCTGATTTATTTTAGGTTATTAAAAATTATGTTGAGAAAATTATATGAAACGTTAGGAACGTTGTTAATTGGCTATCATACATAATTGATCTTTTGTTTAAAGGTTTTTTTTATAAATTCTTAATTTAAATTTTTTAACATTGAATATTATTTATAGTGTTACAGTTTCATAATACGACTTAATTGTTTCATTATATTAAGAAGTTGCAGTTAAGTATTACAGTTAAGTGCATTAGTTTACAACATTTAAGGTGTTCTTACTTGCTGGGTAAAGCGTTTTAATTCCATCAAAACACTTTTATTGATTGATTCCAGATCAATGACCGAATTCCCCAACTGCATTTCAATTAGTATGTGTGACAAACAAATAGACGAATATGAAAGCGCTCGTTTATTGGGCGTCACAATTTCCAATGACCTACTCTACAACGATCATATAACGGTGATGGCAAAGAGCGCGTCAAAATCCTCGGCTGCCTCAATAGATGTAAAAAGTATTTCACTCTGTATCAATTGCTCCACGTTTTAATTTTACTAAGTATAATGATTAGTTTATTAGTATCAATATATCTCCATTTTTCTTTTATATGTTTTAAATCACGGCATATATTTGTCGAAATGCAATGCTAACTTTTACATTTAATAGTCGTTCCGATTTACATAATAACAACAGGTCAAACTTCAAATCAAATTTTTATTCCGCTGTAGTTTTCGTTAAAAATTCATCAAACTTCCTGTCTCTGTGTAATGTTTTCAAATTTTTCTATCAAGCGTAGAATTAAGGTGGGAACTGGGAAGGGGATAATAATTAAAATTGCGCTTTATCGACAGTTTCCGTGGCCCATTTCTCGAAGAAATTGTGTCTACAAATCGACTAAAAAATTTAAATTTACTCTGCTTTCGTACTTGATTAAATTTTGACAGATTGTGTCGAAATTCAAATAATATTTGTTTTTCAATAATTGAATCACAAATTTCGAAAAGGGCTCATCTCGGATATTTGAAATTTTACAGGAGATATAAAAAAAACGAATTTCTTTTGAACAGTTCGAGTTAAGAAAGCATTTTTTTTCTCTAACTGCTAATAGTTGTGTTGCATCATCAGTACATACTAAAATAGTTTCTTTGAATGAAAGTGTGTCAGGGAAAACGGCTGTTACAGTTTTATGAGATGGGTCCGTTTCGAAATTCAACAAATGACTTAGATGGTCTTAGTAATAAAGCGGCTTTATGAAAGATGTGTATTATTAAAAAAAATTTGATTGTTTTATTATAGGTTTCATTTTAATTTTAAATTTTAAATTTAATTTTAAATTAAATTGGCTGCTTTTCCCTTTACAACGCTTCTACCGATAATAATGTCGTTTGCAATTGATTCTGGGTTCTTACAGTGACAATACTAAAGATTTGTATTATTCTGATCATTGGCAAAACTATGAACATCAACTAAACCAAAAGTATCGAATAATAAATAAATTACTATATTAGAATATGGTTTTTGTTTAACATATTGTTAATAAAACCCCATTTCAACGTCATACTCCTTTTTCAACTATAAAAACCAGATAGGAGACCTTATCGCTCATAAAACATCGGTCTACATGTGTGCATAGAAAAAAAGTCCGAAAAAGTCCACCTTGAAAAAAATCCGAGTTGAGCCCTTTTCGAAATTTGCGATTCAAATATTTTATGGAATTAAATTTTTGTGGAAAAAAAACAAAAAATTATATTTCTGCGAGAAACTTTACAATTTCAATTGCTTCGTCATTTTTGAGAAATAGGCCACCACAAATATTTCAAAAACAGTACCAAGCGAACTACTTAAAAAACGCGCTTCACTCATATCGGTCAAAAAAGCTTTTAAAAAAAAGAGAAATATAATGACTCAAGACTTGTCTATATGTAATAGTACCTAGTATCTATATGTTTTTATTTTATGTTTTACGAAGACAACATTTCATGTATTGGTTTTAAAATTTAAAAAGCTTTTTGTGTATTTAAAGATCCTTTTTGATTTATTAAATTTGATTTTAAATAATTTTCTCTTACATGTTTCGAAATATTATCATCTTCAGTTTAAAGAGATATTTGTAACTCGCAACACGTGCAAATATCTCTGAAGATGAATTTATATCGAAACATGTAAGAGGAAATTAATTATAAAAATTATTTTAAAATCAAATTTAATAAATCAAAAAGTTACTTTTAATACATAAAATAGTTTTTCTATGATAGCAGATGAAAAGTCTATTTTCAAGCATGCTTAATCGCCTGTGAAAATTGTTTTTTTCCCTCTAGTGGAAAAATTATAATTACTTAATAAATTGTAGTTGCTATGGTATTGTCATAAAATTTTACAAAGTTTTTAAAACAAAGCAACCATGAACAAAAACATATAAATTTTGAATGTTATGTTGTCGATTTCTAATTTAATAATTTCTAATAAATATCGTTTATATATATATATCATAGAAAAAATTGTATTTCCTACGCGAGATGAAAACATTTTGCGCTTGTGGTGGCCTCGTGCGACAAAGTGGTGGCGAGCACATATTTTTTTAAAACAGTTCTTCAAAACCGGAAGTTGGTTTTTCGCTTCTGGTAAAAATTTTTTTTAATTTTTTTGTATTTGTTTCAGTGTCTTTTTCCAGGCGATGTATAGCCGAGTGTGTTAACGCACTAGTCTTACATTGTTAGGGTCGACGGTTCGAATCCAGTCAAATCCAATATGGATTTTTCTGGATTAGAAATACAGAGCCGATTTAGATGTTAAGTATTGGTGTTGGGTAGTTTATAAGTTAGTTTAAGGGGCGATGTATAGCCGAGTGTGTTAAAGCGCTAGTCTATGCATTGTTAGGGTCGACGGTTCGAATCCAGTCCAATCCAATATGGATTTTCTGGATTGGAATTGCAGAGCCGATTTAGATGTTAAGTATTGGTGTTGGGTAGTTCATAAGTTAGTTTAAGGGTGATATGTATACTAATAAATTATATGAATTACAGGTTTCCGACTGGAGATTGCAGGCGAGAAATTTTAGATACGGGATTGCTGATTGGCGATTGCAGATTATATGTATAAGTGATTGTCCTTGTGATTGTCTCGTAAAAGTAGTAGCTAGATACGATTTGCCAGGTGTCTGTAACCGGGTCGTTCACTCCTAACTCATAATTACCTACCTATCCTTACCTATTGTTATATGTAAAAACGGCTGTAGGAAGTGGCCCGGCCGTAATCCGGGTGTCTCGCCTAGTGCTTGGTCCTACAGTCCAATCAATCAATCAATCAATCAATCAATGAATCAATCAATCAATTTGTTTCAGTGTCTTTTTCCACACTACAGCCTACAATAATGAAGTGCCCAGCTAGCACAAATTTGTAGCAAGAGAGCTAATGTAACAAATAAAATAGTCGCAAGATTAGATATGTAACACAACTGTAGCTCTATTGCGACAGAAAAAGCAGAATTTACGGTATATTTTGTAACAAATTTGGTCGCAATAAGGCGACAAATAGGTTATAGCTATGTTTAAAATGTGTTGATGTAACAAACTGAAGTTGCACGCAACAAGATGTAACAACGAATTTTTTTTTATTTCAGTTGCATATTGTGATGTTTTAAAAATGTTTTTAATAATTTATTCTTTACATGATTTTTATTGAAATAATTTATAAGTTTTAAAAATCAGACACTACTCAATATGTACTTTGTAATTGAAAAATTTCATGATTTTTAGATCAAAATTTTATAACGGATGCCATTTTGTCGATGAGTGTGGGTGTTTTACCTCTGGAAAATTAACGCGCCCCCCAAAAAATGAAAATTTGGAAAAAAGCAGAAAATTAGAAAATTTTCGAATTTTCATTATCACCATAAAATTCACATCTATATATCTAAATACAGTTTTCAATGCTCCTAGTGTCGTATTGCACCATAAATTGTTATAGGAAATAAATAATACTATAGAAAATCACATTCGAATTTTCTCAAATAAAACCGCATGGTGTAGGAAATACATAAAACAACGAAAAATATGGCGAACATAGAACATCAAGACAGATTTCTTCCGCAGTTTTTGAAACTGAATAAAAACCTTATTGCAGTGTTCTTGTAACTAATTGGCTGTCTAAAATTATTGCGTCAAAACTGTAATATAACCCATATGTGACTAAATTTGTTTTAAAAAACTGAATTACA
The DNA here is from genome assembly GCA_963693315.1 of Diogma glabrata. Lineage (NCBI taxonomy): Eukaryota > Metazoa > Arthropoda > Insecta > Diptera > Cylindrotomidae > Diogma > Diogma glabrata. The sequence goes on along the minus strand of OY856188.1, from coordinate 142,543,158 downwards.
TCCGAATTGTAACATATTTATGTTACAAATCGAAATCTGTGCTAGCTGGGTGACTATGATGAAGCTTATGAAAAAGATTTCAAATAGAGAAGATAATGATCGGCTTTTGGGGTACACTTTTCTCATTTTATTTTTAAAGTTTGTTTGGAATACAGACTTCTTTCACTAATCTATTTTGATCACATTTTAAGAAAAGATAAAGATTAGAATGACAAAGAACTGATTAGTTTTCGGACGATATTGGGAAAAGTGGTGAGGATCGCCCGATCACTTGTTTATTTAAAACTTTAATAACGTCAGGTCCTGATAATTTATTTTGATTAAATTTGGTAAATATGCTTAGAGTATGATTTGTAACAGTTTTGCATCTCCTCCCTACTTCCGGTTTGTCACTTCCGAGAAAAGCTTTTTCGTACTTTTTTTTATTCAAACAACAAAATTTATGTCTGTTGGGATACTACAGCTTTCTTTAATGAACTAATTTTGATAAAACTTTAGCCAAAAATGCAAATTTAGATGAGAAGGAATTGATAAACTTTTGAGCAATAATAGGCATCTGGTTTTATAATTAGTACTTTGCGAAATCTATTACAATAGTTAGCCAGTCAATAGTCAGCCAGCTAAAGTATTTGATATAAGCTTACTATGTATTCAGAATATTATGACTCCCCAGCTGTGGTGAAGTTAGTCTGTATCGCGGTATCGGTCTGTCTGCTTTTTATCGTCTTTTATCTCGTAAACAATGAATCCCTTCGATTCAAAATAAGAGTTGAAAATAAAACGGACTTACTCGTACAATATAGTGAGGCTCAAAAGAAGTAAAAGGGTTTTATTTATTTGAATGATTGTGGTGTGTGTAGTATGACCGTTAAAAAAAGCATTTTTTTGCCGCGTCAAGTAAAAATGAAAACACGCTAGATGAAAGTTTTTTAAGCATTATGAAATATTTCGAATTTTTATTTTCACATTTTTCAATAATTTTGTAAAAATTTCGTTCGTTTATCGCGTTTTCTTTCTTCGCTTATGTCCGAACTTAATACAAAAAGTTTCTAGAAATCTATAATGTAGCTAATTTGGTAAAGTTTGAATAAATTAAAACAAACTAAAGCGAAGTCTAATACTAATAATTTTATTTGTTAAGGACCGGGGCGTATGTATGCTGAGTGGCCTTGTGTTTAACACGTTAGATTTCGAACTCAGACTCGGTTTCGACTTCCATCTAAGTCTAGGTGTTTTGGGTGTCCACACCGGTTTTTCAATTAAGCGATAGTCAACTAAATTAGTTAATAAATTGGAAAACTATGAACTGATTATCCATATAAGACTAATCGATTAAATTGAGTCTTCGGGTGAAGCTTTACCATAAAAATTGAGTAAATTGATGAAATAAATACACGTGAGGAATACTACGTGGTTAGCACCTACATTCCTATATAGAACATATACGGTAAAAAAGGACCTAGGGGAGTGAGGAGACTTAGACTGCGTTAGACATCAATTTTGTCAACTATTTTATTTCACTAAATCAACATTTTGTTTCTAAATAATTAAGAAAAACTTGATACGTGAAACTTAATAACATTAATTTAAATTCAAATGAAATAATTTTGTGAAATCAAATTTAATTTAGATTTATCAGTTTAGTACAATTTAGCAGTTAATTGGCTGGCACCCGGGATTTGAATACATTTTGAAACCAGTGTAGTTGTGTATTACTGTCTTTTACATATATATCGGACTCTTTATAAACGAATCTCGGAATTATAAATATTTGAAAGTCAAAGTTTTTTGTATCATTTATTGCTTTAAATACTTCAAAATAATGATTATACAAGAGATAGATACAGTTCTCGGACACGATGTTTTGCTAACCATAGAAAGTAAGAATCACTCTGTGAAAGAGGTGCTATATCTCTCGACTTGCCATACACTAAATAAAATAAATAATAAAATTAGATTTTTTCAGTAACCCCTTTGTTGAACTCAAACCTTACATGGAATTACATCTGCTGGTGCCCATAGATTTAAATCTTCTGTTATTCCTAACAAACGGAATGGGTCATTTCCTCCGTTTGTAAAATAGAAATTATTAACTGATGGCGTTCCTCCAACCATTGAATTAATCATTGTATTTTCAAAATCAATATATTCATCAGTAAACGTTGGACCAAAAATATCACGACATGCTTGTGTAAATAAGTTTAATGGAAAGCGATTACCAAATGGATGTCCTGTTCCCGACGATGTTTTAAAAAGTGACATTTGGTTGCAATTCATGAAAGCTGCTTGTCGAGATCCTTGAGCTGCTTCGCTATTAATGGAATCGGTCTTCAAAAAATCGATTAAGGTGTCATAGCCTGCTGAAAGTGTATTATTCTGACCGCCGTTAATATACCACACATAATATGCAAATGCTTCAATATCGGTCGAAAATTCAGGATTATTTATTATGTATTGGCATAATTCACTTATAGTTTGAGAGCTAAATAATTTGTTGTTTTAAAAATAATGTAATAAAATACAGTAGCAATAATTTATTCAGCTTACTTACTCAGTATATTCAATTACGGAAGATACATAGGCTGCCAATGTACCGAACAATATTCCAACATCACTAGGGTCATCAGTTTTAATAGGCTGATATAAATTAAAAAGGGTTTCTATTGTTTTCGTTTCACCGTTTTCAATGCTAGATGCAATATCTTTAAACGCTCCTGCAATTCGATTATAACATTGTTCTCCTCCATCGCGTTTAAGAGTTACACCAATATCCGAGTAATAATCTGATCAAATTAATCTATTTATTACTTCTTTCTTATAACGTATATAAAATATATACCTTCAAATTCAGTTTTAACCACTAGTGATGCACTGGAAGCCCAAACACCCTCGACTTGTAAAAGAGTTTGAAATTCATTAACCAACCAAGTAGCTAATGTTGCTCCTGATCCTGTTCCAAATAAGAATATTCTCTTACTGTCAACTTGATTCATATAATTTTTTATATAAAGTATTAGATTGAGATAATCAGCCAGGGATTGTTCAACTGTGTAGTACCTTAAGCGTTCAAGATCATTTCTATCATTTCTGAAATGCAATTATAAATTAAACAATGTGAACGGTTAGTGGTGAAATCCAACTTACACAATAGGTTGACTTCTTCCAAAAAATCTGTTTTCAATTGCATAAACAATTGCATTGCTTTCAATCGCAAGTTGTTTTACTAATGTTAAATCAAGATCACCTTGATCAAACGGTTCGAATCCGTGAATATAAATTATAATTGGTCCCCCAACAGCATAAAAATTTTCTACAGAATAATATCGCTGCAACCAACGTCTTGTATCAGTCGCACTATACTGATCCACACGTTGTGCATAGTAGCGTTCAAAAACATCTGTGTCCCTTTCCGCAAATGCTTGTACTTTTGGGTTTAATCCTGCTCGTATTCTTTTATTTGAGCTATCACTTAATAAATTAAAACTTTCCACATAAACAAGAAGTAAACACAAAATTAACGTAAGAAAATTTTTCATTTTGACGATTTGCTAATTTCGAAAAGACTAAAATTAATGTTCATTTATATTAAGTTATATACGGTATAAAAATAATTTATGGCTCAAAAAATGGTAACGATTAAATTGAAATTTTATTGTTTTATTTCTGTTTATCTTATCCCATCGATTAATGTTCTTTAGGATAAGCATTTGGATAAGCATTATTGCAATTCATACTACAGTTTGGATTATAAAAAGTCGATATGTAGATGTTAACGATTTGTAAGTGAGAAATTCCAAGTAGTTCTTAAGCATCTGTAAAGAGAAATGTATTGCATAAAGTTTAATATATGTAGCTTAAACAAGCAGAGGTACATTCAATGTAACACCACACCGGTAGTAGTCAAAAGAGATAGAAGTACTCAAACCAAGAGATCATTGAAGATTCTTCTCAATTACCATAATCAAATAACTTTAAACCTTAAGCTTTTGCAAATATTTTAATTAGCATTTCTTCTTACATCTCACCTAAAAATATCTATTAATGTAATAAAATATTGATGACTTTAAAAATAGACTGTTATAAAAGTTTTGCATTTTTTCTTATTTATTATTAGTTGCACTTAGATAAGATAATAACAAATATTTTTTGTCTTAACTGTAACAGTTATTGTTATTTTTAAAATTAAAACAAATTCGTTGGTTGAAGCCTAATTATTTTATTTATAAAATTTATTTTAACGTTTCGATATAATTTATATCATCTTCAGAAAATGGTAAAAAAATGAAACAATCAAAAATAATAATTTTCTGAAGATGATATAAATTATATCGAAACGTTAAAATAAATTTTATAAATAAAATAATTAGGCTTCAACCAACGAATTTGTTTTAATTTGAAAATTAAAATTACAGCCTACAAATATTTAAAAAAAAAAAAAAAGTTTTTGTTATAATTTTAAACAGTCGCCAATTATTAACAAACCATATTTAAAAAATATCACAACCCTTTTTGAATGTCGATATACATATGTTTTACCTAATGCATCAAAAATAGAAGCGGTGTAAACTCGAGATTCGAAACTATCGAAAACTAAGCTGTGTCGAATACTATAACAAAATATCACAAAAAAGAAGAAAAAAGAGAGATATTTGCTTAAGATACCTGTGTACCAAATCAGTGGTCAATAGGTCAAGTAGGATCTGAAATATCTTGTCCACAAGCAGACAGCCACATGAACAGGATTGCAATCGCATAAACTATATCTAAAGCTTTCGATAACATTTCTGTATATAACTAAACAAGATATAAAAAAAAGCCAAAAAAGAGATGTTGACCTAAGATAACTACTTTTTACCCCCCATATCTCGGGTGCAACTTAACTGCGGATCTGACCTGGGGCAAATCAATGGCATAGCATATATTGGTCTATGATATCTGTTTACCAAACTTGGAGTCAATAGGTCAAATAGTTTACGAGATATCGTGTCCACATCCAGACAGAAACATTCGCATTTTGACCTTTTGACTTAATTATATTAGAAAAATGAAGAAGATTAAGAAAATGAAAAAATAATTTGTTTTTGACCAGAATTAAGAAAGGCTGCACATTCTTTTCACTGATAAATAAATTTTTCACTGGTGATAATTAAGTTTATTAAATGATCCGATTGTTATTATTTTTTCAGTTTTAATGATAAATGAAATAATCGTATGTCATTCCGAGATATCCAATCTTATGTTAAAATAATACAAGGTAGTTTGTAACAGTAAAATTTTCGTGACTTATCAAAAAATGATTTAGGTAAAAAAATTTTGGTATAATTTAATCTAAACTAAATAAATTGGATAATAAAAGGGTTACTCAACTGTTTTTTAAATTGTAAGTATCCTTTTTACATTCAAATTTTCTTTTCTGAATTGTTATTTGAATACTACCAACCGGTAAACTGTTTTGTTATAACAAAATTGACAAAACATGCAAATTTTTAAATTTCAGAAATAAATTTATTGATAAAATATTTATACTATGTCTTATGACCCATTTATTTGATAAAACAAGAAATATTTATTCAAATTTTCATATCAGTATTTTGCATGCATCTATATTGTATCGATTTATGTTACCCATTCTATGATTGCTTTAAATGTATTATAATCAAAATACGAGATTAAATGTGGAAATTTGTGTCAAAATATTTTTACTATGCTACTAAACAATGGTCCCTGAGTAATGGCATTATCGTATTACTGTTTTTAGGTATTGATACACACTCGGCATTTTCTTGGATTGAATCTTGAGTTTCAAATTGTAAGGCAATTGAATTTTAACTCAGAAGATCTGAATTAATCGAAAGTATGCTAATGTGATTAATGTAAAATAGTAGATTTTATTACTAGTGCGAATGCGTTTTCCAAACAAGAGCTAGTTTACCGCACGACCGCAGGGAGTGCGGCAAATAACTCGCGTTTGGAAAACGCATTCCCACTAGTAATACACACTATTTTTTGTAACAAGTGCGTAAAATTTATAAATATTTATTTATTTGTTCATTTAATCATTTATTTAACAAAGTTATAAACAAATTTAAGCTTTTTAAATAGTTAAAGTGCGCCATCTTCGTTGTAATAGTTGTAAATTATACTAGCTCGAAAATATAAACATAAGAATCCAACTAAAACAACACATAGTAATCCATCTAAGCTGTCCAAATTATAAACTTTAAAAACCTAAATAAATTGTTTTTTCTTGCAATTCAAATGATGCAATGTGCTTAAGTTGTTTTTACTATATGGTAAGTTATTTAAATTATTATTTTGATATTTTAATGCTATAAAAATATTATATATAGATAGATATATGGATAGATTTAACTACAAATCTCACATGCAGGCGGCCTACGTGCCCGTGCACAAAATATTTTGTGGTCATATGTGCGGAAAAGTAGTTTTTTCTTTTATTCTATTCTAGTACAAAATTGAATATTTTTTACGCATATGTTACAAAAATAACATTATATTGATCCACCCATATAAAAAATAATCGTTTAATTGAAATTCCACCAGAAAATTGATTGAATTGTTAAAATTAATACAGGAGAGATAAAAACTGACAACTATTTCGTGCTTTAAATGGAAGGTCTGCGAGTCAAAATCAGATTTCAATCATTTTTGTAATATTTTGAAAAAAATATTGCAAAAAATTGCAGTAATAAAAAATGAAAACTCTTAATTTCAATGAAACTCTTATTTTGACGATACCCTTGCAACTTCAGTCGATGTTAAAGAATATTTAGTTGAAAATATCACTTAAGCAGGTTATCCCAGGGAGCTCAAAATTTGTGTTTAGGGTAGTTCTACACACGAAGGAAGAAAATGGTGCTAATTACGGCACTACATGTTTTTTGCGTATAAGTTCTGGCAAGTAGTTTTAGTTAAAGTTGATGTTCTTTCAACTTTTCTGAATGTGGCCAGTCAAAAAAAAAAAAACAAAAAATACAAGAGTCACAATAAAAAAAAATCCTTCTTACTCCTAAATTAACTCAAAATTTTCTCAATATTATCTCAAAATTCGAAATAAACATTTATTTAAGTCAAAATCCCAAATATTTAAGTCACTGAGACCAGGGGACTGATAATTTATCAATTTATCAGTATTTCGCTTAAAAATGACAAAATTACGTCTAAAAAAAAACTGATTCTATGCCAATTGGCAATACATATTCACGACGTATATAACTACCAAATTACCTGTAATTAAAAGACATTTTACGAAAATATTTGCCAGGGGACTAATAATTTGAGACCAGGGGACTGATAATTTATCAGGATTTCGCTTAAAAATGATAAAATTACGTCTAAAAAAAAATAAACGGATTATAACGGATATACCAATGCAATACACATTCACGACGTATAAAACTACAAAATTACCTGTAATTAAAATACTTTTTACGAAAATACTTGCCAGGGGACTGATAATTTGACTGGGCAACACACGATCTTGCTAGTAATGATCACTGTTTTGATTGATAAAACCTCGGACTAAGTAAAACACTTGCAATAATATATTTATTGAACTTTAATTAATTCCTGTGACGAGCGATAACTTGATAGAAATATGAATTTCCAATATTTTCAATGTGAATGTAGAAGCCGATGAATTAGCAAGGAAAAGTGCAATAACATCTTTTATGGGCTGGAACCTTTTTGTGGACTAGGGCCTAAATCTATACGAAAAGATGAGGAATTAAATTATGACCGAATGATCCTAAGCTTAAGGAATTAATTGGATTGTTAATTTAGAAAAAGCAGTAATGTTCTCTTGTCTGAATAGGAACAGCATAAGAACTGACAGATGTTCTTACAGGCCACTGCATATTGAAAAACACCTTAACAATATTGGGGTGGAGTAGAGAGACTGATGTAGATTCTCTCTATTGGAGAAAGAGCCTATCTTTTCAACGATTGTGGCGCTTTGATCAACATGAAAAAGTATCATATGGGGTAGTATTATATTTTTTTTTATTAAAAGCTAGGCATGTTTAGTGTTAATTCTAAAAAACTATAAATTAACGTCCTTGAATATCCGAAAATACCATGCCAACTATGGATAAGGATGGAATGTATATTAGGTTTCTCTGAGAAATTTATGTACGTAGACTTTAAACCCTTGAGAGTTAAAGTTATCGAGGAAAACCTACGAAGTTGAGGCATGCGAGAGATGAGCGACTCTGTTGAAAATGTCACGTTAAAAGGCTACATTTCTACACCTAATTGCTTGAACCGTAAAAGGATGGGCCGCTACCGTTGCTCTTGTGTGACGCGAAAGGTTTTCAAATTTAGGTAAAATCGATTTGATCTCTTCAGATGTCCGTTCATCCATAATAAATTTATAAAAAATAGTCAAATCAACAACATTTCTTCTGTCGTTTTGATATTGAGATAAATTTATCAATACCATACCGGATATAATACCAACCAAATACCAAACGCAATACCGAAAGTCTCCAAAGTTCCCAAGCGACTTGTTCCAGGCATGAGTGACAAAAGAAAGCAAATCTCCCGGCGGTCTTCCTTTTCAAAAACCGTATTATCTTTCATTAAATAATTTGGAAGTGTCTAAGCAGCTCAGTAAATTAAAATTTATGTATTTCTCAACATTTTTAGGAACAACCGATAGAATTGAAACTGGTCTGTAATTTGCACGATCAGTCTTACTTCCCTTTTTAGAAACTTACTGTACAGTAGCCATTTTCCATATTTTAAGAAAATTGTATATTTTTCTACAAGAGATGAAAACATTGTTTTTTTCGTGAGATAACATTTGAGACATGTTTACGAACGAAAAACGTTTTTATCTCGCGTAGGAAATGCAATTTTTTCATTCATCATATACATATATACATATATACATATAATCGATATTTACTCTAAATTATAAAATTAGAAATCGACAACAAAACATCTAAAATTCATATTCTATTTTTTCATGGTTACGTTGTTTAAAATACTTTGTAAAATTATATAAAAAACCATAGCAACTATAATTTGTTATTCTTTTTCACTAGTGAATTGACTTTTCGCATAGAAAAATGACTTTCTTATATGACAAACACCAAATTTTAGTAAGGATAGCGCTAATCCTTACTAAAATTTGGTGTTTGTCATATAAGAAAGTAATTTTTTCTAGCAAATATTTTAAGTATGATTGTAGGAATACGATCAGGTCCAGATGTCTTGTTAGAATTGATTTGTAAACGCCATTTTTTGAATCATGTTTTTACGAAAAATTATCCGTCTCATTTTATGAAAAACTAGGAATATAGGTTTAGGTAGAAAATTATGTTATTTTAAAGAATTGATAGAAAAATACCGCCCAATCAAATAAACGTTTTCTTTTGGGTCAATGACAGGTACATCTCTATCAAAAAGAAGTGGTTGGAAAGAGCTACAAACATTTCATTGGACACCCTTTTCGGCTTTATAGAAATTGCACGAACGTTTATAGGAATTGCACGAATTATTCAGTAAATGTAGATCCTTTTTTCCTATTAAATTGATGTTTCTCTACAGCAATTAGTTTATGACATATATGTTTCTCTTTCCGATACTGTCCAAGGTTTTCATCAGATTTGTTTTGATTAAACTAACTAAAAACCTTTTTTTAACTTATATTCCTTTTTATGCATTTACTCGAAAACCATAGATCTGCTTTCGAAATGATCAATTTATTAGGAATAAATCTGCGTATACTCCTAATCGTAGTTTCAGAAAAATAATAGTTTCAGAAAAATTAAATGAAGATATATGTTTGGGTCTCTACCTGTCAGACAATAACGCTTCCAAGGAATTCATTTAAAGAAGCTTTTAAGTTCTTGCCGATCCGCCGCTTTGAAGTCCCAAACATGACGAATATTCGCTTTAAATTGTTTAAAAATTGATATGTTTAGTTGTGTGAAGATCAAATTATAATCTGAACTACCTAATGGCTCTGATATTTAAAATTGTACCAAGTATGGATCGTTTGTCAAAAACAAATCAACTAAGTTGCTACTTTGTCCAGGAATATCAGAAACTCTGTTGGCTGATCTATTATCAGAAAAAAATTGTAAAGAGCAAACAACTCAGCCTGTTTATCTAAATCGTTAGTTTTAGAACTGTGTGTATAAGCTATTCTTGATTGTGGACATTAAAACCTCCAAGAACTATAAACTTGGCCTTAGGATACTCAACCAACATATCTGTCCTACGTTCCTATCTTGCTATAAATTATTGTTCTCAGCCGAAGTGGGCGAACGATAGTCCAAAGACAAACAGCGTTTGATTTGGGCAACTAATTTTTAGTGATACCATATTGTGAAATTTTGTAGTTAATTCAAATTTATTTAACCTCCCATATCTCCCTTAATATAAGCACAAAGTTCATGCATAATGTAGAGAGGATTTTTAACTGTGCACCTGTGCCCCTTAAAACTCTAAAAATAAATTGCAATGTTTCTTAAATCAAGTGCTCTTTCAAATGAAATCCTACTTGACCGGATTTTAAATGGTGTGTTTACCCCTTCTTTTTCCCACCCTCTTAATAAATATAATTATAAGTATTTTCATCAAAAACTTACTAATTTTTCTTTCATTCTAAATATTTTTAAAGATTTTCGATTAATTAGGTTCGGGCTAAGCTAGGAAAGAAAACGCCATTATTAAACGTTATACAAAAATGGTGGGGCTACATTTTTATGGAATACTAAAGTGGAGCCCTTTCATATGACTCGAGTCGATAAAAAAATGTATTTTCTCAACGGTATCTCATCATAGCCCAGTAAAACAAACGAAAACAACTTTGATAATTTTTTAACCCGTTATATTTTGTGGATAGGTTAGTTTTATACGCATCTCAAATTTAATAGATATATAGTTTACGAGATAACCTATATAATGGAAAAAATACGTACCCTTCACATCAATAGGGTTCCTATTAAAAAACGAAACTCGGGCAAATTACTAAGTCTTGTAGACCAAAGCAACTTGTGAAGGGCTTGTAAGTTTTAACATAACTATCGCTAAAAGTATTCCTAACTCTCAGTAATGTCAATTGCTACTACAAAACTGTTGTATTAAACCCTTGTATTATTGTATGTAAATATTTAAATAACTTTAAACTGTAGTTTTGCACTCCTTTAGTTAAAGGGTAGTGTCCATTTAATATATTTGTTTAAGTAAAAGTGAAAACAAAATCTTTTGTTTGAATAAAATTATAAACACCATTTATCACATAAAAAATAATATTTACATAAACGATTATATCTAAGCTCTTAATAACATTTTCTGTTTTCCTTTTTCAATTTGTTTATAGACTAACGTTTGTTGTTATAATTTTTAGCAATGCACCCCTTATAAAATTAAAGCGTCGTTCTTATCGTTTTATTCCATCATATTATTGAAATTCGATGAAGGGATGTATGAAACTGATAGTCAAATAAATTCGTCATTTTCATTACAACTCCAACATCAATATCAATTAATTACATGTTTATAATCAAAAACTTATTTATAAAGCGTTTGACTTTTATATAAGTCGTACAAAAAAATGAGCTGATAAGTTTGTACGTTAGATATGATATTTGGTTAATCAAGTTATTTTATGGTAAAACTGAACATAACCATCACTTTTTCTTCGTATTAGCTCAAATTCTTAATTTATTCTAATTTTTGTTTTAAAATTTAACTAAGCTTAAGCAAGAACAAAATAAATAAATTAAATACGTAATATACAAAATGTACAATAATAGTACTTTATTGCTGAGATGTTTAATGAACTAGTTTATTACAGAAAAAAGTTTTCAAATTTGTGAGAGAATAAAATTCATTAACCACGAAAGCAATACAATAACAAAGCAATACAAATGAATAACAATTGACAAAATACGTGTATTAATTTGATTTCATTTCGAAGTGCAAACAACTAATTATTCGAATTATTTCAGTGTTGTGAAACGAAATAAATTTAATTTCGTTTCAGTTTTCATTATTCTGCAAATTAAAATTACGGTTTTCGTTTCAGTTATTGTTTCGACCAGCTAATTTGGTTACGTTTTTCGTTACGTTTTCGTTACGTTTCGGTTACAGTTACGATTGCGTTATACATCACTCTTGAATAAATAAAAGCAATAATTGGGAAATGAAGTACATAGAAACTAGCTATTTAGATTTACATACTTCACAAAACTACTATAAGATTGGACTAATCAGAATTGCATGGAGGAATCAGATTTTAATGATTAATAATTTTTTTATATTTTTGATCTACGCATGTGACAGTCCCGTGTAATCCAGTACCCCTGCTATTGGCATACGAGTTCACGTGACATATATCACATACCACTGGCAATATCAGTGAGATATCACTACCCAAGGTGATAAATTAGGGGTGCTAGCCTTCATTTAATTCCTTAGTTCTAATATCTTCATTTATTCTATATCTAATCATTGAGGAAGACAGTGTGTGACATGATCATGGAATATGCCACTAGGTGCATTATTGGCAACCCTATTTTAGTTTTGTTCTTGCAAATTTTTACAACAAATTTGTTTTTTCCTCTTATTTTATTTTATTTCCTATTATGAAATATTGGCCTATGTCACATTTTATATGTGATAGGATTTATTGTTAAGTTATCCATTCTTTAACAAAAAATATAAAAAAAACAAAAAATAAAAGATTTAAGTCCATCAGCACCTTAGAACGCATGTTGTTGCGGGACTTTTGTCTTAAAAGGTTTGTATGTGTTGTTGTGACACATGTAATGTAGTAATGTCTACTGCACAGCACATTTTATCAAAAAAAAAGATAGCAAACTATGTATATTTTACTATCAATAACTACGTGTAAAATAACAAAAAGTGTAACAAAATAGTATATTACATACCAAGAGCATTAAATAGCATTTTACATGCGAGGAAAAATATTGCGCACGAGATGCGTAGCGGTTAGTGCAGTACCTTTACGAAAATTTTGTTATATACTTTTTGTACGAGCTTTTTATACTTCAGAAACCTATATGCTTACTTGAAAAAATTTGCTACTAATTACAAAGCCGAGTATAGCCGAGCGATGAATTACTAAGCGATGTATAGCCGAGTGTGTTAAAACACTAGTCTATACATTGTTAGGGTCAACGGTTCGAATCCAGTCAAGTCCAATATATGGATTTACTAAATTAGAATTACAGAACCGAGAAGTTTTGATATAATATATATCCTTCAAAGGACAGTAAATATCAATACTTAAAATAAAATTAAATATACACAATTTACAAATTGTAGTAGGCTTTGCATTATTCTGCGTCAAAATGAATTCCAATATTTAAATTATATTTGATTTGCGATTTAAAAATGTATAAAAAAGGATTTCTGACTTATTTTTTTTAAAAGCTGCCAAAATTTAATTTTTACCATAAATTCTAGTTCGTAAAAAGCATGTTTTCCTAAAACTGTTACGTAATATGTATATGTATTAGTTAACACTTTTGATTCTCATAATCTAACTCTAGTGTGATGTAATTGATAATTACTATGATAGGAGTAGAAAAAGAAACTAAAAGCTTCATATTAAAATTTTAAGGATATAATTTTCTTTTCCCTTTTTGTTTTTGTTTTTATTTTTTAAATTTCAAGGTGAATATGATATAATAAAAATAATATATCATAAATATGTAACGTAATAACTTTAAAAAAATAGCGTTTGTGTTACGTTTTTCGTTACGGTTAATATAAATTATATCGTTTGCGTTTTGGTTACGGTTACGAAATTTAAATTCCGGTTTTGCGTTTTTTCGTTACGTTACAATAACGTTTCACAACACTGAATTATTTTAAATCAGAGTATGCGATTTTATTTTCATGTACAACAGATAAACAAAATTTCATTGTTGTGTTGCGCTGATTCAAAAATTATAGCTTAACACAATAAATTTTTCTATAAACAAAAAATAAACCAAATTAAAAAGGGACGAGTCAAAATGTCGCAAAATTTTGACAGTCATATGCACAACGAATTTTATCTTTAAAACAAAAAATAACGCATGTCCTAAACTTTCACAAGTAGTTAGATATAAAATAAGCTTCAATTTAGTTTTAAAAAAAAAGAGGCTGTGCCATCTTTTCTTATGTTACACCGTTTTTTTCTTATGTTACACTTTAAAAAATTATTTCAAAAAATTAACAGTGTACATTTTTAAAAACTTTTCATTCAACGACATAACATTTATGAAAATCGATTGAGGTTTTTCTACAATCGCTCGTCAAAATGCACTCACATCACAAAATAACAAAAAATTGAGGGGCACCCTGTGAAGACCCCTGGTCGAAAAAAAAAATTCTAAGAGAACTTGTATTTTTTATTTATGAAAGACTATCTATAAACAAAAAATAATCAAAATTAAAAGGGGTCAAGTCAAAATCTAATCATGTGAAATACGGCGCAGAGCCGTAGGGAAATCAAATATGATTTCCCGAAGTGGTGTCCGTTGAGTACACTGTTAAAGCTTCCCCTATTACATCCTCAACCGTTTTGAATCACAATAAGACATGTTTAACCAAAATGGTTGTCGGGTGTTTATTAAGATTCCATTGATCCGTTTAAATATTAAATTAGATGTGTTAGGAGCTTAAATACGAAGTATGATAAAATACGTGACAAAATTTTTCGGAATACAGTTGTATGTTTTTGTGAATCTATTTTAAAAGAAATTAGTTATTAAATATTTTTTTTTGTATTTTAAAGGTAATTTTCTACGATTCCGACTGGAATCCAACCGTTGATCAGCAAGCTATGGATCGAGCTCATCGACTGGGCCAAACAAAACAAGTAACTGTTTATCGACTTATATGTAAAGGAACAATTGAAGAACGAATTTTACAGCGAGCACGAGAAAAGAGTGAAGTAAGTTTTAATTTCTTTTAAAAAAATCATGTTATCTATATTCTATAAGGGTGTTAATACGACACAAAATAATCACTTATTCTCTTTTATATTATTGATATAAAGGTTATGTCGTGATTTGATAAGGTTTCAAAACAAACCACAGTTTGTAAAGTTTTTACGGTGTTTCTTTTGAATAAAATTTTATGTCCTCGTTTTTCTTTTATAAACCGGCACATCCAGTATTGTCGTTAAAGGCACGTGCTGTATAGGTTCTTATTATTTGGTAATGTTTCAAGTGGTTTATTAATTTATTTAAACAAAATATGTAGATAATATTACCGGATATAGTCATACTATAAAAATAACACAATCGATGAAATATTGAGTAATTTGAGATATTTTTGATTGAAATCTTTTTAAAAAGTAAAAAATGTGTGTGTTCGGCAAACAAACACAATATCTACATATTTTTCGTTTTTTGATTGTTTTGACACTACAAATTATATATAATACAATGTTAGATAATTATTATCCCGATTTAACCATTAAATTATAATTTTTTAAATCTGTAGATAGTTTATAACACAACTAAAGAATTAAAATAGGAAAAAAATACATTAAATTGGTTCTATTGTTTTTGGTTAGATTCAACGTATGGTTATAAGCGGCGGTAATTTTAAACCTGACACACTTAAACCAAAAGAAGTAGTATCGCTTTTACTTGATGATGAAGAGATAGAATTAAAATGTGAGTAGTGTTTCATTGCTTTTTTACAAGTTGTAAATTAATAAAGTAATTGCACAGATAAGTCAACTTTTTATTTTTTCTATATTCATTTGTTTAAATAGATCGACAAAAAACTGAAGAGCGGAAATCATTCGATGATTTCAGCTTTAAGCCAGAGAAGGACAAAGATAAAAAACGAAAATCAATGATGACATTTGGAAAGGTAAGACTACTATTTTATCGTTAAATTTCTAATTGCAAAACGGCCTTTAAGAGCCGATTGTATGAACAAGGATGGATAGAAAAAAATCCGAGAATAAAGTTTTATCTTCATCCGAGGATTTTATTTTTCGTCGATTGTATGAACACCGATAGAATTTTTTTTATTATTGTTTTTATTGCAATTTATTGCAGTAATTTTATAAGTGTAAATACTTTTTCTTCTACTTTTCTATTAAATAAATTTGATTATAAATTAAAAAACATTATTTCAAAACTTAAATTGAATATAATAAAATTATATTAAACATATTATTTATTTTACTATTAATTTATATCAAAAAAGAAATTTTAGAAACGCACAAATTTAAATAAAAAAATAACCACAAATTCAAAACAAAATTATCCTGCTATGCGCATTGCGCATGTCAAGAAGAAAAAACAAATTGTTTTATCCTTTGTTTTATACAAGAAAAAGAAGGAATAAGACAGAGAATTCGTTGTTCGTAATTTGTTGTTCTATCCTGATTCATACAATACAAACGACGACTTATCCGAGGATTTATCTTCTATCCGCATTCATACAATCGGCCCTAAATGCTTTTGTTTGTATTTTTTTGCTCTTTTATTTAAAGGATCATTAGTGAAATTTCCAACATAGTCTATCTGTCATGTTTGTCTATTACCTTTGGTCATACTATTTATATCGTTTTGAAATTTATTACTAAAACCAAAAAAATCAATCAATCGCGGTTATATCTATTTAGCCGAACTGAATGTGAAATCCGTAGAAAATATTTTGTATTGAACCAAAATTGTGTCATATGAAAAGGCACTAGATCGGGTTTCTCGAAGTTTTTTAAAGTTGTGATTTTTTTTTCAACGGCGTTCATGCTCCATGTAGGAGCGTGGCCAGGCTAATCAGTTTCGAATATTCACCTTGGTTCATATTCACTTCGGTCATTTGCAACAGCGACATAATTACCATGGCGGCCGATTTTTTAAGGTCGTTTATTACGTCCGTCTCCCATTGCAGTCGTCCTCTACCTCGCGGTCGCCCTCTACCTGGGGTGCTAACGTACATTTTTCTAATCATTCCAGACTGTGAATCGGCTCGTAAAACATGCCCAAACCAAGCAATCCTGTTGGAACGGATACAATACAACCTATTATATCTGGACCCTAAAGAAGGTCTCTGATCTCAACGTTTTATCGCGTTCTGTACTCTCCATCGTCTGTCTTAAGTGGACCAAATATGTAGCGTACGATCTTACGCTCAAACACAGATAAATGCGATTCGTCATTTTGTGTAAGTGTCCACGTTTGTGACCCATACATCACCACCGGTGTAATCAACGTCTTGTATAACTTGAGTTTGGTGTTAGTGGATACATACGGTGATCCAAGAAGAGGTTTAATTGAGTAGAAAGTTCGATTACCTGCAGCGATTCGAGCTTTTATATCTGTAAGTATGCTGTTGTTTGAGTCAAGCATGGATCCCAACTATTTAAAAGATTCAACTCCCTCAATTCATTCATCGCCGCACATCAAATCTTTCTTCTCAGCCTCTCTTGAAACATTCATATGTTTGGTTTTATCATAGTTAATTTGAAGACCAATTTTTCTATCACCACTCTTAATCGACTTGAAAGTCTCACTCATAACAGCTTCACTTCGGCCGAGGATGACAACATCATCAGCGTAACTGTACTGAGTTTATTGACAAGATATTAGTCGGTAGTTTCTTTTGACGGCCCACATATTCCAAGGCTAGATTAAATAGTATAGGAGAGATAGCATCACCTTGTCCTAACCCGGCGTCGACTTTAAAACACTTTGATATTTTGTTCTCTACTCGTACACAGCATTGAGAGTTCTGTACTGTTATTTTGCATAGTGATACCAGTTTACCAGGGATTCCCACTGACACCAGAGCAGATCATAGAGTCTCTCGTTCGAGAGAGTCGTAGGCCTGCCTGAAATCAATGAAGAGTTGGTGCACAGGTATGTTGAACTCTCGACACTTCCAAAATCATCCTTATCGAGAAAAGTGCATCGGTGGTACCTCGGCCTTGCCGGAAGCCGCACTGATATTCTCCAAACAGTTGTTCTGCAAAAGGATTGATTTTGGTTAGAAAAATTTAAGAAAAGATCTTATATGCTGTGCAGAGTAGAGCAATTCCCCTGTAGTTTGCACATTGTAAGCGATTACCTTTTTTATGGATTGGTATTAGCATAGCTGAATTACAGCTAGAGCATTCAAATCCGAATATTCGAGTATTCGAATATCCGATTAATTTGGGTATATTTTAAGTATTCGTTATTCGAATATTTATACGCGAATATTCGAATATTTTTTATCTCCCAAAATATAATGGTTTTCCATCCCTTCATTGTTTTTTCAAACCTCGAAACTAAGAAATTTCAATATTTTAAGGGAAATAATTTTATTACAAAAAGTGCTTGACGTATAAACTCCGTTTAATATTGCAGTCAAAGAACTTAGCGAAAAAAATTCAACACTTATGACAGTCGAAGGCATATGCAAATTCTTGTTTACTTCTCTAACGGAACTGAACAGTGATTTAAGTAAAATCTTACTCTACAAAATCAGAAAACGAATGAATCAGAAAAGAAACAAAACAACCTTAACAATCTTATTTCTATATCTTGACACTGGAGTTATACCACAATCGAACGAATATTTTGATTACGCAAAGAAAACTGCTGTGAAAACTTTCCTTTCTCGCCTCCTCAGCCTTCAAAGATGTACCAGATCCTAGCGTTGAAAACAGTAATAACCATGGTTGCTGGTATCTGGTAATATAAATGACGCACTTGCAGTCAACAATCAGAGTACAAATATATTGCAACAAAAGCTGCAACCAGCGATTAGCTCAATTACTGATTCCACGACATGAGATACAGTAACAGCGGTAATGAAAAAAATGAAAATTGCGTTTAAAAAAACATTTTTTAAAATTTCAAGACAAAAAATGCAAAATAGAAAAAATAGTATAAAAAACTCGTTTCATAAGACGTTTTATCGCACTTATCCTTTAGAAAACTCCCCGCTGCGCGGGTCGTTTTCTAAACAGATTGCGTGCGATAAATTCGTCGATTATGAAACTAGTTTCTTAATATACTATTTGTTATTTAAACTCGTTTAAAACAAGAACAGATAAATTAGACAGTTAGAATAATGCTCTATTGACTATCAGCCCCACTTCAACAAAAACTGAAAGAAGTTTCTCTACGGCGGGATATCTGAAATAAGAAGTAGCCTAAAATTTAAACATCTAAACGCACTTCTTTTTTTTAAATTCATATTTCAAGACAATAAATAAAATAAAATGCATAATATGTTAAACCTGTTTGATTTTATTCATAGTTCTTAGTACTTCTTTTACTATTCGAATACTAACCGAATATTCGAATATTTAAAGAAAAAGTTATTCGATATTCGGATAACTCAAAATGTCAAATAACTGAATACTCTAATTACAGTCCTGTAGCATGGTTTCAGTTCGCCAGATCATTTGAACAAGTTCAAACAATCTTAAGGATAGAGTTTCACCGCCATGTACAATCATTTCGGATGTTGTATCGTCGATACCAGGTGCTTTATTGCATTTTAATTTTGACAGCGCCGCATCGAATTCCTCTATGGTGGGTTCGTCTACATGTACCTTTGACGCACGAATAAGCTTTGCTCTTCGTCCGACTTGTTGCTGGTCACTTAAGTTGAGAAGTTTCTCAAAATAAGCGGCCCAAGTATCTAAAATATTTTTAAGGTCTACTTGTAGCTCCCCATCTTCGTTTTGAATAGCAGTCGATCTTTGTTAGAATTTTCGTAACTTTTCCGGCATTCGACCAATCGAATTTCATTAAAGTTAAGCATCTAATTTTGTTTGGAGCACATGCACTTAGGAGCATAAAAAGGAAAAATTCTATAAAAACAGTTAAAGATTTCTTAAATTTGGTGCTCTTTCAAATGACTCCACTCATTTGGGTCGAAGAAGTTTTTTTTTTACCCAGCATCCCCATGCCCTAAAAACACAACTATAATTAATTGAGATCTCATCGCTATATTTTTTGTTAAAAATTTATCAAACTTCCTGTCTGAATTTTTTCAAATGATAAAAATATCAATCATCGTCGAAACGTAGGGGGCATACCAAAAATAACTTAATTAAAAACTTACTAATTTTTCTATCATTTCAAACATAGATAAAACGCCATTTTTTTTTTTTTAATAAGAAGTGTTGTGTAGTAGGAATTACAAAATGTGTCACAACAACACATAGATACCTTTTAAGACCTAGGTCCCACAACAACATGCGTCTTGAGGTATAGGTGGACGCTTTTTTTAAAATCTTTGTGGCTTGAAGGCACACGAGACTATTGATTCGGGCAAAGCATTCCATTTGTACGATATACGCACAATGAAATCCCTTTGCGTTTTATTATTAGGACAGTGAGTAATCTCGACAGTCCGACCGCCTGCACAAACCGATTGACGAGTCAAACGGAGAAAAACATATGTCTGACGCATTATGGACCGGATTTCATTCGAGCATTTCTGGTGACGATATTTATAATAAAAAACAACGAGATCAGCAACAGTGCGACGATGTTGTAGGGAATAAAGATTTAATGTTAAATTTCGATCACCATCAATTCGTATAGTTCGCTTTTGAACAGAGTCCCAAAGAGCCAGATAGTACATAACAGATTATTCAAAATTATACAAAAAATGGTGAGGTGCAAAATTCTAAGATACATTTTTGAGAGATACGATAAAAAATGTATTTTCTCAAAGGTGTCACATCGTAGCCCAGTAAATTAAACGAAAACAACTTTATTTATTTTTTACCAGTTATTTTTTATGCATGTCAAATTTCAGATCCGTGGGATTTATAGTTTACGAGATAATCGATCATTATCTCTATTAAAAGATTCTTGATTTTCTTCTCTTGATCTTTCTTCTCTTGATTTTGTTCTCTCTTAGTTAATTTTTGTGATTGTACTTCTTGCTTGACATGTCCTATGTAGTTGCTTGGTGGTTTGCGATGTCACAACAATGTCATTTGCAAAAGCTAAGTAAAACCTTTTTTAAATAGACAGACACAGTTGTTCGTCGAAAAGGTATCGAAGCACCAATCCTCTAGTAATTCGGTATTAATATAAATCAAGAAATATAAACTAGAAGAAAAAACAAATATCGAGCTTTAACTATCGTTCCCGGACACGTACAGAAAACTGAACTGTTAGAACTTAAACAAAATTATAGAGTAAATTGCTCATTACCTTGAGAAGCTAATAAATAAAATGATCTAGATATTAGGACTTAGTTACTTGATATGGAAAAGTTTTTTAATTTGTTGATTGGAATTTTTTTGGTTCAGTTTTGTATTGTACTTATGGCTTTTTTCTGCTTTCATTGTTATTATTTATAAATGTTTGTACTGATTTTTTGTTAAAATGGCAAAATATGCCAGCAACAAAACTTGTATAATTTTTATTCATAAAATAAATGATTCTACAGTTAATTTAAAAAAATTATATGACATCATTTTGTCACCTGCTGAGATTAGTAGCGAAAATAAGTTTCTTATGTTGATGGTATAATGTTTGAAGTTTGTCATTTAGATTAAATAAATCGATTAATTATGTTGTTTGTGTGCTGTTAAGGTAATTCGGATTCTAATGATCAAACTAAACTTTTGAATAGAATTTGTGTAGATTTATCACCATAACGTGATGATTTTAATGTAATTAAATAGTAAAATAAGAAGAACATTTTTATGTAGTTTAAAATGAGTAAATTGTGAAAGGAAATAGTTTTTAAATAACATAACCTTCAATTTTAACTAACAGGAACTGAATATATTTGTTCTTAAAATTTACGTATTTATTTTATAAATTGCTTGATGATAATTTTTCTTCTTCGTTTACTAAGGAATCGCGGCGCCCGAAACTGGAAGCAAATTCTTTACTAGATGCAGAAGATCTTGCATTTTTAGAATCAGGAGCACCTTTAAGTCCAGCGCACAGTGATAACTCTCATTGCAGTAATGGTAAATTAAATTTTGATCACCAAGGGAATGATGACTCAAGTAACGAAGCATTAATTGTTGATTGTGACAGTCCAGCTGGGTCGAACACACCAGGTAATCATTTATGCATTTATTTTACATAAATTTAAATATTGTATTTCTTTTCTTACATGTTGAAATTAATATATCTTACAAATTTAATTCTAAAAAGTGTTATTGGAAAATGATTCGAACCGTTTGTAATTGATTCGAATTTTTCATGGTAGTAGTCAGTGTTTTTATTAGTATATTGTAACCTAGAGCTGTAAATATCATTTTACTCCGGTAAATGGTTTGCAGCTCGAGTTTTGTTATACACTTCTTCTACGACTTTGTTATAATGCAGAAACGTGTATAATTACTTGAAAAAATTAATTACTAACTATAAATTAAATTTACAAATTGTAGTAGACTTTGCATTATTCTGTGTCAAAATGAATTGAAATATTTAAATTACATTTGATTTACGATTTAAAAATGTATAAAAAGGATTTCTGACTCCAACTTGTCCGTTTTCTCTTTAAACATTAAGACAGGCCTCTTATTTAAAGCCGTGAAAATTTTAATAATACTTTAAATTCCAGTTCGTAAAAAGCATATTTTCCTAAAACTGTTAAGGTAAGATATATTTATATATTACGTAACACTTTTGATTCTCATTACGTTACACTTATTTTAAAAATCAATTTACATGTCATGGATAGTGTGTTGTAATTGATAATTTACTGTGATAGGCGTAGAAAAATATATATTACGTAACCAGGGCTGGAAACCGGTTTTTGAAAACCAAAACCGCAAAACCAGAAAACCACACCAAATCAGAAAAACCAAAACCGAAACCATAACCACATTCTAAAATAGACCAAAACCAGAACCAAAACCAAAACCATGTTTTAAAAATTATCTAAACCAAAACCATAACTGAAACCAAATTTTAAAAATCATCAAACCAAAACCGAACCAAAAACCAAATTATAAAACAAACGAAACCAAAATCAAATCTAAAAATTTAGTCATGTTCAATAATATTGTTAAAAAATTAAGACAACAATAAAATGCAACAAGAAATACTGCCGTGCTAAACACAGAGATGGTAGCTTACTTTTTTGTCAAAAATCAGTTACGAATCTAACATGATATAAAAATACTAAAAATAGTCGATGGATATTTTTTTCATCTAATTAAAACATTTACATATTTTCTTTTGTCATTAAAAAATTACTCTATAAAGATGTCGTATCTTAATATTTGTCAATTACTATAACAAGCTAATTGTTTCGGTATCTATCAATTCCTAAGCTATTTCGGTCGTAACTTTACTGTATTACAGTTATTATACTGTCTTTCGGTAACTTTCCAACCCAAAATATGACCTCTCGATCAGTTGGACATTAAAAATGATTTAGTGATTATGTTTTTTATTGTGATTTTTGATAAAATTTCATTAAGTTAGATATAACATTTCAAATATAAATTTGAAGTTCATGTTTTAAATTTATTTTAAATTCTTTTATTTGAATAACAATGAATAAAATCGTAAACAAACCACGGTAGCAAGTTCGCCTTGTCATATCTTGAAATGCTCTAGGCGCTACGCAGAAATGAAACACTTTCCCCTGGGCATGTAATGTATCTTAAATTAGCTCAACATTTTTTACTGAGCATTGGCATTAGCAAAAACCAATACCGAAACCAAAACCATAATTAAGTAACCAAAACCAACTTGATCCACAAGCTCGTTGCGTATGGTTTTCATCCCAATATTGTGAAACTGATTCAAAATTTTCTAACCAACCGATACATTTCGGTCTCCTTAGACGGATTTTCTTCTGATTCTAAACTAATTAACGCTGGTGTACCTCAAGACTCAGTATTGTCCCCAACCCTATTTTTGATTTATATCAACGAATTGTTGAAAATCACCAGCAACCCAATAAATAGTTTTGCAGATGATAGTACTCTGCACAAGTCGTTCGAGCCCCTTCAGATTTCATCTTCGATGCCGGATGCACCCACTTGTTAAATAATTTACTGTATAACCATTGATATTGCTAATTTTTAAATTATTAGAAACTACGTTCAATCTTTTGAGTATATTGTGCTCCTTATATTCAACAGCTTTGTTCATGGGTGATAAGGATAAGGATTATTAAAATCGAATTTCAATATTTAGTAGTAATTCATCGGCTAACAACAAATTTTTTTCATAACGTCAGAGTTGAACACCCTATAAATTTCTTATCTTTAAATTAAATTATTCATTCCATTAAAATATAAGGCTCTTAGCGGGTGCTCATGTGTTAGGATACAAATTAGCTATTATTTTTTGATATATTTTTATAGTTAGGCATTTTGGTCATATAGAGTAGTATCGATAAAAAAGTGTGTTTTAATGGTGAAAGTTCATTTGAAAAGAAGTTCAACAAATCAGCTTTAGTGATAAAATGCATTTCGACTTGCATCATATAAACGTGCAAACAAATAAAATTGCCCTTTTTATGCAAATGAAAGTGAACAAGTTTGTCTTGGTTCGGTCAATTTTAAGCGCCACAAAAACATGATATCCAAAAAATATCGATATTACCGAATTATGGTTTTAACAAGATCTATAACCAGTAACCGTACTACTTGTAAAACAGTTAATTAACTACTTACGGTTCAAGTTAGATCCTAGGTTGTGCGATTTACTGCCAATGGAATACTTTTTATAGATTTCTTGCTAACAGAGACAAGACATGATCTTAAGGATAAAATTATTCGTATTATTAGTAACATGGAACGTGAAACCAGAAAATTTTGGCAGTAGGCGAGGCATATGTTGACGTTCAGAGGAGGTTCCTTATCTGATGTTGTGTTCCATACATAAGTCCATCTCTTGTTTATACTGGCATCAACAAACATACATTTTTTATTTATTTCCAAACACCGCAGTTAAAAAACCCGTTATAGAGTTGAAGTTGAAAGAACATACGATTTCAGTATATTTTAATTTATTCTAAAATCTTAATTGTCAATTAGTAATTCTATTTCCTGTGGTAGATGTTATCTGCATAAATTAAAACGACTCCAAACAATCATTACTATTTAGAATTTAGGAAAAAAATATTCAGTCAAAATAATTGCATTACTAAATGAAAAATTACCTCAGGAACTAATAAAACATATTTTATTATACAAAAAAAACGGTCATTTTTATTAATTGAATATTTTAACACCATTTATTATTATTTACAACAATAAATTTTAGATGGAACATAAATTTTTGTAATTTATCATCAAATGACACGGACAAAGTTTTCAACAAATTTTATTATGTTGTTTTGTTATATTAAGTATTTTAATTTTACCACGATTACAATATATATTAAAATTTTATTGCAATCATCAATTTCGTTTTTTATAAATTAAAAGATGTTTTAATTAATAATTAAAAAAAATATTTTAATATGTTTTATTATTGCATATACATTTCATATTACGATTAAAACATGAATATTGGCAAACGTCATTGCAGTCAAAAATCATATATCAGAAATATTGCGACGCTGATACTTAGGCTGAGTTCACCACAGCTCTGGAAAGTGTTCTGGATATATAATGAGCTAATATCCATCAAATACTTTTATTAAAAGCTAACCAAGTTTGTAGATTTTGCGTAGTTCTAATTATAAAAATATTAAAGAAAGCAGTAGTATCCCAACAATATCTTGTTGATATCAAAAACTAATATTTTCTTTAACTCTAATTAAATATAATTGGGAACTTATCAGAAGTTTGCATTTAGTCAAATATAAACTTAAACTTAACATAATTATTTTATTACTAACTTTGGCAAGAAAACATAAACAAATTTGTTGCTCTAATCATAGTTTAAACTCGGAACCTTCGAGCTTAGTTATCCACATCTTCAAACTGGGCGCATTTAGGGATTTTGTTCATTTGTAATATTTTTTTTAATTTTTGATCTACGAGTGTGACAGCCCTACGCTTATTCCAGCCCTTGGTATTGGCATATGAGTTAACGTTATATATCACATAACACAGGAAATAGTTGTGAGTTGTCAGTAACCAAGGTGATATCTTAGATGTGCTGATGGATGTACTCTATTAAGTCAATGGTAGAACCCCCAATCTTAGTTATGGCATATTCCTTGATGATGGTAAGTTATTGCTTGCTTGAAAAAACGACTGTTCGTAAATCTCTACGTCTGAGCTTTAATCCTTGTTATTGACGAAAATTAATTGATATCGGTTAATTGATTATAATCGATAGCGCAATACAATAAAGCATTTATTTAATATTATTTTTGGTACCAATTTAAGCCTGTAATCTGTTTTTTGCGTTGTAAGGTGTTCTAAGGTGTTGACGTAAAGTTTGTTTATTCAAAAGGCCAAAATGTCTAGTTGTCAAAGACATCTTGGTTTTATTTTTTTAACCTTCCTTCTCCTTTTTAGTGTCTTTTAAAGTTAAATTAAAATTAATGCTATCTGAAAACTCAGTTTTAGTATGAGGTACCGATTTTCAGTTTCAAGTGCTTTAGTCATATATATAAATCTAAATTTATCCAAGCTTAGAACTAAGTCTTTAACCAATATTATATTAAAAGTTTAAGATAATTATAACCTATTGTTCCCTTGGAGATTTATTTCTTGAATATAAAAATTAATAAAACCATAAAAGGTAGATTTTCAATAACTCATTTTTTGTTTTACAAAATATAAAACATTAAATTTGATAAGCTAACCAAATGGTCCATTTCATCAATAATTTTGTATCATATGCTTGAAACACAATTTGTTTGCTTTCCTTATGACATTTGGTGCTAGGTTTAACTTCACAATCATTTATCTAAATGTTACAATAAAAAATGTTTTATGTTTATATAAACAGTCGTTTTGACGAAGAAGGAGGAATTCAATTAAAATCAACAAATATTAACGAGGATCAACTTTTGTTGTTTGTTCTTATTATTATAAAACATTCCCTTTTTATTTTTCGTTGTTTTAATTATTTTTGACAACGTGAAAACAATATCGTTTTTATTATTATTTTTTTAATGATGTCCAAAAGTTTTATTTAACGGATAAAATAATGTTACGCCTATTAAAATAGATTAATTCTGTAAGAATTGTAGAAAAGGGTCAGTTGATATTTAATTGAAATTTTAGATTTAATTGAACATTTGGGAATTTTCCCATGAATTTATTACCTTTTTTTTATTATAAACAATTGAGGTCTGCTTATGACATCGTAGACTTTTGTTTTGGAACGTCTATATAGCTTTTGCGTAACTTTTATTGCTACAGCTTCTTTTGCTACAGCTTTTGATACCATATGTTTCTACTTGTGTAAAAGAAAAACATTTAATTTTATATAAAAAAATTTTACATTTTATATAAATAAATAAACGTAAAACCATAAAAAAAAATAAAGTTGGGCTGAAATCTTAAGGCTCTGAAATATCAAGACTTTGGTCTGTGTTAAAAGATTTTATATAGCTTTCGGCAAAATGTTTTTATGATGACATTGTTTTTAATTTTGGGCAGAGATGTATAATAAACATAAAAATCCTTGAAAAAGCACAAGTATTTTATCTCTGTTTAGAAATTTCTAACAAAGCTAACACGAAATATCAATATGTTGCCAAAAAATTATAACAGATCATAATTTAATATAATTTAGTGGAAACGGGGATACACTCACCAATAAAAAATTTAAAACAAAATCAGTTCATATTAACTGTTGGGCGCCAAGTAACCGTTTTGATAGCCGTGCTGTTAGGTTTTACACACTGTAAAGTGCCCATCATAAGACCCCTACCAATAAAGTATCCGAGTCTATTATTTAGCCCCTTTGTCCCAAATAATGATTCCGGGTGTACAATTATCTTTTCCAAAATTTAAAATTTTAAAATTGGTAAAAATGTTTTTTCTTTTGATTCAAACGAATAAAAACGATGTTGATACGGCTAAATTTTTAAATGCGATTGAGGTGGCAGTATTTATCACTGTGATCTGCCGTGGTAAATAGGGATCAAGTAATACTATGTAACTAGACCTTTTTATTTTAAAGACAAAATCATCAATCGTTATAATAGTTGCATGTCACAAGAATTGAATCCATAATTATGAACTTATTTGTATCGCATTAATAATAAAAGCTTAACAGTAGGAAAAATAATGGCAAATACACAACAAAGCTGGCCGTCAATTGACTTGAAATCAAACATTAAGAGGAAACAATAGCGAACTCTTATACGACTATGCCACGATTGATGACGTTAAAGTGTAAAACTAGACTTTAGTTATGGTGTAAATTGTGGCTCATATTAATTTGACTACACAAGCTGTGTATCATCTTTATTATTCTAAGATTATTTGTTTGAGTTATAAGCACTCAAAATTTACTACACTTTCGTGACGCATTTTTACCCTCCATATAATTGCAGATAGCCGTAGTTTCACATCCATATTGGTTTTTGGATGTGAAGTAGAATTTGTGCAATTAAAAATTGAATAGTTTATTGCCAATTAGAAGAACCGGTCGGACCTATTAGTCATTACCTAATAAAAAAACTGTGATACTATACTATACACGCTTTTCTTTAAAACTCGATCAATTTGTGTAATTTTTACAAAGTATATCCGGGTATTATGGTCGGTTCTTTATGGATACCCGGTTTAATCAAAATCGAATAACATGACTGAAAGTTACTGAAACCAATAAAGAGCTATTATGTCCAAAATGGGGGACCACCTTTTAATTCTTCACTTATATATCTATACAACGAAACGCTAGATAGTTATGAGAAAAAAAATTCTTCTGAACTAAAGTTGCTGCATGCCAGTGGGATTTCTACTAAATCAATAACATCAAAATATGTATTCAAAGCGGACATACACATTTTATCAGCTTTGGATCGAATCAAACATTTATTTCAACGTACATAATTTTGATTTTGAATAGCAACATTATATTGAATAGCAGCAATATCACATCTTACGAAGCTAGAGCGCAAAAGTTGTTTTGAAGATAATGATGTTTTTGGACGATCAACAAATTAACGAACCAAAACCCCTTTAGGCCAAATGGCTTAGAACCAAACCAAATAAATTTTCAGTTATACTGGTCTTAAATGAAATAACGTTCCGTCTATGGACGAATAGATATCTTCCTATTGTCGTCAAAGTTCAGCATACTCTTTATACATATGGGTCATTCTTTTACAAACCGAACACCTTTCTGACCGACACATTTTTTATTTGGCTGAAATTTTTTTTACAAGTTTTATATCGAAAAAAAAGATATACGTGTTCGAGGATTTTTTTTTTTTAGAAAATATAGCGGTTCTAAATTTCGAGAATTTCGTAATTTTTGGCTTGACGTGTTATTTTCAAATATTCATAACTTCGGTTCTAAAAAAAATTAAAATTAATAAAAGTTATTAACCAATTCCTATTGTTATAAACAAATAAAATGTTCAAATCGATCTTTAGTCATAACCCCACTCACGAAATAAGTTTGTAGTATGACCATCTTATTCTACGTTTCATTTCCCATAAAAAACGTATTTTTAATTAATGGAGAAACTATTTTTACTGTTAGAAATAAATTAATTTATCGAGCGCGGGACGACAAAATATTCCATATAAATGGGTCATTCTTTTACATACCGAACAGATAAGGACAATACGTGACTAAGACATTTTTGATTCAGTTGAAAATTTTACGGGTTCTATAGATACAAAAAGATATGCTTGTTCGAGAATTTTTTTAGGGGAAATAGAGCGGATCTATATTGTGAGAATTTTGTGATTTTTGGCTTGAAGACTTATTTTCAAAGATTCATAACTTCGGTTCTGGTAAAGATAGACACTTTTTGTCTTTTTTATTTTAAAGTATAAATATGAAATTTAACAAAAAATCTGTTATTTATAAAAATTATTAAGAAATGCCTATTGTTATAAACAAATAAAATGTTAAAATCAATTTTTAGTCATTATCTAACAAAAATAAAGAGTGTTAATAGTCCCTGGGCCGGCGCCGACTTCATGTGATGATAACCACATGTTTTATACTTCGTGAGGCGCCTGTCCTTGACGAGCCCGAAAACATTTGTTCTTAAATTTTTCTTAATACGGCCGCTTTTGCGTTCAGCAAGCTCCGAAAAATGCCGATTGCCGGGGATCTTGTAAATTTTTGCTTTTTTTAACTATGGTGGTTAGAAAATTGATTTAGATCACGAGGGTAACCTTGTCCGACAAAAAATTGTCTGCTATTGTCTAGTCCGGCAGTCAAAACATACCAAAATGTCAGTTTGTCGGACTTAGAATATAGCAGACACGTTTTGGTCGGACATGCTTACCTTCTTGGTCTATAACAACTTTCCAACCCCCACAAAAAATGTGGTAGCAAATTTACACTTCTTGGTCTATAACAACTTTCCAACCCCCACAAAAAATGTGGTAGCAAATTTACAAGATCGCGGGCAAGGGACTATAAGTATGACCATCATATTCTACGTTCAATTTTCAATAAAAAACGTATATTTAGTTAATGGTGAAATGAATTTTACTGTTACAAATAAGTTAATTTTTCCGGCGTTGGACGACACAAATTTATAAAATTTTTTGTCATCCCGCGCTCGATAGATTAGTTTATTTCTAACAGTAAAACACCTTTTTCCATTTATTTAAAATACGTTTTTTATAGGAAATCAAACGTAGAATACGAGGGTCAAACGAAAAACTCATTCCGTGGGTAGAGAAATGACTAAAGATCGATTTGAACATTTTATTTGTTTATAACAATAGGAATTTGTTAATAACTTTTATTAATTTTAATTTTTTTTGTAAATTAGCATCTTTTATCTTTAAAATAAAACAAAACAGAAGTTTCTATCTCTAATAGAACCGAAGCTATGAATCTTTGAAAGAACTCGTCAAGCCAAAAATCACAATATTCTCGAAATTTAGAACCGCTATATTTTCCCTTAAAAAAAAAGAAAATTCTCGAACAAGCATATCTTTTTGTTTATATAGAACCTGTAAAAAATTTTCAGTTGAATCAAAAATGTCTTATACTATCTTCCCACCGCAGAAATTTACTATGTAGTATAGCAAAAATTTGATATTGGTTTGATTTCTCACCGTTCATATTATATTATACTGTCAATTTTATATTTGATATTAGCGTTCGTTACAGTTTTTACAATGAAAATAACAACCCAGAGAAGTTCAAACTAAATTTAGACCAGCCCTGCCACTGTTTTTGAACAGCATAAAATACTTATAAGTTTTATTCTATAACGTCTTTTTTAAAGAAGGTCTCACGAGAACCAAACGTCTACGTTGACTAAGTTTTTCTTGTCTTATTACTTTATAATGCTATACTAAACATATCCATATCATAGAATCAACAATTAATGCATACACTTTAATTTATTAAAGTTCAGAAATGAATCTTACAAGCTAAAAATCACAAGAAAACAAAATGTTTACAAATGACATTTCACATATAAAATAATAATTACGTTTCACACCGTCGATATGATTATACTTTATTTGATAAGCATTATCTTTACTAGCTAGCAAATGAAAATAGCAAATTTAAAATAATTGTTATGAATGTTTTCTTTCACACCGTTGCTATTATAGTTTATTAAACTATACTAGCTAGTAAATTGCTACGGTGGGAAACTAGTATTAGTCATATTTTGTCCTAATCTGTTCGGTATGTAAAGGAATGACCCATATTATGGAATTTTTTGTCGTCCCGGGCTCGATAAATTAATTTATTTCTAACAATAAAAATCATTTCTCCATTATTTAAAAATACGTTTTTATAGGAAATGAAACGTAGAATACGATGGTCATACTAAAAACTCATTTCGTGGGTGGGGCAATGACTAACGACCAATTTGAACATTTTATTTGTTTATAACAATAGGAATTAACATACTTCGAATAACATACTTCGTACTAATAACAACCCTAAAAACTTAATTGATAAAATGATTAGTCAGGTTCGTAATACTAATTTAAATCAATTGGGTAATAGTTATAATTATTTATCACTTGATCAAACAGCTAATAATATGGTATCAAATAATGAAAATTTAAATAAATATGCATCATTAACTTAGGTTTCTGGTCTAAGTGAAACACTTTCTCGCTCTTGTTCACAGTTTGTTCCTAATATTAAAATGGCTATGAGGCCTATATATAAAAATAGTTATAGTTTTACAAATTCAAAATCAAAAATACCTAAAGAACAACATAGTGGTGTTGTTTATAAGATTGATTGTAATAACTGTAACACAACATATATTGGTGAAACAATTCAAAAATTAGGTATTCGTATGGATCAACATAAATATGATTCTAAAAAAACTTCAGTTAGTAATAATTGTTCTGCACTTGCTAAACATTCTATAGCAAATAAACATGAATTTAAATTCGATGATGTTCAAATTTTGGCTAAGGAAAGAAATAAAACTAAATTACAGATACACGAGGTGTGCCAAATCATAAAAAATGAGGAAACAATTTGCAATTTTAAAAGTGATAAGAAGGATTTTTCGAATAATTATTTTAATTTAATCCGATTGTTCTAAAATTTAAAGTAACTTTAAGCTTTTCACTTGATTACCATTTTTTAAGTTAATTAGAACATAGTAACTCATGTTAAATTGTATATCGATTTTTGTTTATATAATTTATGTCAAAAATTTATTTTTCTGATTGTGATATAATTTTTTATTATTTTTATTAATAATCCTGAAGATGGGCCTAGCCCGAAATATATAGATTAAATAATAATAATTATATTCAATTAAAACGAGGTAATTTGAGGAAAAACAAAATAATAAAATAAAAAATTTTAAACCCGGCAAAACAAGCTTATAATATGAATAGGAATTTGTTAATAACTTTTATTAATTTTAATTTTTTTTGTAAACTAGCATCTTTTAAAATAAAACAAACTAGAAGTTTCTATCTTTAATAGAACGGAAGTTATGAATATTTGAAAATAACTCGTCAAGCCAAAAATCACGAAATTCTCAAAATTTAGAACCGTTATATTTTCTAAAAAAAAAAAAAGAAAAAAAAATCCTCGATCACGTATATTTTTTTTTTTCGGTAGAAAACCTGTAACAAAATTTCAGCCAAATTAAAAATGTGTCGGTCAGATTTTGTCCAAATCTGTTCGGTTTGTAAAAGAATGCCCCAGATATATGAAACCATTACTTTATTTTATTTTATAAATTTTGGAGATTTATTTCTATTTTTCACTATGAACCGGAAATGACACCAATCTAGGTCGAGGATGATTGTTGTTAATTTTCTCAATCACGTTAAGATTGGAGTATGGCGATAAATGAGCTAGAAGATTATTATAGGCAATCTCATTCTCATGTCACTCTTCTTTGAGTATTTTCCAGTTATATGTATTTGTGTTTCATGTAAAACTTTATTAATAGATGAAAAACGTGATCAACACAGGTGAAAAACTCGAAATTTGAACTTTACCAATGACCATTTTTGATTTTCCTGAAACTTGCCATATAAGTAGTATGGACCAAATAAAAAATAAAACTAATTTGTAAAATTTTTTAAGGTGGATAGTTTGAGCATAGGGGGCGCCCCAACGTGCATGAAAAATCTAAAAAATTTTAAATAATTTTTAAGAAATTTAAATAATTTTGCGAATCCGAAGTAACTTTGAAATTAAACCGCTCAAGAATCGCTATACCGATTTCAACAAACTTTGTTTTGTTTGATGGGTGATTAGTTAGTTAATTCTTAGGAAAAAAGTTGATTAAACTTGTTTTTAATTAATTTTAAAATTAAAATATTAAAAAAACTTTTTTGAAGTTGGCGCTAGGGTCAAAGATCAATTGAATGTAAATTTTTGAAATAAAACATTTTTAGGCGCGATATGACAAGAAAATCAAATATTTTTTGAACGGAAGTAACATTTTGAAAAAGAAAACGTAAATAAATACAATAAAGAAGAAATTCAAACAACAATCAAATAAAAAGGCAAACGAATATTATGTTTCGTAAGTATACGATACAATTCGATTATGTGTGTTGTGTGTAGGGTTTGCAATGCCGGTTAATCGGTTTACCGGTTAACCGAAAAAACACGTTATCAAAAACCGGTAAATTTCTAATTTCTTACCGGTTTCGGTAAAAATTAAAAAAACTTATATTTATGCTTATTTAATTGAAAAAATTAAAAATTATAATATTCTGAAGAAAATTAATTAATTTTTAATAAAAAAGCATAAACTGGACCTAACCAAACAAATTTTAAGACATGAAAAAATCCAAGGAAGAAATTCCTCAAAAAATACGGTGAAATATTCCTACTTAATATTCTAACAGTTTGCCGCAAGTAAATAATCGCAGATATGTACATGATCCTCGTTCGTTCATGGCACACTCAAAAAAATAAAAGTCACTTTTACAAAAATTTTATAAATATACAACACACAAAGTTTTTTGATGAAACTATTTTTTTCCTTCAAATCCAAAAATAATTTGTAAATCAAATAAATTTTTGGTTTTTTCAAATAATTTTTTTTATAATCCACAATATTTTTGGTAAACTTATAAAAAAATTTGTGAGTTGTATATTTATAAAAAATTTGTAAGATTTACTTAGTTTTTTTTTGAGTGCAAAAAAATTTGTGAGTTGTATATTTATAAAAAATTTGTAAGATTTACTTAGTTTTTTTTGAGTGCAACTGATCCGAAACCGGAAGCTCAAATTCAGAAGTATGCACTTCCAGTGATTGACCAACTGCGCCCATATTAGGATTGGCATAACTTAGAATTAACAATAAAAGAAAGGTTGCAAAGTACAAATGAACAGAAAATGAATAAACATTTTGTGAAAAGTAGTAAGGGATTCACAAATATTATTAAAAGTTAAATTGACTTTTTCCAAGAACAAGACATTCGTGGCAAATATTTAGAGAAAGCTTTTAATAAATTAGTATGCGTATACGAACAACAAGTGTCGAATTCAAACGTGCGTTTGCAGCAACTAGTCTGATTTGCACTAAACTCAGGTCGACCTTTTAATGATAATACTTTAAAGACAACGTGTTTTTTACACCAACATTTTAATAACCAAAACCTTGAACAATTTCAAGATTTAAATTATTTTTAAATTTTCTTCTTCGAATATTATTATTTATTATTATATACTATTACACGCCAATATAAGTAATAAATAGTTTTCTTAAACTAATAATTGAAGATAGTTAGATCAAAGCTTATTATTTCGGTAAATTACCGGTTAACCGTCTTATAAAAGTTTTTACCGTATTACCGGTAATTAAAAATGTCGGCAAATTTGCAAACCTTAATTGTGTGTGTGTCAATTCACAATTGTCATTCATTTGTTAACGTTATATTAGTATATTTTTTTATTCAGTCTCGTATTAAATATTACTGGAGCTAGATATATCGATTTTAGATACTTAATTATTGAGTTTCGTTATTTTTTAAATTTATATTTTGAATTGTTTTAGTTTTTCAACCGAGTTCAAAAAAGAGGAGGTTCTGTGTTTCATTGTGGGTTTTTTATATATATGTTGACCGATTTCTCAAAAAGAAGTCGTTCGATTTGGATGATTTAAATTGTATTCTATTTGTGTTGATTTCGAGAGGGTGAAAAATACCGAAAAATGATGAGAAAAATACCGTTTTGAAATATTGCGAAGTTAAAAAAATGATAAACTTTGAAAGGCTCAATCTCGGAAACTATTGGGTCTACTGAGACAACTCTAGTATCATATTGTAGCAAATTTAGTCAACTTTAAAACCGTCCTAAGAAAGTATAAAGAAAAAACTAGTCCTTTAGGTTTATAATCGCCAAATTTTGA
This sequence comes from Diogma glabrata, assembly GCA_963693315.1. Classification (NCBI taxonomy): domain Eukaryota; kingdom Metazoa; phylum Arthropoda; class Insecta; order Diptera; family Cylindrotomidae; genus Diogma; species Diogma glabrata. Next base: position 142,507,290 of record OY856188.1, on the reverse strand, counting down.
AAAAATAACAATTTTTTCGCGGTTTTTTCGATTTTTGACAAAGCTGCGTTCGGCCCTCGAGGTCAGAAACTTGGATTATTCATTAGGCCAACATCATAAACAAGTCTGCGAAAAATCAGAGCTACCGGATTTGACGCATACTACCCCATACTCTCAGGCGACAAAGTTACTGGACTATATCGCAAATATTGTAACGGTTTATGCATCGAATTATAAAGAATTAAAATAGTGCCGATTCTAGTTCGATAGTTTAGAGAGCATACCGCAGCACCGTGGTATGTCACGGTGTGAAAAATTGGCTAAGCAAACTTAATTCGAATTTGAACCAGAATGTATTGGATGAGTCGTCTATGAGTGTGTTTTTTTTCTATATCGGAGAAATTGGAGCGATAACATAAAATCTGTATCAAATATATCGTATAATTTTTTCATCCGATAATTAACTGTCAGATATAAAATATATTCTCTGAGTTTTTTCCGCCAAAAAAATAAAATAAAATTTTTTAAATAAATTTAAATTTTATTAAATAATATATTTAAATTTGTTTTAATGGAAACTTTACCTACAATTTTTTAAATTTATCTTTTAAACGATGACTTCCAGTCGTTAAAAAAAATATCTAAATATCTGTAAAAGTTTTCAGAGAGAAAATATATGATCTGAGATATATCCGAGAATGAAAAAAAAACACGGAATAGATATATCAGATATATCCGAGAGTGCAAAAAAATACAGATAACTTTTTGACGTTTAAAATATCTCCGATCTCTCCGATATAGAAAAAAAACACACAGTATTCTTTATAATGGAATAAGAACTCATGTTGTTTTAATGCTAATCAATGTTAATCGTATTAATGCCAGCACTAGAAAGAATATTGAAGATGTATGAACCTCTGAAGGCATATTTCGTAGTAGCTAAAATGTCCAATTAAAATCAAAAAATTTCTTAAGGGCAAACATTTTCTTTTTCCACAGAGCTAGCTACTCCATCCATATCATCAAACTCATTGAGGGCGAATAATCTAGTGCCATGAAAATATTTCAAACATTAAAAGTAATTTGAAAGAATGCTGAAGGAAAAATTAAATTCAACATATTTACCACTCGCTATAAGAAACGATAAAACATAACTTGGACGTGTCGGGAAAAACTGTATTTTTGACAAATATATCTACATTTTATTTGACATGTTTAACTGAACAAATGAACGCATGAAGGAATGCAACTGAAAAAGCGACTTCATACGCACTTTGAGTTTATTTATACATAAAAATAGTCCGCATCACGGCATAAGTGAAAATTAATTGTTGCATGAAATTTATGAAAAATATGAGACGAAAAACTTAAGAATTGGCACGATGAGTCTATTTCTACAGACATGTGATCTCTTGTAAAACATAAATGATAGAGCCGTTTTCTTCCATTTCCTTTGCGGTTTTTGAATGAGAATTAATGGGTTTGGATCTTCTTTTCCGATAGAAATGGAAGTGGGCTTTTACGTTTACCATTCGAGCAAGGATGCATTATTATCGTTTTTAATAAGGAACGTCTAATCTAACATTTTTCGGAGAGAACCGAAATCGAACCTTTAACCTTTTTTTATTTAGATGAAGAAGCAAAGCATGTCGTTTTTATTCGTTTCCATACCGTAAGTTGCAAAATAAAAATACTTTGAAAAAACCGCTTTTAAAAAAATTATATTAAAATAGAAAATGCTTCTAAAAATAAAAGATGAAAAAAGCATACATTTCTATGAAAATGTTAAAATGGTGGTTGGTTACTCATTCTCTTGGTTTACCAGGAACCAATACGTCTACAGAGATAAGAGATAAACATAACACTTAATAAAAGTTATAGACATTTATGCTGTGAAACATATGTTTTGTTGTTTTTTAATTTTTGTTGGCCTCTTATCATAAAATCGACATAATTTTACCGTCCCACGATCTTGCAATAGAAATTTCAAACTGGTTAGTATTTTAGGAATTTTTGCATTTTGTCCCACATTTTAGTGATTAGACTCTGGTCAGTTTAGTGTAGTTCATAATTAAAAAATCTTTTTTTATAGTTGGTAGTCGTTTCACTTTGTTGTGATGGTGATCTTAGCTAGACAGTTCAAATAAGAAAACTCTAATCAAAATTACGGTAGATAACTATTACCTAACTTCAAATTCTATCGGCTAGGTGTTTAAAGACCAACATTTTTTCACAAACTTTTTTTATGAAAACAATGCGGAAAATCAACAAATCGCATCCCACTCATAGTAACGTCGGGACACGGAACATTCCACTATAAAACTGGTTTGTCCGGTTCTACAAGTCTACTTTTAAAACAAATGCATTCGAAATAATTCAATTTGTTTATGCCTATTTAATAACTTTAATACTGTGAAATTGATAGAAAGGTTAAAATTATTGAATTAAAACCCAAAATAATCAATTTAAGTTGAATCATCAAACAACGATAAAACATCTTAATATTTTTTATCTTAATTTTGTTTTACTATCAAAATATATCCCATAACCCAAATTAAAAATTTAAAAACAAAAACAGAATTGTTCTGAGAGAAGAAGCATTAATCAAACCACCCTTATTTTTTATTTATAACAATTAATCATTTTATAGATGTTGATATCTGAATGATTACCAAGACCGCCCAATTCGGAAATTTATATTAGACATTTTTTTTTATATTTTAAATTAAAATTAATTTAATTGAAAACCTTTCTATTATCAATTATTAATTTTTTTATTCTTATTTCTTTTAATCATCACATTTAACGTATAAGAAAAAATGAAGCGTCATATTGTTACAATCAACTCAATGGATCTTAGTTCGATTTAGGTAGGTTTTTCATTTGTTTTTCGTTCTATATATCTTACGTTTCTCATCAGACTTCTGACTTTATTTTTAAAATAATTTAGTATATCTATATCAATTTCTCATCGTTATGGTTTGGTAACTGACCAAAACCAACCAATCACCATAAACCGTTTCAATTTTATTTAAAGTATAATTTGTTGAACTGTTGAACATAAACAAACGTCACTATTCTTTTAGAAATCAGTTAACTTTTTGATTATAGTAATTTAAATATAATTATTTTTATATGAATGACTATCATTTATTTGAAAAGGGGTTAAAATGTCAAATGAAATGAAAGAAGTACTATGAAATACTAATTTAGTTTAATTTTATTTATGTTGAAAGTAGAAAAAAAATTAAACCTTACACATTATATCATATCATATAATAATACCTTTTCTTTCTTATTAGCTCAAATTTATAAAATTTAATATTTTTTGCAAATTATCAAGTAATTCGCTATATGGTGGATCAGTTAACCAGAAGGTGGTCATGGCGTAAGAAGTAAAATAAATTTTTTAATAAAACATGTTAAAGGAATTACAATATGTGCCACACCAACAAATGGATATCTTTAAAGACCTAGATCCCACAACAACATGCGTTCTGATGTGTTGAATAACGCATTTATTAAACTTTTGAGGATTGAATGCCTTCGAGACTATTGATTCGGGTAAAGCATTCCATTTGTACTATGTACGGACAACGAAATCCCTCTGCATTCTGTCACTATTTCACCTGTCACACTGTCACCCTCTGCATTCTGTCACTATGCATTCTGTCACTATCTATTAGAAAAATTTCCCAAAACTATTTAAGATTAAACTGTAAGAATTTATTAATAAAAACGTAACAAAACAAAATTTTAATGTGTTCACCCTACACGGTGCACCTCCAGCAACCCAAAACCTTCCTAGTTAGATATATTATTTCTTTTTCAATTACCCAGGTATCCCGGCTATTTCAAAAATTAAATTCTTGACTATCCGGAATCCGGATACTTGCAATGTCCTAAACTCGTAGTAGAGTCATTCCATAAAGAAAAATTGTTGCTGCACTGTTTTAGATTTTGCTTAAACTTTGTGGAAATGTTCTTTAGGGTTCTAAATATCAAAATCCACAAGGATTTAATTTTCGCTCGCGCCACTTCCGGTCCACACACAATAAAGCACTTGAAAATTCTTATTTTAGTGTTTTGCAGTTTTAGCTGTACAAATTTTTCTTTTAAGGATATCTCGACTCGTTCAGTCAACTCGTAATGCAAAAAAAGTTTACTTGAAATTTTGAAATTTCAGCAATATGCATATTTCAGGCTACAGTTTGAACGTGCTTGATAAGAGACAAACATTTGAAATTGGAAGGATACTTAGTTCTTACCTTTAACTTCAAAAACCTTCATGGTTCGTTTTGTTATTTTCCCCTCTCGTAGATGTACAGACGATTAAAGAGAAGCAAACATTATAGCAATTTGTCTATTTTCTCTCTTTATTTTTTTTTTGTTTATTTGTATGTTTTTATACTGGTTAGTTTATATACTGAGTAGTTATCTACTGATAAATTAATCGTTTAAAAACAAGTATTAATAATGTAACCACGAAGAAGTAAAAACTAAAAATATGGAGGGGCTGAAATCTCACAGCTCTGAGATATCAAGACTTCGGTCTGGGTTAAGGATTTTGATATAGCTTTCGGCAAAAAACTTTTCTGAGGACATGGTTTTTAGTTTTGGGCAGCGATGTATATCAAACATAACTCTTTGTTAAAGTACAAGTATTTTTTATCTCTGTTTAAAAATTTATTACAAAACTAACACGGAACATCAATACGTTGCCGGAAAATTATAATCAAAATTCCAAAAATATTGTTAAATTAAATAAAATCAAACTTTTTCAAAATTCCAAAAATATTCCACAAAAATATTCCAAAAATTAGAATAAAATCAAATATTTAAATTCCAATAATATTTCAAAAATTCTTAAAAATTCAAACTTTTTCCAAAATTCTAAAAATATTGCAAAAATTATTACAAAATCAAATATTGAAAATTTTTTCAAAATTCCAAAAATTATTCTAATATCAAAAATTAAAACTTTTTCAAAATTCTAAAAATATTCCAAAAATTCTTACAAAATCAAAAACTAAAACACACATGACAACATTTTTTGACAAACTTATAATGCCATAATTCTCAATAATAATAATAAAATTTCATTTCAAAGAAACAATTTTATTTTGTTCCAAAAAATTGGGTAAAAAACTAAACGAAAATCTTTTGACACGCTTGACAACATTTTTTTGACAAACTTATAATGCCATAATTCTCAATAATAATAATAAAATTTCATTTCAAACAAACAATTTTAGTTTTTCCAAAAAATTGGGTAAAAAAATAAATAAAAATCTTTCTTTTGACACACTTGACAACATTTTTTGACAAACTTATAATGCCATAATTCTCAATAATAATAATAAAACTTCATTTCAAACAAACAATTAATTTTATATTTTTTCCAAAAAATTAGGTAGAAAAATAAATAAAAATCTTTCTTTTGACACACTTGACAACATTTTTTTGACAAACTTATAATGCCATAATTGTCTATAATAATAATAAAACTTCATTTCAAACAAACAATTAATTTTATTTTTTTTCCAAAAAATTAGGTAAAAAAATAAATAAAAATCTTTCTTTTGACACACTTGACAACATTTTTTTGACAAACTTATAATGCAATAATCTAGTTTTTGATCCCACATACCAATCCCGACCATCAAGATTTCTCCAAATTTAATGTTCCTACTCGTAATCACTTAAAATGAACGTTTTTAAGCCAAAAATATGAAAATTTGCTATTTTTGACTCACATAATGATTTGACACACTTCCGGTACAGTTATTGAACACAGCGTCCTTTCGGACCTGTCCCTTGTGAATACCTATTTTTAGAAAAAAAAATTTTTGAAATCCCCCCAGCGGTTTTCCCTGCAGCGTAGGTAATGACGGACGGCCGCGCCGGCCGGCAGACAGACACCCATTTTTTTTTTTGCTTTTTCAGTCCTTGTCCTAAAACGTCGAGAAATACCAAAAAAATTGGGGGTAAGAATTTCACTTTCTGCTCATGCATGAAATACTTAGGTCTTTTTCAGAAGTAGCATTAATTTTGCTATTAAAATTAGTCTTTACTTTAAAAACTTTCATTCTTTTGTTTTGCACACAACACAACTGTTATAGATTTACTTTTAAAGGTTTAGTAGGATTAAATAAAAATAAAGACAAATAATTTTTTCGACATACGGCTGCAAAGTTTAAATTTACTGGCGCTAGGGAGTTAGTTAAAGTCTTACTTTTTTTTTAATCAAAGCGGCTGTAAAACAACGTCATTTTCTGTCAACGTCATTTACGGCAGTAAAGTAACTTTTGTTATTTGTTATTTTTTCAAACAAATTGTATAAGTATGACAACAAAAATAGGAAAAAATTTGATTAGAATATGAAATTTTGAATTATTGTATAACTATAGCTAGAAACACAACATGGGCGAAATCGTCCGACGATGACGTTAGTAACATTAGAATACACAGGATACATACATTTCAAACACAACTACAGCGATAAACGAAAAAGTTTTTTTCGCCGCAGAAAATTTAGATGCTATTTCTAATTTATCGTCGGCGATGATTATTGCCATATATCAATTTTATTTTTATTTGGCTGCAAGGGTAATTATTAATGTTATTGTGACAGTGCTGCCAACTGAAAAATATGATTTTCTGATGTTTTTCGCGTTTCTGAGGTTGTAATCGTTTTGTTTTGAGTTGTTAACTGAATTTTCAGTTTATGTTCAAAGTTCGGTTTTATTTTCATAATTTGTATTTTGTATTTTATTTTTAAAATTATTATTGGTAGAAAAATTATTATTATTTATTTATTAGTAAAAATTAGTTATTTTTAAAGTTGAAATTTGTTAAATTCATTTTGACAAAGAACAAAGTATTTTAGTTTATGCAATTTTATTTTTGACAGCTTTTCACGCTAACGCCTTTGTTGTGGTTACAACAGCGAAATTGTAGACGTTTTTTTTATCGTCCGACGTTATCGTCCGTGTTGTGGTTCTACCTTATGACAAAAAATAACAAATAATCTGTTTGAATTAAGAAATTTTGTACTATTGTATAACAACAAAACATAACAAATAGTTTGAAAATGAAATTTTGAATTGGAGCTTGCTTTGATAAAAAATTTTATCAATCGTATTTATGACGGTAATAAATCATATTTAAAAAAATGTTGATGTATTAATATCATATTTATAAAAAACTTAAACGTTTGCCGAAAAAATAGTGTATTTAATGCGGAGCTAAAGTGACTTTTTGTGTATCGTCTATAATTGCCAAACTATAGACTTAACACAAAAAGTAGCACTTTACCTCCTGATTAAATAATATACTATTAAATTTAAAGATTTTTTTTAATTCAGGTCGATTAAATTTTTGTATGTTGAGGTAAGTGGATACATAAATTAAATTAAGCACCATGGAGTTAAGTATTACTTAATTTTTTAAAATTTAAAGTACTTAGTTTTCTAATATTCACAGTCAGAAGGTGAAAACTTTCGTACTCTAAATTGACTGTGGAAAGCGGAGCGAAACTGTGATAGGTCCACGTATTTTTAATTGTATTAATAACCATAAATATCGTTGACAAAAAAGTTTCGGTAGAATTAACAACAGAATTTGATTAAAAAAACACATATATGTATTGCATGTGTATATCGATACACTTAAAACTTATGCTGTAAGAAACAAATGGCTATATAATGTTTGCTTCTCTTTAAACACCTGTACACCCGCGACAGGAGGAAATAACAAAACGAACCTTGAAGTTTTTTTAAGTTAAAGGTAAGAACTAAGTATCCTGCTAATTTCAAATTTTTGTCTCTTATCAAACACATCCAAGTTGTAGCCTGAAATATGCAAATAGCTAAAATTTCAAAATTTTAATTTTTGTTTTAGAAACTACCATCTTTCAGCTTTATAATGCCACCTTGCTCGAGTAGATATCTTTAATAGAAAAATTTTTAAAATAAAACATAAAAAAATAAAATAAACATTTTGATATATATATATATATATATGGCAGTACAACCGAAAAAAAATAAGTCTGCAAGTGGTAAAGCAAATTTGCGCAATCCACGGAATTTGCAGGGACAAAACATATATGAATCAATAAAAAATTTTAAAATACATGTTCAAAACATCTGCGGATTGAACGCTAACCATGACCATGTGCAACATCATCTTGAGCACGACAAACCGAACATTCTATTCCTTACAGAAACACAAGTTTCTGAAAATTTTCTCTTTATAGAATCGCTTAATTCCAAATATAGGCTCGAATCAGCTTTCAAACTCCATCAGGGCGTATGCGCATTCATTCATGAGAGTGTTGCGTACACGCGCTTTCCAAATTTTGAACTACACGGTGACGGCTTCAATACAATGGTTTTAAAGATTTGTCTTCCAGAAATGACTTTTTTTACAATAGCTTTATACCGGTCCCCCAACAAACGTAACCCAAACTTTTTTAATATACTGACAAAAATTGTGGACGAGATTAGAGCAAAGTCCCCTAATTGTGAAGTTATCGTTACCGGTGACTTCAACGTCCACAACAAATCATGGTTGGAATTCTCCAAATCGACCGACGATGTTGACAATAGTGGAAAACTGGCAGAAATTTTTGCCGCGTCTCAGGGCCTATTCCAAATTGTTAAAAGCCCGACTTTCACTCCCCGTAATGGCGGTGATAATAGTTTTCTTTTAGATCTCTATCTTACCACAATGCCAGATATTACGAGTGTCGATGTCGCGAAAGGTAGTATTGGAAATTCTGATCATTATTTAATCTCATCAGTTATCAAAACTGATTTACTTAAAACTACAACTCCCAAACCCCGTAAAATATTTCACTACTCAAAAATGGATAAGAGTGGTCTTCAAAATTTTTTCCATGGTTTCCCTTTCGACCGTCATTGTTTTTACACTGACAATGTAAATTTTTCTGCTCAAAACTTTACAGAAACCATCCAATTTGCTATCAATAAATTTGTCCCTTTCTCCATAGTAAAACCCAAACAAAAATACTTGTATTCGAAAGCTGCCAAAACGGCACTTAGAAACAAACGTAGATCATTTAATATTTGGATTCATAACAAAACTCCCACTAATCGATCCCAATATCTAAAGGCCAACACAATATCTAATCAGATTATCTCAAACGAAAAGTCCAAAATTGACAGAGCGAAAGCCTCAAAACTTACGTCTATGTCTGTTTCTGACAAGAGTTTCTACAGTGCCATCAATTCTTTAAATTCTGGTACAAAATTTTCTATTCCCCCTATTATTGATGGTGATTTAATCGTCAATGATCCCGCAAGAAAAGCTAACTTGTTCGCTGAACGCTTTGCTCTGAACTCCACTGTTTTGAAAACCCCTAAAGAAATACCCCAAATCCAGTCTTCAGGAGTTAATATGAATGAACTTCACTTCAAACCCAAAATAGTCGCTAAACTTTTAAAGGGGTTAAACATCAACAAAGCATCAGGAATGGACAATATTCCACCCATTATTTTAAAAACCTTTTCCAAAGAACTTGCACCAACTTTAACTAAAATATTCTACCAATCCTACAAATCTGGTATATTTCCCTCGTGCTGGAAGTTGGCAAATGTCCAGCCCGTCCCCAAAAAGGGACCAAAATCCGATATCTCAAATTATAGGCCAATAGCTTTACTATCGGTCCTATCCAAAGTCTATGAGCATTATATTAGTACACATATTTCAAAATTTCTGGAAGAAAATCATTTGATATCCGACAGCCAATACGGTTTTCGAAACAAAAGATCAACTACCGATCTATTAAACTATGTAGCGCATTGTTGGAACAGCATACTTGATAAAGGTGGTGAAACATACGTTATCGCTTTAGACATCTGCAAGGCATTCGATCGAGTCTGGCATGCCAACTTAATCAACAAGCTCGTTGCGTACGGTTTTCATCCCAATGTTGTGAAGCTGATTCAAAATTTTCTATCCGACCGATACATTTCGGTAACCTTAGACGGGTATTCTTCTGAGTCTAAACTAATTAACGCTGGTGTACCCCAAGGCTCAGTATTGTCCCCAACCCTATTTTTGATTTATATCAACGAATTGTTGAAAATCACCAGTAATCCAATAAATAGTTTTGCAGATGATAGTACTCTGCACAAGTCGTTCGAGCACCTTCCTTCAAAAGGTAAAATGCACGAACGAATTAATCCTGCCCGGAGAGACGCTGCCATAAACTTGAACAAAGACCTGAATAAAGTCGCCGACTGGGGTGACCAAAACCTTGTCAATTTCAACTCCACCAAAACACAGCTGTTGATTGTTTCCAGATTAAAGACCGAGTTCCCCAAAGATATTTTATTTAGTATGTGTGATGAACCAATAGGTGAATGTAAAAGCATTCGTTTATTGGGTGTCACAGTTTCAAATGACCTACTCTGGAACGATCATGTAATGGCGATGGCAAAAAGCGCGTCTAAAAAACTCGGCCTCCTAAATAGATGCAAAAAATTTTTTACTCCATACTAATTGCTCCATGTTTATAAGTCCTATATTCGTCCCTGTATGGAGTACTGCTGTCAAGTTTGGGGTGCTGGCTCTGTTTCCATCTTGGCCCTCTTGGACTCTGTTCAAAAGCGAGCTATACGAATTGTGGGTGATCGAACTTTGACATCAAAACTTGGTTCCCTACAACATCGTCGCACTGTTGCTGACCTCGTTGTTTTTTACAAATATCGTCATCAGCAGTGCTCAGATGAAATCAGCGGCATCATGCCTCAAACTTATTCTTACCCCCGTTCCACTCGGCAATCGGCTGCCGCAACCAGTGAAACGGTAAATATCCCGCGCTGTCATACTGGCAGATCGCAGAGAGACTTCTTTGTCCGAACTGCGTACAAATGGAATAGTTTGCCGGAACACTTAGTCTCAGGTGGCTTCAACCCACATATGTTTAAAAAAAGCGTTAATCTACACCTTAGAACGCCAGTTGTTGTGGGACCCAGGTCTAGACCTAGGTCTTAAAAGGTATTTATGTGTTGTTGTGACACATATTCTAAACCCTATTACACAACACATTTTATTAAAAAAAAAAGCAAAAACCGCAAAACACAAAAATAAGACTTCAAGTGCTTTAATTTGTGTAGACCGGAAGTGGCGCGAGCGAAAATTAAATTTTTGTGAATTTTGGTCTTTCGTACCCTAAAGAACATTCATACAAAGTTTGAGCAAAATCTAAAATATGCTGGCTTTGTCAATTTGAGGATTTTATATGGAATGACTCAGTAGCATTATAAAACAATTTAACAAACTAAATCGTTTATTCATGTTTTATCAATATTAAGTATCAAAATTATTGACATAATAATTAAAAATAACTTATAAAATAAATTGATTTTTATTAGTTGTACTATTTTGAAAGGACCTGCATCGAAAAAATAAAATTACATTCGTAACTAACATGACGTGTATTAAAAAACATTTAAATCGGTTGCATGAAAATAAATCACAAAAACTTATTTGTTTTGTTCAAACTTGTTTAAAACTTATAATATATTTATTTTGAAATATTTAATTCAAATAAAAAATAAAAGATTGCCTATCATAAAATATAATTTCATTTTATTTATATATTTAAAATTAAATAAATTATAATTCATTGGTGCTGAGAAATGATTAAGTGTAATGCAACAAAAATTTAAAAATGACTTATACAGTTGAGCTTAGATAGTCTAATAATTTGTTAAATTTTACAAAATTGTTGACAGAAGGAATATCAAAAAGTATCTCTAGCCATTTACTTTCAAGCCATCAATAATAAATTATTCTATAAGTTATGATTTGAATGTTCTAGTCCGAGAGGCGAGCGACAAAAAATTGCAAGCACTTTCTAAAAGCTGATTTTTTAATATTATGTCACATATGTTGAGTAATGTAATTGGCTGCCGTCAGTCAGCTGGATTCGTTAGCGTTTGGAGTGGGTGGGGCTCCAAGTCTGTAAAAAAAAATGTACCTTGCAACTACTTTCTAAAATCTGAAATTGAGTACCTATACAGGTGAAGAATATTATTATAATCACATAAAATGTAGTCAGTAAGTTTATTTCTATAACAGATGCCATTTGCAAAGGCTGTTCGAAAGTCTTTGAAATGAATCACTAGATTATATGAAAGCTTTTTCATTTTCTGAACAATGTGGGGTTTTGATCGCAGCTAGTGCAAGCCAAGCGTACAGAGCTGGAATAGCAGCCGAAGTTGATTCTCCCAATTTTCGTAAATTTCACTGACATTAATGCATCGTAATGCGTGGCCAACACCACATTCCGTCCAAATTTTCACGACACTCTTTAAGTCTTTTATATTGCCAAGAATTTTAAACAAAATATCCGTGTCTGAGCATTTGATACAGACATTGTTAGATCTCTTTAACTGATCCAGAAAATGATGATTCAAGTAATGTTTACAACAACTGCAGCGACTCATATTAGAATAATATTTTGTATATATTTTGATTCATGCACAAGACTAAAACGAGTTTTTTGAAATATACTTATTAAAATCTGTATATGATTTTATTAATTTTGTTATTTAAGTTTAATATCATCTATTTTAATGGTCTCTATCGTCTTCTTATTGAGTAGATCAGCTTCAATGTACATGTAATAAAACGAATATCCATTGAAAAAAGAAACTTTATTCAATATATGTTAATATTTATTGAGCGCGCCGTATTACGGAAGGGCAACCTCTTATTTGCGACTGACGGCATCTGTTACAGAAATAAACTGACTGACTACATTTTTTGTGATTATAATAATATTCTCCACCTGTATACTCAATTTTAGATTTTAGAAAGTACTTGCACGATGTACCGTTTTTTTACAACTTCAATGCGACTGACGCGCACGGTTACAAGATTTGTGGGACTGGCGATCATAAAACTTATTTTTAATTAATATACTGCTCTTAAACTAATTTTCAGGTTTTAGAAAGTAGTTGCAAGGTACATTTTTTTTTTCAGACTTGGAGCCCCACCCACTCCAAACGCTAACGAATCCAGCTGACTGACGGCAGCCTATTTCATTACCCAACATAGGTGACATAATATTAAAGAATCAGCCTTTAGAAAGTGCTTGCAATTTTTTGTCGCTCGTCTCTCGGACTAGAACATGCAAATCATAACTTGAAGAGCATAGTTCTGATTTGTTGAAAAATGAGATGTAAAAATGTAATTAAGTATTTGACAATTCTGAATTGAGTTTTTTTTCTAAATTGTGTTGTATAACTAATAGGAATTACAATATGTGTCACAACAACACATAAATACCTTTTAAGACCTAAGCGCCACAACAACATGCGTTCTGAGGTGTTTATACACGCTTTTCTCAAATGTTTGTGGATTACAGCCACTCGAAGCTATTGATTCACACAATACTTTTGTATGATGTACGGAAAGAAGTTCCTTCGCTTTTTGTCACTATGACAATGAGTGATCTCGACAGTTTGGGTGTTTGCACAAACCGATTGGTAATTAAACGAGAAAAAAATATGTTTGAGGTGCGATAGTTCTGAATGCAATACTTTTGAAGAAAGTCCGAAACAGGCAGGATGGAAACATATGCAGAACTCCTAACTTGTCAACAATACTTCATACAGGGACGAATATAGGACTTATAAATGTAAGTAATTGAAACGGAGTGAAATATTTTTCACATCTATTGAAAAGGACGAGATTTCTTGACACGCTATTTGCTATCTCCAATATATTATCGTTCCACAGTAAGTCGTTGGAAATTGTGACTCCCAAAATCGAACGCTTTCACGTTTGTTTATTTGTTAGTCATACATATTAATTGAAATATCGTTGGGAAACTCGGTCTTCATTCTGAAAACAATAAATTGTTTTTTTAGGGTGAGCAATTAAACTCAAGCAAATAAGGAAATAATTTGAATTAGCTATGCTTTGAATAAGTATGTTCAGTAACTATGTTTTGGTCGAATTAAAATTGACCAAATTTTTGTCACTCCATATCATCGGCTTTTTCTGGGGATAAAACTGAGCCTTGGCATTCGCTGGCCAAATTGATTAACGTTGCGTTGGTTTTTAGTCCCGCAATCATAACTGACAAAAGTTCATCCGCTAGCACCCCTAAGATATCATCTTAGCTAGAAACATTTTACTACTTTTACCAGTGGTATGTGATAATAAAATAATTTACAAATTAACAAAAACTGATTCCGCTATGCGGGTCAGTACTAGTATGGTATGTGATATATCATGTTAACTATGTTGTATCGATACCAGGGAATATGTTCATTTTTAACACACAGTTTGAATAACTTTGTATAATGAAATTCAGAACCATGGTGTGAATTTGTGAACAAACATTTTTTAGACTGAGATTGACTGGGATTTTAGTTGCAAAAGATATTTAATGTGTGTAAGAATAAAATATTTGATTGCTTAGTTCATTATAGCTTATACAGTTTACAGTGATTTCCACATATTCATTTTAATAATATACTAACTATGAAATTACTGTATAACAAAGTATGAAGAATTAAATCATATTTTATTACAATCCAATTTCTAATAAATATAATTTACAACATCTCAATAAAAATTAAAACATGTTGAGACATTAAACAAATTGTAATAAATAAATTATTCTACTTTTTTCATCTTGGTAATATGTCTAATTTTTTTTACATCTTATTTATAAAGTCTTAATAAATTATCTAAAAAAAGTTATTGCTCAACCATTCATATACTAAGTAATGTGAATTCACATATAATATGTAACAATATTTAGACAAGACCCTCATATTTAATCTTAATACGAATGTAAAGATAGACGATTTTTTTTTAAATTTTACATTGCAATTAAATTTTATAGTTTATTTGTAGGAAAATTCTCCTATGATATTTGAACAAAGAAAAATTAATCTGATAAGTTAATCCGATTATAATAAGATGAAATTCATTCAGCAAATTATTTCTTTTTATCTTAATTTTAAAATTTCGGTTACATTTTAATTTTTTTCTTTCAGAATGAACCATTAGTTTAATACGTAGCTACATAGTAACAAAAGTTGACTAACATTTGTTAACTATGACATAATCGGATTAAATGTATCACATATGTATATATTTATCCAATATAAATTCATTAAATCTTTCACATAGGCTATTTGTAAGGTAAAAAGTGATGTCAGTTATTACGATGTTTCGATCACAATTAGCGTTTTAAAAGTAGTTTGATTTTTAATGAAATAAATAAAGCTAAAAGATTGGTCATACCTTAGAATTTCTTGCGTTTCGATCAGTCGAATGATAAAAGGATTTTCACTAACTCTTTGTTCAATTGTTTTTGATTCAAATGTTTTTATTTACAAGATAAGAAAATCAATATACACTAAAAGAAAAAGTTCAGTCACTTCAACCTCTTTTGTGCCAACCGAATGTTTTCTGGCACAATAACCTCAAATTCGGTTTTTTTTTTCTTTAAAAACTAAGTTTAAAAAAACAACAACCGAATTTGAAGTTATTGTGACAGAAAACATTCGGTTAGCACAAAAGAGGTTGTAGTGACCGAATTTTTACTTTCAGTGTACAAAAAATTTGCAATATTCCTTAAAATAATCAACCTTTCATAGGACACCGAACGTTGATGTCGTACAAAAGATTTCAATTTTAATCAATAAGATTATGTTAACACTTGAAAATGTAACGACTTGTTATGGTTTGGTTCATAGAGAAGATTTTGGTGACTAATTAGCTTCTTTCAACGGGGATAATCCGCAATCTTTAAATTTTACTCAGGTTTACTTCTAGGTACCTCGTTTGCCTTAATCCGATATATGTTTTTATAATCGCAGTCCACCCCTCGATTAAAAGAACATGTCCAAACTAACTGAATTTCTTGGAGTCGGTACAACTTATTAGATCACGATCTTCTATAATTTGTCTGGTTAATCTGATTTCGAGTTTTGCACTCGCCATCGTCTGTGTCTACTGGACCCAATATAACACATACACTTTTCATAAGCAAAGTTGGTTGTTATTTCAATTTTGTTAAAAGCTGTGAAAAGCGTTCTTTCCAAAAAAAAACCTGCCAGTTCTCCAAACAAATGTTCAAAAAAATCATTGACTTTGGCCTGCATAATCTTAGATTTTATTTGATTGTATATTTCTATTTCGTATGTGTATACGAAAGACAATGTATATCTATAACATTAACTGGTTTTAAGTTGTAATTCACTAGACTTGAAATTTAAATAGTTTTTGAACTTTTTAGGATTTTTTAACTCAAGTAACTGAGCATATCATTTGAATTTTTCAATTCAAAAGTATATTTTGGATTTTCCTCAGAGAAAACTTCATTTTTTTTGTGATCCGGATCGATATTGAATAAAAAATCAAATTTGTAACGATAAGAAATACTAAGCGCACAGTTTTATCAATTGAGAAATTTTTTTATTGATGTTATTTCTTGATGTTATTCCCTTCGTTTTTTCTCTACCACCATTCTGTTTTCGACTGTCTACTTTAAAGCTAAAAAATTGTTACAGTTTATTAATGAATAGTTAGTGTAACATAAGTAGTTGTTTGAAACTATCAGTTCGGAAACCGTTTGGAGGTATATTGTACACTTAGTAATCGAGAGCAGCTGGAACGCAGAAATCTTGTAAAGTGATCAAGCTTGCCTTCAATTTAAAAACTGATCTGAGCTATGTTGTTTTTCTTCAACTATCGAACTAAAATGGTTCGTGTTGTATTTACGACGTCAGCTAGTTAACTCATATGTAAATTGAAATTTTATAATATTCTCATAACATTTTCTGTTCAAACGGTTAAATTTTTGAAATTTTGCAGTTAGAAAAATTAAAATAAATATTGTAAATATTGTAATGTCTATGCTACATTATTTTGCTTTCATACAAATTTAAAACATTGAATGAGTGAACTATTTATATTGTTAAATGCCATTTTGACACAATACTACATGACATGCGTTTTATTTTTTGTGAAATTAGTTAGTTTGAAGTGTATAGTGGTATGAACCAAGCGAAATGAAACTATAACTAGTTAGTTTGCTTAGAAGCTACAGAGCCGCCACCTTTACACTCATAACCATAGACCTTATAGTTTGCAAGATATTATGTGTGAAGGTCGGAAACAAATACCAAAATATCATCATAAAGTTTCTTCGGTCTGGATAGCAATAAAAGATAAAAAAATACAAAAAGTATATTATATTTACTTATCGCGTATTATTTTCAATTTTACTGTTGGTAGAAAAAATTTAAAAATCAGGTTAGCAATGCCAAAAAACATATTTTTATTAAAACTTTTTGAACCATTACACAAAATTTAAAGAACGTAAAAAATTAGAAAATTTCGCAATATAAAACTGCTGGGGAGTATAAATTATTCAAGTAATATATGATGGCTTCCAAAAATAATCCACTTAGTTATATACTGGAGGAAGAATACATACCTATACCTCATAAAGTCATAAATTGGTCGAAACATAAGGAATGGTTAGACAAAAGAGCAATTCCAAAAAAAATACATAGTGACCACAGTTTTGCTTTAAAAAAAAACCCAGTTAATTGGGAATATCATCTGGAGTGGTTGAAAGAAAGAGCTGCTCCTAGAATGATACGAGTAGAAGAGGAACCAATTACACACAACGTTTTAAAAAGTTGGAGCCGTCATAAAAAATGGCTTGCTAATAGGGCACAACCAAAACCCTTAATGATTAAAATGGAACCTGAAATGCCTCGAGGACAAAAAATATCCATAAAAAAATTAGGTCAAAGATTAAAAACTCTTGCCCGTCCTAGAGAATATAACTATACGAAAACGGACGTCCTTTATGATAGGATTATTAAAAAAGGTAAAATAAAAAAATCTACGTTAAACTATCATATAACTCCGAGAATGCTAAAATTAGCACAACCAGTCCAAAAACCAACTGATTCATTGTCATTTTTATCAGAATGCAGAAAACACGAACAAAGAATTAATCAGATAAAGCTTAATTCAAAAGAATATCGTAAAGCACGTCGAAAGTGGCTAGCGAGTCGTGCGGCTCCCAAACGAGAATTTACAGAATCAGATTATGAATGTCACCACACTCAGTCTCCCATAACCGATCCACCAGGTAAAATTAAATAGATTGGAACTAAACTAAAATAATAATATTGCAACCATTTCGATGTAATGAAAATTTAGGGTCAGCTCAATCTGCCGACAAAATCAAATCTAAAGATGTTTTAGGGAAATCTAATAAACCAGTACGTCCTCATACAGTAATTGGAATTGAAAATGAATTTTATCTGGCAGAAGAAAAATGGAAGCGCAAACAAAATAAACTTAAAAATAAACTTAAATCTAAAGAGTATCCTTTAGAACGAGAAAAATGGATACAATTGCGGGCAATACCGAAAATAATTCCACAAAAGCATTGTGAGGATTCACCTAGATCTTTTAAAAGACCTACCACAACTCCTCCAAGATCAAATGAGCAAAAAATCAAACCACCATACCCTGTGAGTCCCAGACTAGCCGAACTTAGTAAACCAAACATTGATTTTTCTGATTCTGGTATCACACATTGTGAAGAATATCCGAGGAAGTTTCATCCTTCATCGCGTAAAAAAATGTTATGGAGAACCAAAGACCAAAAGAAAGAAAAACAGTCTCCGTCTTTACAAGATTTTCTGTATTGGAAAAAGTAGTTTTTATTTTTTATATTATATTGTATTTAACAAACAATAAATAAATTAAGATACAATAAATTTGTTTCTTAAAAGTTTGATTTTATAAATTATAATTTATAATTAATGAATGATAATGCCGTATGTATGTAAATAATTCATACAAGTTTTAAATATCCAGAACCTCTGGCCATATGTAAATCTAAGATTACTTAATGTGTCACTTGTATGGATAGTTAAAGTACTATTTTGATTTTGATTTCGACATGAGCAGCCTAATTCAGGTGATTGTCAAGAGTGACATCACGGTACTTAACAATGCCATTAAATGTCAATGCCAAGGCAAGGAACGATAAAGTTGCTGAGTTTTTTTGCCTATTAAACGCAAACAGAGTTTGTTTTCAAAGAATTTATTGTAATACTATTCTTTAAAAATCTTACTATAAATTTTTTTAATAAAGTATTCAGTTTAAAAATCCTTCGTTTAATTAATAAATCCTTCGTTTTTTTTAATCCTTCGATCAAAGAAGTTAAAGTGAAAACTGGTGTTGAATCCAATATACTCTTTTACTCTGTTATTTCAGCCAATCACATTAAGATTTTTTTTTTAAATTACTTTTGTTGAAAACGTTATATGTAGTTTCAAAAAAGTTTCATCAAAATGACGCAAAAAACCCTTTTCCATTATAAACAAAATGAAAAGGTTAACTTACTCGCATGCTATAGAAATAATCACAGACGATGCTGTTTCAAGTTTAATGTTAAGCTGATACGAATTATTTATGCTTAAGTTGATAATTTATAAAAATATGTTTAAAGAAATTCTTTCGTTAATATTTTTAAGAATAAAGTAACCGTTAAAAAATCTTGCACATTTCTTGGATATAAAAGAAAAAAAATTTAACTGAAAAAATCTTAAAATAACTTAAGAGTGTTTGTTGAACGTTTTAATTTTTTTTTAAAGTCAAAGGTTGTATCTTTTTTTGTTAACGTTTTTTATGTTCAAAATAACGACACAGGATTTGTATCCATATGCTAAAACTGATTTGAAAGTTATTCAAAAAATGTTTTAATTTATTAATTTCGAAATAGAGATAATTGATTTCTTTCATCATACTGGCATAATTTGATATGTTTGCACTAATTGATGTTTTTTAGTAAAAAGTGTCGTGTAGTAAGAATTACAATATGCATCACAACAACACATAGATATAGTCTAAGACCAGGGTCCCACAACTACATTCCTTCTGAGGTGTTGATGAAATCAAAATTTTTTTTGATTTATTTTTTAAGAAATGGGTAACTCTTATCATAAAATAAATAACATTATTGCCAATATTTCATAAAATGTAGCAAAAAAATATAATATGATAGACTAGCAGGACCGGGCGTGCTTTGCTACGCTTATAAATAAAGTTTTTGCGCAGACATTTGAATGATTTCAAAAAGTGGTAATGAGAAATGATTGCATATAATTTTTAATTTTTCTTTTTAAAAATATGAATGAAAAATAATCAGCACTCTAGTTTAGTGATGGGAAAAATTGAGTGAAAACAATCGAGTTATTCGATTGATGAAACATTTCGAATCATTCGATTGTTCATAACAGACACCGAATAAAAAAATAATTCGAATAAAACTAGCTACTAGTTTTTTTATTCGAAGTGTTTTCATTACTAGTTTTTTATTCGAAGTGTTTTCATTACTAATTTTTTTATTCGAAGTGTTTTTACTACTAGTTTTTTATTCGAAGTGTTTTTACTACTAGTATTTTTATTCGAAAGGTTTTTTTATTCGAAGTGATTTTATTATTATTTTTTTATTCGAAGTGTTTTTATTCGAATAACTATTTTTTTATCAGAAAGAATTTGGAACCGAGAGATTCATTCGTTTTAAAATTAGTAGTTGGATGGAACAATCTGTTAAATAGTTATCGGTTGTAAAATAATTGAACTAGGTAGTTTACTTGATGGGAAAAAATTATTTGCAAAATATTAAATCTTTTATTTTGTTTTATGTTTCTGAAAATACTTTTAACATATAAAGCTTTGAGCTATAGTTATTTTAAATTTTGAGAAGAAATAATTTAAGAATTATTTTATGTTTATTATTGATAAATATTTTTTTGGGTATAATTGTGTTTTTATCTTTATAAAAATTATGTTGTTGAAAAAATTGGTATTTGACATGAGTTATGTATCCTATTTGTAACCGAGTTTTTTCTGCTTAAATTAGGTGATATTGATGTGCCCAAAAATGTGGTTTTAACAACCTGGTACTACATGTTAAACAGTCCGTGTAATAATTGTTGATTACTTTTTATCTGCAGGTGAGGTATAATAACTTTGCGTACTCCAGGCCCTACTATCGGTATACGAGTTATCGTGAGACATTACATACCACTGGCAATAGCAACAAAAATTCTAAATTCTAAATGGTTTATATTGGATTTTTTTTCTGTCAATCAACGGGAAAATTTAGGGTGGTGGAGGGACTACATACTAAAAATATTTTTTTACAATAACACAACTGTGCGTTACAAAATTCTAAAAAAAATTGTAATGTTTTTTAAATTAGGCTCCCCACACCCGTTCCCTAAATACACAGAAACATAATTATTTGAGACTTCGCTGCAACTTTCATTCAAAATTTACCAAACTTCCTGTCTCTGTGAACTTTTTCAAATTTTTCTGTGAATCAGTATCGGGGAACGGTCTGAAAGTCGCACTTTTTTGAGAATAACTCAAAAATTTTGCACCGCAAAATTTAAAAAATAAACTGCAATGTTTTCTAAACTAAGTGCTCTTTCAAATGACTATAACTAATTATTTAGAAAAGGGAAAGTAACAGTTCGATACCACTGTTTTTGCAATTTGTTTGTATTTGCTCGAATCAATATAGATTAGGATTATTAGTTTGATAAACTTCTGCTATAAAGAACCTCAACATTATCTAGACTGAAAAGCCACACCTTTAAACTTTTGAGAAATTCTTTAACTGAGTTGATTGTCTTTAACGAAACTGGCAGTGAATTATACAAAAAAAGGGGACATAAAAAAGCAAAATCGACGGCAGTATTCCTTTCTCGTAAAAGGAACAATACAATGATTCCAATTTCGTAAACAGTTAGCAAGTCCTTCTCTTACATCTTTATGACCACTTCTTCTATAAAAATTTCTTAGAACTTTGTAGATAAAAATATATCGCAGCGTTAGAATTTTTTTCCGATCGAAACAGTGGTAAAGAAGATTCCAATCGATTTTTTAAAAGGATTACACGAAGCGCATACTTTTAAGCAACACTTAAAGGAGAAACGTTGTTGTAATAGTTGCCACCCCAAATTGCAATACCATACTCTAGTCGTGAGTGAAACAAAGAAAAATTTAATGATCTCAGTACAGTTTTAAGACATAATGATCTTAGGATGTACAATTTTCTAACCGTAAATAGAAGCTTATTTTTTCCTTTTAAGATATTATCCTAAATTTTAAATCTTGCAGTTCTCTCCAAGGCATTTAAAAGAATGAACATTTTTGATTGTAATATAATTTTCATAACACCTGTTATCAGAGCAGTCAAGAGAATGACTGACAAAAGCTTCCAAAGCTGAATGCATAGAATCTGAATCAGATTTTATCTGATTCAGATAAAATCAATCAAGTATTTTAATTTATTTAACCAAATTAAAATTTTTTAAAATCTTTATCTTAAAGTTGATAAATCTACTTTTTTGACTAAGCACCATATGCTGAACATTGTGCAATATATAATATCTATGGCAAATGACGAATAAGATAAGGCAGTATCATCAGCAAAACTAGTTAGTTTACCATTAAACTGAAGATTACATAGCGAGTTAACATAAACTAGGAATAATACTGGCCAAAAGATTGAACCCTGAGGTACACCATTTTTGAGGGTGATTTCGGTACTTCGAAAATTATTAATTTTCACTTGCTGTGTTCTTGAGTTCAAATATGACCTGAACTAGTGTAAAACGATTCCTCTAAACCCAGCGCGTTCTAATTGTTCTAATAAAATGTTATGATCTACAGTATCAAAAACCGTTTTTATATCTTTTAACAAACCAGTAAGCTTTTTACCATTGTTCAATTCCTGAAAGATATTAGATAAGTAATTTAGGAACGCATTTTCAGTACTAAGTTTTTTCGGTATCCAAATTGTAAATTACTTAAAAAGTTGGTATATGTATTTTAAAAAATCAAGCATGCTTTTTTCATTATTTTTTCTAGTATTTTAGAGAAAACAGGCAACAAAGATATTGGCCTATAACTTTTCATATCTGTCGCGACTGCTGATTTGTACAATAGAATTACAATTACTCGCTTCATTGTTGGGAAATATGCCAGATACATGGTTTAAAGTGTTGTGTCATGCGAGTAGGTTGGTTACAAGTGATTTTAAGCCATTAAAAGCCATAATACATTTATACTCCATATTCTTTGAAGAATCTTCCATTAAATCCAGATAAATATCACCCAGTACAACTAGATGCTTGGCGTTAGTATGGTTTAAAAAATTATTCAATTCTGCAACAAATAAATTATGATCGTAAGCATGAAGCCTGTAAAGACAAATTATTACACATTTTTCATTATAAATGGTACAGTCAACACGCAATCCATCGGCACTATTGAAACAAAGTTTAGGCTTTTTATTCGGGATTTCAGATTTTTTGTACACTGCGACTCCTGCATTTTTGTTGTGTGGATTGCAGTTGGTAAGAGTGTGAAATTGTCAAATTTATAGTTATTCAGTTTTTGTTCTTTGATAAAGATTTCAGACAAAAATATTAAAGAAGGCTGCGTAGCAAAACAATCCAAATTGCAAAAAAGTGTATCTAAATTTTTACGAATACTCTCTATATTTTGCTGTAGAATCCAAAAACCAGGAGAGGAGTAAAGAGCTATAGGATGTAAAGAGTTGTTTTCCATAGGATACGATGAGACTGGATTTACATTTTACAGACCAAGATTACTACTCATACTAAAATTAAATTTAAAAAAAAATCTATTAAAAATTAAATTACTATAAATTTTGAAGGTCTGCTTATTTTATTTAGCGTATGGTTTTTTTTGTGACACATTAAAAACTAAACTTAAAAATAGGTAGACTCTTCTATGAATTCTACCTTAAACAAAACATGGATACACATTAAATGAACTTACAATCGATTTGATCGCGCGTCTTTTAGTAAAAAAGTAAAAAGTAAAATATTTGAACATTGGGCAGTACATTTGAACATTCGATGTCTACATCGAGCGAGTCTATCTATGCTACTACATCGGGCGTTGCCAAATGGATGTCTGAGATGTTGCCATTGTAACGTCGAATTGGACACATAGTTGCAATGTGTTTTATGGTTTGTTGTGGAGCGCCGCAGTCACACTCAGGGGACTCTGAAATGCCCCACTTGTAGAAAGAATCAGCACAACATCCATGATTCGTTCTTATTCGGTTTATAGTGGTCCAGGTATGACGAGGCAAATCGAAACCAGGTTGGGTAGAAGTCGGGTTAGTAAAAGAAAGGCTAGTTGTGTTGTAATGATGCCAGGAGGTGTCCCAGGCATCCAAGATATTAAAATTAGTTGCCAGCAGGTTGCTGGCAGTTTTATGTGGAGGCTTTCTTGACTTCAATCGACAACGAGTGTGGTCACCGTAATATTCGTGCAAGGGTAACGTGATGTTGTTGGTTACCTTTTTATGTTCACGCATGAAAGCATGCGAGCGTCTGAGTGCAGGTGGAGCGATATTGCTTAACACAGGGAGCCAAGGTAAAGGGGTGGATCTGATAGTACCACTTATAGTACGCATCGTGGCATGCAGCTGGCAGTCCACTTTTTGAGTATGTGTGCAATTCAACCAGACTGGTGCGCCATACTCAGCCACAGGGTAAACCAGACTTAGAGCAGTTGTGCGGAGAGTAGCTGGAGTAGCACCCCATGTCGAGTCTGCCAGTTTGTGCAATATGTTGTTTCTCGTTTTAAGTTTTTTTGACGTATTTTCTAGGTGGAGCTTAAAAGAAAGAGTTATATCGAGAGTAATGCCCAGGTAATTTGGCTGTTGATTGTATTTAATGACAGTGCCGTTAAATAACACTGATAGTTTGTGTTTTGCCAGTTTGTTGTTTAAGTGGAAACAGGAGCTCTCGCAAAATAGTCATTCATTATCGCTAGGTCAACTGAGAGCAAATCCTCCAAGACACCCATGTCTTTGTTTTGAGTGGCCAGGGTCCAATCATCAGCGTAACCAAATTTCTTTGATGTTGTGTCAGGAATGTCATGAATGTACGATTAAAACGTAATGGCGCCATGACGGAACCCTGTGGCAAACCATTGTCAAGCATTTTAGACCTACTACAGGAATTATTTAGATGAACTTTGAATACACGATTACTCAGCATGTTGTTAATTAAACGCGAGATGGTGCTACAATGTATTGCATTGAACAGCTTATATATAATCCCAATTCGCCAGACCGTGTCATATGCTGCAGTAAGATCGATGAATACTGCGCCTGTTTTTAGTTGTTTTTGATACCCAGCTTCGATATAGGATGTTAAAGCGAGCAGTTGGTCAGTGCAACTGCGATTGGGGCGAAAACCAGCTTGTTCGACTGGGATCTGGTCATTCAGTATCGGAGCGATACGATTGTATATGAGCCGTTCTAGCAATTTATAGCAGGTGCTCAAAAGGGCAATCAGGCGATAGCTTCCTGGTTCATTGGATGGTTTACCTGGCTTAAGTATCGCTATCACTTTCGTAGTCTTAAAATGTTTTAGAAGATTGCCGGTTTCTAAGATAATCGAGAAAAATTTAGTTAGCCACTGTTTTACATTTTTTCCAGCATTTTTAAGAAATTCTGAAAAAATGCCATCGTAGCCAGCTGCTTTTCCCTTTTTTGTCTGGGACAGAGCTGATTCTAGTTCTTCGCTACTAAAAGAGTTCGCATACTTCGATGGAGACGAGCAATTGCGCTTCATTTCTCTTAATTTGCGTTTAATTGTTCTCTTATGAAGGCGATTAATAGAAGAACGAGACATGTTTACTATGTGATTTGCAATGTCCTCTGGATTTATGTCATTGTTAGCACGAGTAATTGAGTTTGAGCCACCCAGTTTCCGAAGGAGACTCCATGCTTCCCTGCTTGAATGGGAAATATCAATGTTTTCAACAGCGTTAATCCACTTTTGTTTTCTCGTGGCGTCCAGTGAGTATAGTAAGTCATCAGCCACGTCTGCCTCACCACTACTAAGGTACTCCTCATATAATATATCGCTCTCTCTACTCCAGCCAGGAATATATTCTTCACGAAAGCCTCTTGGAATGCATTTCTTTGCAGTTGAGATGATGGCTCCAACAAATCTATCGTAATTTTTAGGAATGGGTTAGATCCAGCGAATCACTGCATCCAACTCCAACTTATATTTAGCCCAGTCAGCTTTGTTAAAATTCCATCTAGGTTGAGGAGTAGAGTTAACGAGTGGGATTTAGATTCCTACTTCAAGAATTACTGGACGATGTTGAGAGCGTGGAAAACCTTGTAAGACAGCCCTAGATATTGGAATAGGGTTACGTTGTTCGTTTTTTGTGGAAAAACAGAGGTCGGGATTGTAATCGCTTCTACATCTTGCAGATTTAAAGGTTTTCATGTCTCTCGCATCATATACCAGGAACATGTTGTTATCATCCGTCCAGTCGGTCAGTTGCAGGCCATTGGTATTATTATTTGAGTAGGACCACTGAGTGTGATGGCTATTGAAGTCACCAGCATATTGCTGGGTGGTGAAATAATGGTAGAGTAGCAGCTGGCCATCCTGTATTAGGAGACTTGTATACGTTTACAATTTTCGTGTCCGATATATCAACAACAATAAGATGTATATCGTTGTCCGTCTGTGTAAGTACGTGCGTGCAGTTGAGGATTTCTGACTTAACATACGTGGCAGATCCATATGATTGATTGACCAATAATGTTTCCTCTAGAGGTAAGCTGCGCTTCATCTGCTGCATGCGTTTCTTGCAGAATTACAACGTCGATGTCGTAATCTTTTAATAATCTTTGTAAATGTTCAGTTTTTGATCTGCTTATGCCTTCAATGTTCAATTGCAAAATACGGACTGAAGGTCCAATAATTTTTGTCTTATGGTGCTGAAAAGTACCGTTGTTATTGTGATTTTGATTTTGGTTCATATTTATTTTTTTTGTATCACAGCCAAGAGTTCGAAATGAAATGTTTGGCTACCAAGTTGAAAGAGACTATTAGCGTAACCCAGGGTGCAGCGCGAGGAGCTTATCTATTTCACACACCCCAAGGTCTGCTATAGAATTAATATAAATTATTTTACCTCCTTCATCCAATATTTATATTTATATTTACAATATTTATACAATATTTATATTCATGCGT
The DNA here is from genome assembly GCA_963693315.1 of Diogma glabrata. Taxonomy (NCBI): domain Eukaryota; kingdom Metazoa; phylum Arthropoda; class Insecta; order Diptera; family Cylindrotomidae; genus Diogma; species Diogma glabrata. Next base: position 142,480,158 of record OY856188.1, on the reverse strand, counting down.
TTCCTTCATTTCGTTCGATTTAACAGCATTCGACGGTTATGTGTAAGAAACTCATTAATATACACTTTATTTTCTCCGTACAGATTTTGATCATTGAAAAAGTGTTTAACTTGGATTCGCCCGAATTTTCTTGATCCAGTGACAATATTTTTACATATTTTCGTATTCTTTAATTTAAAAATTATTTCCCCCGGTTTTTCTGGTGCTTTATTTTTAAAGTAGAAACAGTCCTGAACATCGTCTCTAGTAACAGTAATTTTGCTGGCATCAGTAAGAATTGTAGATACAAAATCATCAAGGTTAGTATTTACTATTTGTACATAAAGGGATGCCTACTATTTCAATTGAAGCTGCTAGATTGTTTTGCTCTAAATCACCAATCCGTTTTTCAAGCCCAGATACTTTGCCCTACGTTATTTTGAGCTGAGAGATTGTTCACTGATTCAACTAAGCGATCTAATGCATCAAATCGTTTTTCGATATAAAGATAAAGACTATTTATGTTTAAATTTTCAGGCTTTATTTCATCAAAAATCATGCTATTTTCATTATTCTGTGATTGCTTTGAAGACGTACACTTAACACAAAACCACTGCTTTTTTTTCCTGCTTTAAAACCTCTATGTGATTTACAGAAACATTAATACATTTGGCATGGTAAAAACTTTTATAGATGCTACAATCTATGTTGTTGAAACTGTTGTTTCTGTTAATCTTCAATTGACAAATTATACACGACATTTATTACCGATTGATTTTTTATTTTTATGTACAAATTACTAACGGTATTAGCGTATTACTGCAACTGTATTTTATTGCATATCGCAAATAAATAATTTTTAAAGTTTAACTACACAAAAGTTATTAAATTTTTGCAATATATAGATTTCATAAAATGAACAACGAAAACAATTTTTTTGAACTGATCTTAAATAAATTGCGAATTCTTTAGGGTGAGAAACTTGACACTTTCACGTTAAACAACAAGAAATTCACAAACATTTAAATAAATCTAAACGTTTGTATTTGATGTTAAATTTCAGATTTAATTTACATATATGTACTGTATTTTTATATTATTATTCCCAAAAAAATAAGATAATTAAATTAAATCGACAGCACCTCACAACAGTAGAAATTGAGTAGAATTTGAGACTTCGCTATGATTTTCAATCAAAATTTACCAAACTTCCTTATTTTGTGATTTTTTACAAATTCTTCTGTCAATCAGTGTCGAAACATAGGGAAGGAAGGGGGTTTATATGATGATTTTTGACCTGGTTTTAAATGATGTTTTTACCCCTTTTCTTATCACCTCTTTAATAAATATTGTAACGACTCTGCGTTGGTTCTTTTCGATTATAGAGCAAATACGACAGTAAAAAGACGGATCTTTGGTTAACAAAATCTCAAACTTTATTTCAACAAATTACAGCAACTTCTGATTCTAATTAGAATAAATTCTAGGGTCTCCAATTTATGTACGATAAATTTCGCCGCTTTTCCACAATTTGAATCAATAATATTCGGAACGGTAAAATCTGTAGTACTATGTTATTATTCCATTAGGCTCAAATTCTTTCACTATTAGTGCCCAGGCTCAAGTACCACCCGATTTTTCCTTATACTTGCGAATATTTATAAACACTTTCAATTGCAAAATTAAACTGGCTATCTGATATTTTGTTCGCTTATTTATATCCAAAAATAAATAAGTAGAAACTTCTGCTAATCAGTTGTTGTTTCCCACTATACTTTTCTAGAAAACAATATTCGATTGTAACCATTTGTATTAGTGAACTCATTCTATAACAAATTTAATTTGCATTAATTTATGCAAAATGTATTAGTTAACTCATTCTTTAATCCATAGTTTGAATGTCGAAAACATTTATGCAAAATGTATTGGTTATGTATGAGTAAATTAAATTAACCCATTCTGGTCGAAGTTTATTACAATATAATTATGAGCATTTGACACTTTTCTATATTTTTTATTAAAAACTTTCTCATTTTTCTTCTATCACTTCAAATATATTTTAAGATTTTCGATCAAGTAGGGTCGGAGTTAATCGAGGCAATAAAACATAAAGAAAACTTCATTATTCATAGTTATACAAAAAATGGTGGGGTGTAAAATTCCAAAATACATTTTTAAGGAATACTGATGTGGAGCTCTTTCATATGATTTCCCACTCGCCTCGATAAACAAATGTATTTTCTCAAGGGCTTCACATCGTACCTCTGTAAAACAAACGAAAACAACTTTATTTACGATATATGTAATGCGAAAAACACTTTGTACTCAGGGTTGTATAGGGTTCGTTATGAAAAACGGAACGCTAAAAAATATAGTGATAAACAATTTTATACAAAATAGTGTTGCATAAACTTAAAAAAAAAACAACACTTTCTATAGATAAAAATTAAAGTAATAGCAACCTTTTATAAAGAACCAGTTTGGTCCACAGAATTTGACAAATTCATTTTGGAACCCACATATTAAAAAAGTCAGGCAAGTGCGAATATGATTCGCTCGCTGAGGGTTCCGTGTATATGATATTTGAGAAAAAACAGTTTGTGTTAGTATAGTTACACGTTGGGCTGAATCTTACCCAAAACTGTTTATGGTGTCTAAAGAAAGCTTCAATAACGCAAGCTTATAAATTATTTATGTTGGAAAATATATTATCAATTGTTGTAGCTCCAACTGTTGTTGGTTCATGAATTTTTCTTTGTAAAGTTTTTTGTAGAAAATAGTTTGGAGCCATTTTTGAGGATTTTTATTGAACTCAACATTAAAGTCACCTATCACAATAGTTGGAGGCAAAAGTGTTATCAAATTATTGCCAATGAGTGATTTGTCTACTGAACATTGGGGAGATCGATATACCGACAGAATTTGAACTCCAGCTAGTTGAAAACTTAAACATTCACAATGACTGTCAGCAGGGCTAAAATTGAAATGTGATGGTGGCTACTATTTTTCTGCACTAGTGGTACTCTATCAGACCTAACGAGAAGAACAGATCTCCAACCTCGATTTACTTGACTGTAACAATTTTATGCTGCAACCAATTTTCTGGTCGAGCTCAACAATTTCAAAAATGTTTGTAATTAGTGATCAATCTCATAGAGGACATTTGCAATGCAACCATATTAAATGATAATCTATCGAATAGAAAGCGGGTATGTTATCGCATAATTTTTTAACCTAACGCCTTTCGCCCAAAGTTGAGTTTGTCTGACTTGTTAAACTTGTTTGATCTGATCTGATCTTGTTTGTCCATTTCTAAATATCGTTTGACTCAATATTTTACTATAATACGCATTTGCTATTATACAACGCAGCAAAATTTATCCTCTTCTAAGAACAATTTTCTTGTGTAATGTTCGAAGTTAAGGGGGGAGGGACAGGAAAAAAACACTAGCTTTTGGCTCTAAAACTAAGCAGTCGAAAAATCATTGAAATTTTTTTTTTAATATTTTGATCTTTTTCGATTTTTCTAAACCAAACTCGATTCCTTAAAAAAAACTTTTGTTTTACTAACTCCTTATCTATGTTCATAAAATATAGATGAAAATAAATATTTGAAATTGTTTTGTTATTTATTTGTTTCCCATGTTTTAGGCATGGGAAAACACATTTAAAAGCTGTATAAAATTTCTACTTGATAGCACTTATAGTTTGTGAGTAAATCGATTATGTAGAAATTCGGACGGATACCGAAGTCTCGCCAATAAAGTACTTTTTTTAAAGTACGGAACCCTAAAACTGTCACTGACCTGGGCAATTTTAAAAGTAGGGAAATACTTTGCTTCATCAAAAACTTTAAATGGTTCCAGTATAGTTTAAGAAGATCCTGTGGTAACACAATGGACCCATTTTGGCCTACGCGCGTAGTTCTGACCTTGTGTTAGGATGACAGCCAATGGAACCTTAAGTAACCTTAACGTCCCGATTAAATTGTAGTTAACTTTTTATTTTTTTTATGGATTTTATTTAAAGTATCAAATTTTCTGTGGGCAAATATTAATTTTTCTATAAATCGGTAATACCCGGCCTCAATACCGGTAGTATCGAAATCATCGAAATTATAAGGTCAATACCGATTTTAACGGTAATACTGTTACCGGTATTGGAAGCCCTAGGCCCGCTCTTGTTTGACAAAATGAACCCTCATATAGCTATATATCTGGGCATTTATCATTGAGGAAGAAAGTGCGTTACATGATCAAGGTCTATGCATATGATTATTGTAAATCCAATTATAGTTTTGTTCGTATTTTATTAGATGGTTATAATATATTGGTTAGCTCATTCTTGAAAAATAGACAAGCAAAGATTTGCTTTAATCAACACCTTAGAACGCATGTTGTTGTGGGACCTTCTCTAAAAGGTTTCATGTGTTGTTGTGACATATATTGTAATTCCTACTACACAACATAATTTATTTTTAAAAAGAATTACTGTATAAAATATTTTCTGTTTTTTTACTATTTTGTGTAACTGTCCAAAAGGAAATTAAGTCACAATACTTAGCGAGTAAAATTTTGAAAAAAAAGTGATTTCATGAATAAAGTTTTTCTTAAAGTTGTCAAACAAATGTATGCATGTATCCGTGAAATCTTAGCCATTTTAACTACTAAATTAACATATCTTATTGTTATATTTATTTTCAAATGTAGTTAAATTTTGCATTTTAGAAGATTGGAAAAAACTGGTAACTTCTAGTTTTATATCATAGTTTTGGAATAATATAGTCAATTTACATTAAATATACTCTATTTTGTTGTTTCTTTACAGTTCCTTTTTATGATGGCCTAAAACCAAGACGCCGCCATCATCCACGTGGAACAAAACGTGGACGACCGCGAGGATCGCGACGTGGTGGAGGTTCTGGTAGTCTTGGAAGATCAGATATTTTACATACTACTGGTGGTAAGTATTATTGTATTTTTATGTAAATAAATATTGGATAACTATCGTGATTGAAATCTAATCATTGTAAAGTTCTCCCTTCAATTTATTTTAAGTACAATCAAACATTTTCAAAATATTAATAATGAGAATAATTAAGATTTCAAGGGTGATTATTTTCTTGAATAGAAAAAACCAGAGTGGTTCGTGATAATTCACAAAACAAGAGCATATCTAAATTGTTCTTATTTTAATCGTTATAAGGCACGTTCTTGCAACTTCCTAAAAACTGTATAAAATTTGTATATTCAATTGACTTTGATTGAACAACGCTTAATTATTATATCCAACATTTTTGTTTGTGAATTTTTTGCGGTTTTATTATATTATTGTCAGAAATTCTTTTGTTATCTTGCTAAATATTACTAATAAACTGCAGATAGGTGAAAACGTTTTGAGATCGTGCCAAAATCAAAATTCTAGATTTTTATCATAACTCATGTTCAATTGAGTCCCTTAATGGTTTAATGTGATTTTCCTCGCCATATTAAAATGCTTTTTTTATTTTAATTCCTTTGATTTAAAGATATATTTCAAGGGTGGTGTGGTGAGTAGTCAGAATAATCATAATGTTAAGCTCTGTTTTATATAACGGTCTTTTTCAATACTTTAGGAAAATGATTTTATTTTTAAAAATTATTGAAAAATTGAAAATGTTCATACTGAAGTTATTTTATTATATCTTCTATAAAGCCCTTTTACACCAACTGAAACCAAAACATAAGTCTAGAAGAACTGCTCATTTAAGCACTGAAAGAAGTTTTAAAAGCAATACGAAAACATTAATGCAGAGTAGGTTTGAATGCTTTAAGTGGACAGGTTGGTCGAGATGCCTCGCCTTAAAATATGGTAGGATTGAGTTTGCATATTAAATGAAGTGGAAGGGATGACGTCGTGAGAAAAAAAGCTTAAAAAACACATAAAAAACCTTTCAACAGTTCAAAGTATTGTCTAAGAGACCGGACCGCAAAATGGATATTCCAACATTCAAAACGATGATATTGTAGATACGTAACAACTCCTGCAAACAACAACGTCTAATAGCGCACTAAAGATATTTGGCAAGTGAGCTATGAAAAAAGAATTCGGCGCACCGTTGTCTAAACATAAAAGTACAAGGCGCCTGGCATACAACAAGAAATAGAAGTGCCTTTTTCACCCGAATGGTGGTTGAAGTCTGATTTCGAAACCCGTGGAAATTTCTTGGGCAGAGGTAGTGATATCGTCCGAGGTGCATATACTGTTTTTTGCACGACCACTGTAATATTTAAAATCAAAACAGTCTTGTAATAAAAAGAAAATGATAAATTAGAATAGGCACCATAGTTTGGTGTGTGTGTTTATAGTGCAGTAACTGAACCGTTTCCGATCTGAATTCTTTAAACCTTGGCCAATTGATGTGAAATTTGGTGAATTGTTAAGAGATTACTCAAAAAAGAAAAGTGACGTAGCGATGATGTGCGTTTTTATCCTGGCGGTGGATGCCACCCTCTATCGGGGTTGGAATTTTTTTCACCCAAAAAATAGATAAAGGGACACATTCGAAGTAAAAAATGTTATGTACAGTTTTTTTTGAAAACACACATTTTTCGTTAAAAACAGTTTTTCACACATAACTCAAAAACTTAGCGTTCTATCGAAAAAGTTGTGATGAACCAAAAATGAAACTTAGAAAAACAAACATATTGATTTTGTATGGGTATTGTAAGTTCAAAATAAAGATAGTTATGGCTCATTAAAAAAATTAATTTGTTTTAACGACTTGGTTCTAAGTATTCAACGTTTAATAACGGAAGGGCGAGGCATTTTCCGGACAAGATTTTATAATTCAAGATTTTATTAAGATTTTTATTTATACGATAGCAATGGATCTAACCATTATGTAGTTAGAATTAGATGTCACTAGAAATGAATGTATTCAATTGAATAGAATGAAAAATTGCTTTGAAAAGCGAAAGATCGGTAACAAATGTTTTATCTTAAATGCGGTCGATTCGGGAATCGAACCGGCGTCCTTCTGAATTTATGGTTAATCATTTAACCAACTCCACCAGCGACGAGATAAAAATTTGTTTTTGGACGACCGACTTAACATCACAATCATAAAATAAAATTATAAATTAATAAATAAGACAAAAATTGACTCTAAAAATGAATTAAAACAAAATAAAATAAATTTTTTTTTTTTTTTTTTTTTTTTTTTTTTATTCAAAGTTAGGCATGTTTAGTGTTAATTATAATAAATTATAAATTAACGTCTCTGAATATCCGAAGATACCATGCCAACTAGGGATAAGAATGGAATGCAAATTAGGATTCTCTGAGAAATTTATGAACGTTAACTTTAAAGCCTTGAGGATTAAATTCATCAGGGAAAACCCAGGAAGGTAAGGCATTCCAACGATGAGAGACTCTGTTGAAAAAGTCACGTTGGAAGGCTACAGTTCTACATCTAATTATTTGAACTGTAAAGGGATGCGCTGCTACGTTTGCTCTGGTGTGACGCGAAAGGTTTGCTGATTTAGGTAAAATCGATTTGATCTCTTCAGAAGCTCGTTCATCCATAATATATTTATAAAATATAGTCAAATCAGCAACATTTCTTCTGTGCTGCAAGGAATCAAGACCGTTAGTAAGACTTGGGTTACCAATGAGTTTAATAGCTCTACGCTGTACAGAATCAAGGCAGTTGAGACTACTCAAGTAAGCTCCACCCCATATGTGAGAACAGTAGTCCATGCAGGGACGTATAAAAGATTTATAAACTAAAAGAAGTTGTTCGCTATCGAAAAACTTACGACATCGCCCCAAAAAACCTAACTTTTGAACAGCATTCTTAGCCAGATTAAAAATATGAGAATTCCACTTCATATTATTTTCAATCTCAACTCCTAGAAGTCTGACAGACTCATTCTCTAAAAGATTTTTGGGGCCAAACGTTAATGGAAAAAGATTGGGTGTCGTTATCCTAGAAAAATGACAAACCTGTGTTTTGCTTGTATTGAATTCAACACTGTTAGCAATACCCCAATCCATAATTGTTTTAAGATCAGTGTTAAGGGAATCTATCAATTTTGACCTACACTCACTAAGCGCTAAGGGTGTATATAATTTAGGTGCTTCATGAGACGCATGAAGCGTGCTATCATCAGCAAAACTATGTATAGGATGAACCGTTGAGTCCAACAAATCATTAATATAGATAAGAAAAAGAGTTGGTGACAAAGCGGAACCCTGAGGAACTCCTGCATTAGTTGAAAAAGTATTCGATGATACACCGTCAACATTGACCCGAAATTTTCGATCAGATATAAAGCTCTGTGTCCAAGATATAAGCTGCTCGTCTAAACCATAGGATCTCAATTTGCATATTAGGTTGTTATGCCAAACTTTGTCAAATGCCTTGGAAATATCAAGAGCAACACCGAATGTTTCTCCAAAGTTTTCAAGCGACTTGTTCCAGATATGAGTGACAAAAGACAGCAAATCTCCCGTCGCTCTTCCTTTTCGAAATCCATATTGTCTCTCATTAATTAATTTGGAAGACTCTAAGAAGCTCATTAAAAAAAAGAAGCTAATTAAATTAAAACAAAATCCATCCTTTTGTTTAAGGTTTTGATATATTTTTGACTGCTAGGAGATTTCATTTTAATTCTACAATTTTCAGGGAAATATTTGGTTTTGACATAAACATAGTTAGACTATAGTTATTTATGTATTAAGGGCGTAAAGTAATCTTTTTTGCTTGAGAGTAAAATTAAATAGCTATTAGAACATTAATACATAAATAGCTATTTTGAGAAAACTATTCCAAGCAGTTTTTGTTTGGTATTTTTTTTGGTTTCTAAGCAACCAATGTATTTAAGAGTAATTTTTTTAAAGATGATATTTAATGCCTTCAATTTTCCTAAAATGTTCAGGATATATTAGTAGTATGTACTGTGATAAAAGAAAGTTAATTATATAGGGTAACGCGGTTGAACTTGAATGGAGGTCCAAGTTTAAGGTCACACCTAAATTTATAAATGTTATGACTTATGATCAATCTACTTCATACAACCATAGCCAACCATACAACCATAAGGATAAATAGTTTGGTGGCTTAGCCATGACTAGTGATGTAAAAGTGTTTAATACAATTGTATAATACGCGGTATTATACGTAAAATACCGTATTGTCCAAAACGTTGTAAAATACAAGGTATTTTATTATAACAAATTTTTATTGTGATGGCGCACGAAGTAGTAAATAGCCTTAGCAGCGAATGAAGGTGAAATAAATTGAAACTAAAGCATCAGGATATTTTTGTTGATCAGAACATCCACATGAATTAGACTTTAGAGTTAGATGATTATATAGGTCTTATTAGCATTCGTTTGAGGAATATATATATAGATAAAAATAACGATAAGATATCCAAGTTCAGATACTTAGAAAAAAATGAATTAGATGTAATTCAAAATGATGATGGAAGTCATTTTTTGTTTTTGTACCATTCACATATTTTATCTCGCCTATTACACTTTTAAACAGAATATACGGTATTTTATTTTGTATAATACAATGTATAATATAATGTATAATACAATGTATAATCGCTGTATTATACAAAAAAAATAAAATACGGTATTTTAACATCTCTAGCCATGACATTCGGTGAGGGTCAAGGTGAATCCAAAATGTTGTTTTGTTTTCGTTGTTTGTTTGTCTTGTTATCTGGTTAAAAGACTGCTAAACCTTAAGTGACCCATATCAATAACTATTGGATTAATTAGAAAACCTATGATAGTTCTTAGAAAAACGTAAAACAGCTTGTGTGACTCTTGGCTGTAGTAGTTAAACTCAAAGTTGTTCAAATTTCTCTCAAAGTTGATAATTTTTCAAAAAAAGGTCAAATTTCAAGGACAATTACTCTAAAAGCCATGAGTCAAAAAGTTTGAGACACAACTCTAATTATACTCGATATTGTGTTGTTTAAGGTCTAGGCTTAAACCCCATGGGGCAAGCATTTATTTTTTTAATACATGCATTTTTTCGTCGTACAATATGCATTTGTATAAATGTACCATTATACATATTTTACCTATTTCTCAGGCTATTATTGATTTTATAATGATCATAAATAAATTTTTAATTATGACCATAACTGATTTAGTAGAAAAATTACAAAACCGCAATCCCACAATACTCCCCGTTTCGATCAAATAATATAAGTCTTAAATGTATATTATTTTGATGATTTTATTTTATGAACCCTTTGTGGTCTCCCTATGCCCAAATTCCACTGTGGGATCCCATAAATAAACAGCGCCCCTAGTAGATTACTCCGAATATGGCAGCTTGTAAACTAACTAACATATATATAAAAATTTTCACATTAAATCTGGAAAATATTTCTTCAGTTTGAAAACTAAATAACCTTGTTGAACGTGTTTAATCTCTAAATTGGTGATAAAATCGCAAACGAAATGATATTGTATTATTATTGTCATTTTTACTGAAATGTTATTTTTATTTTACGAATGTTTCTATTTATTCCGCACTGCAAAATTAATAGTTTCTATTCCATGGGAATACAAAAACACTTAAATAAATGAACATTTTAATTTCAATTCCACGATGCATAGGTTTTTAAATAAAACTTTTAATTATAGTTTGAATAAATGCTTTAAATGTTAAAGTGAGCACGTGCTGATTAATTAAATAATTTTTAAATTATAATTGAAATTATCATATACAAATTGATTAAGGGAAAAATTCAATTACATGAACATAAAACTTAACATAAGACATTAAACCTATTATAAAATTATAAATGTTTGTATGTTAAAAAATCTATTTTGTTTGTTTGCATGTCATCAAAATATTATTTTATTGTTATTCAAATTAGACTTAATTTTTATCATTGTTGTTAGTGATTTGAATTTATAACTTTCGTGTTTAGTTTAATTGTTTTGGACGTAAAGCCTAATGTGAAAATGAGATGTTTTGAAATATGTATTAATATATAATTATTATTAAAAGTGGCTAGATAATATTTTGTATACAAAACTATTGGTTGTAAAAAGAGTAATTTTTAGTACAGTAGTATGCTCCGAAATTAATAACTATTCGCACTTGATTGTGTTAAATTAGCTAGTACTAAATTAAAATCTCATTAAAAGTTATTCTTCCGTCATAAGCAAAAACACAGTAACTTAAAAAATATAAAAGCTGAGCTTATTCCACCTTATGCAGTCACGAAGCGTTATTCTATGACGCTGCCAGGTAAAAACTTACTACATTTATAGCACAGGTAAGCAGTTGTAAAGCTACTGTTAAGTTTTCCAAATTCTTGGACGTTGTCTAATCCATTTTAGATCTTATTTTGTGTTAAAGCGACCGATTCAAGAAATTTATTTTGGAGATAGAGAAAATGTCGAAATTTTGCTTGTCTACTGTTTTATTCTTACACAGAAGCTTTCAGCGGAAAAATTGTCAAATTTGAAAATGGTTTTTAAGATTTTATCTAGATCTATGAAAGATTCTTTGAAAGACCAAATTTATTAATTCGAATTAAGTTGCACATTTAAAGCGATGCAAAATATTACACAAATTTACTGATGCTCTGAGACTATCCCTAATTGCTTTTTGGTTTGAGTATATGTATTGTATGTTTATTCAAAAACACCGAAAAATTTGCATTTAAACTTCACACCTCAAGTCAATTCCGACTTGCAAAGCTTCGTGTCAAATTCTGTGTTTGTTCAGAAGATCCCGGCTCTACACAAATTAACTTTTGTGTTAAGCAAAATATGTCAAACTAAAAAACGAGTAGATTTACACTTCTAAAAGCTCTAACAAATAAGATTTTTTTCTACATACATATGTTCTACATCTGAAGGATCACGATAAACTTGACTCCATTTCAGAAAGCGTCCTCCAATCCAATTTGTTCGATTAAACAACTTATTCTAGATGGTTAACTACCCTGTTAAATAATGGTGATTATTTTTTAATATTAAATTCGAGAATGGATTTAGAATTAAAGTCGATTGTGGAAATCATTGGATTCCGTTTAATTTTTCAAATGTTTTGAAGGTACCTGATTTTCTTTTTCTCGGCTTATTGTTCTCTATGAAAGTTCAGGCTCGTTTTGTAATCGCATTTTTTTTTTTCAAAAAACTACAACTACAGCTTAAAATATAATGTAAACATCATTCTGAAATCAACATGCGATTGTTGAATTTAATTTACGATGTATCGGGATTGTGGATATTTAACAAAACATTTTGGATAAAATCAGTATTGATAATTTACTATCGATTTTGTAACTGTATACTTTTAAGTTACGTTATACTTTTAAGTCCTCTATCTTCTACTTTATAAATTATAAACCACTAGCTTTATTGACGTAAACGACAAAATTAAAAAATATTTTGACTTTTTGGGTGTCATAATTTCAAATGACGTACTCTGAAGTCTAAGAAAGACGCTCTTCTTCAAAGATGCAATATCTATTTCACTCCATATTAAGTCATCTATATTTAAAAGTTCATATATGGTGTATTATTGCCAAACTTGAAATGTTAACCATAATAAATTATAGATTTACGTCTTTGAATATCCGAAGATACCATGCTAACTGGGGAACTAGGGCTCAGGAGTATTTATTAATTTTCTTTGAGGAATTTATTCACATTGGTTTTAAAGTTTTGAGGATTAAAATTATCGAGAGAGACACACGCCGCACAGTGGTATTTGTTCATACAATGTTTGGCAAAAAATATAAGGAGTGCTCGTAGAATGTTGAAATTTTGCTCTGAGCCTTTGGTTAGCTCAATTAAGAAAAATATAAAGTTTCATCAAAATTGGCCACGCCCACTACCCCACCGCCCATAGAACCCAAAATTTGTTTTTGTCCCAAAGTTTTTGAAATTTGGCACAGAACCTTTGATTACCTCAATTAAGAATAAAATAAAGTTTCATCAAAATTGGTCACGCCCACTTCCCACCGCCCATAGAACCCAAAATTTCATGATTTTATGATTTTATGATTTTATAAAAGATTATTAATTATTTAAACTTTTTTTTTTTTAATTGATAGTATGGAGTCTTACCTTTCATTTTATTATAGCGGGAGCACCTAGCACGACCGAGCGACCTTTTTTTTCTTCCAAGGAAGTTTGCAATCACGGCATATTATAGAACCAATTTTATTTTATCATATCTTTTAAACCATATGAGCGATCTTTATAATTTTTTTTTTAAATACGCAGGAAAGGCTATATTTGAAAATAATCACTATTTAAATTAGAGCAATAAAGCTATCTTACGTACAAACACTATAGAAGTGCGTAAACAGTTTTCAATATTTTGGACCAAAATTTACATGTGACTTTACTTCATTATTTCAAAGACAAATAAACGTTTTTTTGGGATACAATTTATGGATTCTTCATACTGAATCAATTTTCTACAAAACTGCATCATTACATTTTTAAATTTTATGTGTCGAAAAAATTACTTATTGCACAAAAAATCCCACTGTGCGCCGGTAAGGCATTCCAGAGATGTGAAACTCTTTTACAAAAATCACATTGAAAAGCGACAGTTCTGCATCTTGTTTCTTGAACCGTAAAAGAATGGGCTGCTATTGATGCTCTGATGTAACGCGTAAAGCTTGCAGGTTCAGGCAAAATTGATTTGATCTCCGCAGATGCCCGTTCATCCATAATGTATTTATAAAATTTCGTCCAATCAGCAACATCTCTTCTATGTTGCAAGGAATCAAGCTCGTTAGTAAGATTTAAACCGTCGATCAATTTGACAGTTCTCCGCTGTATAGAATTAAGATATTTCTAACTACTTACGTAGGCTCCACCCCAAATGTAAGAGCAATATTCCATGCAGGGACGAATAAATGACTTATATATTAAAAGAAGCTGCTTGCTATTAAAAACCTTACGACAACGACCCAAAAATCCTAATTTTTGAACAGCGTTCTTAGCTAGGCTGAAAATATGAGAATTCCATTTCATATTATTTTCAATCACAACTCCTAGAAGTCTAACAGATTCTTTCTCTTCAAGATCATTTGAATCAAACTTTAATGAAAACAGATTAGGTGTTGATAACCTAGAAAAATGGCAAACTTGAGTTTTACTCGTGTTGAATTCAACACTGTTAGCAACACCCTAATCCAAGATTGTTTTAAAATCAATGTTTAATGACTCTATTATATTTGATCTAGCGACATTAAGTGTTGCTGGTGTATAAAGATTTGGCATTTCATGAGAAGCATGAAATGTGCTATCATCAGCAAAACTAAGGATTAACTGTTGAATCTAGCAAGTCATTGATATACTACCGTGCTAAGCACAGAAGTGGTAACTTGTATTTTGGACATTTCGAGATATTGGCAATTTTTAATTTTCAATTTTTACAGTCAAACTAATCAAAACTATATTTATAGTCAAAAAAATTTCAAATTTTAGTTTGAATCAGAAAGATAGAAGGTTATATTATTTGTTAATGTTGTAAAATATTAATTATTGGATAATTAAATAGTAAATTTGATACTTTTAAAGAAGATACGCCATATTTAATATAATAATTTTTGAATGAAAAAATTATTAAATGGTTTGATTATATGATAAAAATGTCTATCGACTGTTATTAAATCATCTTAGAATCATAACTCATTTTTGGCAAAAAAGTAAGTTACCACCTTTGCTTAGCACTTCAGTATAGAGAAGAAAAAAAGTAGGCGATAAAGTGGAACCTTGTGGAACACCAGCATATGTTGAAAAGGTGTCTGATGAGACACCATCAACATTAACACAAAATTTACGCGCAGATATAAAGCTCTGTATCCAAAAAATAAGTTGCTCATTTAAGCCGTAGCATCTCAATTTGCATATAAGATTGTTGTTCAATGCTTTGGCAATATCAAGAGCTACACCGAAAGTTTCACCATGGTTTTCAAGCGACTTGTTCCAGATATCCGTGACAAACGAAATTAAATCTTCTGTTGCTCTTCCTTTTCGAAATCCGTATTTCCTTTCATTAAGAAGTTTTGAAGACTCTAAGAAGCTCATAATATTGAAATTAATGCATTTCTCAAATATTTTAGAATCTGTAATATTTTAGGATCTGTCTTAACACCTTTCTTTGGAAGTGATTGTACACTAGCCATTTTCCATATATCAGGAAAAAACCCTTTTTTATATGATAAATAGAAAATTTCTGTGAGGATTGGTGCTAACTCCTTAGCAAAGGTTTTAAGAATAATTGAAGGAATACTATCAGGTCCAGATGCCTTATTAGTGTTAATTTGTAAAAGCATTTTCCGGACTATGTTTTTACGAAAAATAATCCGCCCCATTTTGTTAGAAACTCTAGGAATTGGTATAGGTTGGAAATTGAATTCTAGCAGAATTATATTTTTATTGAATAAGAATTATATTAGTTGCTTAATTAAATCATATAGTTAATTTTTAATTAATATATTTGATATCAATAGGTGTAATCGAATAAATTATTGGTATTAATTCGAAGTTGGATTATACCGTATCCATTTATACTACTGAGATATCGAACCACCCAAAAAAAATTGGGTTCTACTAACGTAGAAAAGTTACCTAATAAATTAGCTTTTTCTTTAGAGTCAATAACAGGTACATCCCTATCAATAAGAGGAGGTATAGAAGACTTATAAAAATTTTCTTGAACAGCCTTAGCGGCTTTATAAAAATTTCTCGATCCAGTTACCAGATGCTCAGCAAATTTACTAGCTTTTTTCCTAATAAATAGATGTTTCTCAGCAGTATCTATTAATTTTCTACATATATTTCTTTCTATTCGGTACAATCTAAGGTTTTCATCAGTTTTGTTTGAATAAACTTTTGAAAAGGCTTTTTTTAATTTTAATTGGTTTTTTGCATTTACCCGAAAACCATAGAACAACCTTCGGAACGATCAATCTATTTGGAATAAACCTGCGCATACCCATGTGTATTATTTCTGAAAAATTAGAAGCAGCGAAAACTCTAAGCCCCTGCCAATCTGCAGCCTTATAATCCCAAACATGACGAGGATTAGCTTTAAACTGTTTAGGTACTTATATATTTAAATGTGTGGATATCAAATTATGATCTGATCCACCTTTGATGGCTCTGATACTTCAAACTATACCAACGAAGGATCATTTATCAAAAACAAATCAAGCAAGCTACTATTTTGGCCGGGAATGTCAAGGACTCTGGCAGGTTGGTCTATTATCTGAGTGAAATAATGATAAATAGCAAAAACCTCAGCCTCTCTACCAAATTCGTCAGTTTTAGAGCTGTGTGTAAGCCATTCTTTATTATGAACATCAAAATCACCAAGAACTATGATTTTAGCATTAGGATACACGGCCAACCTATCTATCTTTTCAGATAGGTCATGAAATAAATTTATGTTCTCAGGTGAGTTGGTCGAGCGATACAATCCAAAGACAAACAGAGTTTGATTAGAGCAGGCAATCTTGAGGGAAACCATATTGTGAAATTTTGAATTTAATTCAAAATTATTAACTCTCACATATGGTACAGAATTTCTAATAAACGCACAAACACCATGTTTGAAGTAGAATGAAGATTCAAGTTCATATTTGGGACAAACATATTTAGTTTTGTCCAGCGACACAGCTCTTGCACTGATAATCGTTTCCGTTAAAAAAAGAATATCAGGCTTAAGATTCTCAAGATAAAGGTGCACCGCGTTAAAGTTGACGTTCAGCCCTCTTATATTTGCAAAATTGATAGACAATTTTGCCATTTCAAGTTATAGATAATTCGCAAAACAAATCTCAAAACAATTCCAACAAAATCAAATTAAAAGTTATGTATAGACTGACAATCTCCAAATAGACAATATCTAAATTAACAATTCTAACAGCTGGATAACTTAAAACTATGTCTAAATTTAGCTGTCAAAATTATCAATTCAAACAATGAACAATCTAATTATGGTACAATTAAGACATAAAAGTATGAAGAAATCAAATTAAATCAAACAGTATATAATACCACAGTAAACTATTAACAAATCTACTAAACTTAAGTTACGCTAAGATAAATAATCATTAAACAATGTTAACGATAAACATAAAATTAAAAACTTATCCTGAATTTTCAAACTAAATTTTTTCAAAAATGTTGCCTTATCGTTGATTTATTTCCAAATATGTAATAATAATTTTAATTTCTTTTTTGAACAAAATAGCCTATGATGTGGCAATCGTATGGTATTTTATTAAACAAAAAAAATTCGTACCTACAACAAAAAAAGAAAAACAATAATTATTACCAAGCAAATAAATTTCCTAAAAATAAAGAAAGAATTTGATCAAAATAATAATAATTCATATTATATATTTAGAAAATAATAATAAAATTAAAAAAAAAAATACTTGTTTTGATATTGGCCGAATTGTAAGTCATTAAAATTTGATTCTAACATTTACTCTTATTACTGTTAGATCGTGCGTTAGTTAGTTATAATTGCCGGCTAGGTAAGGTTATGTAGACGTTAGGTAAGATAAGCTTATATAAATGTATATGCTAACAAGCAGTCCATAGTCATACCATGGAAACAACTTTTGCTGTTCAAGCATCATCTTCAGCTTCTCTAAAACCAACAGATGTTGCTGAAGTTCATTCTACTGAGATCTTTCAGATCATATAAAAAGTGTGCATATAATAGGTAATACCTCATACGGTTTAGTTAAGGTGCGATCGGCCTGGTTATCACACATATAGTACCCTCCGACCAGTTTTCATTAGTGTTTACAAAAAGGTGTTACAAGTGACTATGACTATGAGTCATCTCGTTGAAATGACAGATAGTTCCAAGTTACTTTTAACGTGATCCGGCCCGAATGTAAAACAATAATTTCTGCCATACTATCCTTTCCTTAAATTATGTTATTTACAGAAATCGCCATAGTCGAATTTCATGTTTATTTTCAAACCATCCGTAAAGTAGTCGACAGCAATTGTTGTTTATCTATTTTACTTGCCCAGTTCTGTCTGAAAGGAATAACTTATGAAGTCAATTTTTAAAGATGACTTTCTTCTCTCTTATTTAAAATGTTGGATTCGCAGCTTAATTTAAACAGAATAAAACCTAAGAATTTGTCTTGTCTGTGAAGCCTAGACTGTCTCCGTTAAGAGTGGAACTTTCAAACTTAGAGGAATTGAACTTCTTAGAGAATAAAACTAACTCTGAATCCATGAGAGTAACATAATATTTAACAAAGCAACAGGCCAAATATAACTAAGTTCCAAAAAAGAGTTCCTTCTGGCAGCTAACTGTTTTTGCAGAAACTTAAAAGTGAAGTATTGAGGTGACAATCCCTAACCAATATGCTGATCCAGCTGACTTTCACTCCCATATACGTAAGCGTATTGTCAAGGGACTGATTTTATGGAAGCACTATTCAATATGACAGAAAGTAGACCTATAGTATTCATTGCAGCCAAACGATTTCTCAATTGGACGTATGAGGGATTACAGAGCTATTTTGACAGACCAACCTTTCCAATATGCGTGCTGGGATGTTGATATCATTGTATATTTGATGTTAGTTACGTTTGATTCTCTTTAAAGGTCGTTAAATAATCTTTTCAATGGTTTCCAATAAAATCATTTGACTGATTTTGAAAATAACTACCCACTAGGACATCGTCATGTCAATTACACAAGTTAGCAAATTTTAAGCTTTTTTTATTTCCCTGAATAAAACCCCACTTTTCTTATAGATTTTGATCTGTTGAACATGAGTATCACATTATTTTTCATTTATTCATTTTTTCATAATCACTTTTTAAAATTTTTCCATATTCATCGTCATAAATTTTGAACAAACAATGGTTTTAATTTTTTAATTTCTTGGAGCCTATAGTAGATTCAATTTCCTTTCTATTAAAGTCTCGGTTTTAAGCTTGCTCGCTCGTTAAGCTCGCAGTTTTACTTTTAAAATCTATATAGGAACTCATATATAAATCAATTATGTTGCAGAATTTAAATTATTCTTAGTCAAAATTTATTTTTCCTAACTTTGAGTTTTGACTTTTTTTGGGAAAACTTTAATAACTTAGTGCAACTTGAACCAATATTCGTGTCTTTTGTTTAAAAAAAGGAAATTGAATTTGCTTTAGGCTCCAAAAAATTAAAAATTTCAAATCATTGTTTGTTCAAAATTTGTGGCTTTGAATATAGAAAATTTTCAAAAAAAGTAAAAACGTAAGTTATTCGTTTTTTTCCAACTTTTTCGAGTGTAACTTCAAGAATCCTTGATGGAATTTTAGATAAAATAGCTCAAAATGTTTGTTAGCATATTTACTATGCACTTGTTTCATTAATATATTGAATTTGTTGGTTTTGTAAAATATGAGATCAATTAACCAAAATAACCTTCTACTCCCATCCCCTAAAAACACGGAAATATAATTATTTGAGATTTCGCTATAATTTTCACTCAATTTACCAAACTTCCTGTCTCTGCGCATTTTTCCAAATTTTTCTATCAATCAGTGTCAAAACATAGGGTTCAATATCGAAACATAGGCATAGTTCTAAACAAAATTGCAACGTTTTCTAAATAAGGTGCTCTTTTAAATGAGCTCTTTCAATTCCCCACTCGTTTGGATCTAAAATGGTTTTTTTTACCCTCATTACCCCCATCCTCAATCACATATCATTATTTGATTCTTCGCTATAATTTTCGTTCAGAGTTTATCAAACTTCCTGTCTTCGTGAATTTTTTCTGTCTATTAAGCTCGAAATCCAAGGGGGGGACCAACTTTTTGTTGCACTTTTTTGACAATAATTCAAAACTTATCCATTGCAAAATTCTAAAAAAGATTGCAATGTTTCTTAAACTAGTTGTTCTTTCAAATGACACCTCACTTGATGTGGCAAGTAGTGTCGATGTTAATCGAGGCAATAAAACATAAAGAAAACGTCATTATTCAAAATTATACAAAAAATGTTGGGATGCAAAATTCCAAAGTACATTTTTAAGGAATGCTGATCCCTTTCATATGATACCCTACTCGTCTCGATAAAACAATGTATTTTCTCAGAGGCTTCACATCGTACCTCTGTAAAACAAACGAAAATAACTTTATTTATATTTGAACCCGTCATCTTGTGTGGATTATAGGTTAGTTTTATAAACACCTCAAATTTTATGATTCATGGTTTACCAGATAATCGATATAATGAAAAAAACACGTTGTAATCTCACCAATAGGGTTCGTTATAAAACACGGAACCCAAAAAATGAATATGATATTCATGTTCAGCAGGTCAAAATCCATAAGAAAAGTTGGGTTTATATAGTGAAATTTTTCTTATGAACTAGTGTTATTTGTCGAATTATTGATTTGTTGAAGGAATTCCGGCCAATCTTACCAGACTATTAAAGAACTTAATTGTTTAAACAGCTCGCACCTCCGTTACTATTGATTTGAGCTGCAAAGTCCTGATTGAGTTGGTGTCTTGCGTTTTAACCGCAGGTGTCTCAGAGCAAGAGATAAAATGCGCCTAAGATAGGACTTTTAGAGACTGTGCAGAGGTGATAGCCAATTGCCAATTGTTGGAGCTAACTCGGAATGTTGGGACTGGCTGGCTATCCTTGCAAAATCGAGTTGGCTCACATGACGTTTGTACTTTATTACAGTAACGCCCCTAGGATTCGTTCTTAGCATTTGCCAACTTGCAGGTTTCCCAGTCTGAAACGTTCTTTATATATGCTTCAGGAGTTTCTTGCATTCCTAGGTTTTTTTTTATCGTTTACCATGGTAGATGTGATTGATTTGCCTTACTTGGGCTTACTGAGAGGGCATAACTTCCAAATCCTGGAATGGGAGTGTCCGGAACAACAACTTGACTTGATCCCTCCTCCAGGATCCTTTACTGGGTAGTTCTTTTTTTTCTGTTTCTATAGCTAGGATTTATGAGAAATCCGAATCCTTTGTTTGACGGTTCTATCAGAATAGCCTCCGACGATTTCAGAGGGGTTTTAAGCCAGCTTAAAAGGTTAAGAGAGACCTGCCTTATTTGCGCATGTATCCCGATTGCTGGTGTTCCCTTAGTACTGAGGTTTGCCGTGCTGTCGAGATTGACTTATTGATCACATTTTTGTCGCATTCACATTCCGAATGAGAGGGACTGAACTCATGTTTTTGTTGTTATTTTAGCTTGGTATTTTATTTCCACGACTAGACACAAGTCCATCTACTCAGAGAACTGAAATGTGTAAGCAAATCAAACTACGCATTACGGTCGCCCGATATCCAGGTAGTTGTTTAACGGACAGTCTGATAAACTAATTAAATTTTAGGATTACACTTTAAATTATGAAAGCGTGGCAACACTTTCGAGTAATGGTTAAATATTAGTCGAAAAATTGAAATATTTGTAATTGTATTAAAAAAACTCAACCACTAAAAATGCAAAAACAAAATTTGATATTAAATTCAATTAAAAATTGCTAAAAATACTGGTATACAGCGGTAAAAAAATTGTATCTGAAAATTACTTTAATTTGTTATTCCTTGCATTACAGTTGACAGTACAGGGCTGCACTACAGTAGAGAGATATCGAAATACATTGTTCAAATACAAATTTATCTAATTGTTTCATTTTTATATTATTGGTCAGTGCCTTGGATATTAGATTTTACCATCCGAACTTGAGTATAGCTAATGAGCTGCAAAGAAATCGCAGCTTTGTTTTGATGTGTCAAATCAAAATAATTGTTTTAATAATAAAATAAAACTTATCTTTTAATATTTATTTTTAGACTCGGCGCAAACTCCTCAATCGCTTTCACCAACATCATCGACAGTAGCAACAACATCATCTACACCACCATCATCGTCTAATTTACTAAATAACGCAGTCACTGCTGAGTTAGTAGCGTCATCATTGCAATCATCATCATCATTATCGTCGATAAAACGAGGACCAGGTAGACCACGACTGAAGCCAACTGGACCAGTTAATAAAGGGTTCCGAGGTGCGCCACGACCACGAAAACCAATTGGTCCACTTGTTGTACCCTTAGGTCAAAGTCCAGCCCAAACCCCAACTGTTCGCAGCCCTGCTATGAGTCCTGCTCCTAGTCCAGCACCGGAAAAAGGGCTAGGGTTTTACCAACAAATGGATGAAGATATATAGTTCAACTAGTAATAAAACGTTTATAGTTATATTTAAAAAATGTTTCTTCTAATTCTTTATAAAGTTTGCAAAGAATCAATCTTGAAGTTTTATAAAATATAAATTGATTTAAATTTCATCAATTTAAATTTAAAATTAATATATTTGGCATCGATTAGCTGTTTGATTTAAAGACAAGTACCACTATAGATATAGTACACTGAGAAAAAAATAAAAGTAATGAAACATCTCGAAGTTAACAGTTTATTATTCAAATTATTTTTCAAACAAATTACGTGCGGTTGTCTCAACTACACCGTTCTGTACCTTTACAGATGTCGAATCAATTGCGGAGTTCGATTATCCATATCCGGAAATAGTAGATGTTTTTTTCAGTTTGCGATTATTGAATCATCGTAAATTTAGTGCTTCAAACTCATAAAACCCTTTCAGAAAGGGTCACCAGATACTATAACGGTCACGATAATAATATTTGTTGAAAGATAAATTCGTTACTGCCAATGTGTTCTATCAAGCATTCTCACTTACGCAGTGAAGCAGTTTTACAATCTTTCGAGCCAATCTATTTCGACTTATAATTTATAATTTTTTTCAGTTGTTAATGCAACTTGATTTCATTTTAGTATAAATTATAGGTATAAAATAACATAACATAAAAATATATTTTTTTTTAATTTTGGGAAACCTACAGTATATTTGTTTGTTTCATAAATTTTCTCTCATCATATAAATTAGTTAAATTCGTGCAAATAAATAAAAAACATCATTATCATCAATTCGTTTTTAACACAATAGTTTGGTGTAGCAAATAACAACTTTATACATATAATTTTGAAAATATTTTTGCACAAAACAAAAATGTTAAAAACTAATAAAATTAAAAATAATTAAATTCATTTCATGTTTATTTTAATTAATGTAGACAGGAAAATTTTTGAAGAAATATAAGAACAAAACAAATTATAATTTTGGAACTTTTTCATGTATTTGTTTCCTTTATTTCATAATCTTGAAGAAAGTTGTTGAATTTATTGTAAGGTGTTAAAGATTTGTCAAACAGTAAGTAAGTATAAATCATTATTAACTTGTATAAAAATAGTTTAGGCTTCACTTTGATATAAAGTTATTACAAATCTCTTGGATACACGATATATGAACTCATCCAAATTTTAATTCTTTTTATCTAGCTTATCTAGCTCTAGCTTTGTTTAGCTTATTAAGTAAAGCATAAAATCTTGTATGCGCCACTGGTGTTGCTGGATATTACATTACATCCATCAGGCGACATGCATCCCTCGGGTTGGATTACGTCGCTTGCCGAGCGTAATAACCTTCCTAACGCCCTTGGTACATATATAGCTATGTTTACCACACAATTTCTTCTTTTACTTTCAACATAATTAATTAAGTATTAATGTTATTGTGAACAGAATACGTATTTGCTTTATCGCGATCGTATTGTGGTATTTTTTCTGTTATATGTTAAATGAGTTTATATGAATCCACTTTTGCTTTATTATTATAATTTTATGTTATTTTTTTGATCACCGAACTGCTGCATTTTGAAATTTTGTCATATTATAATCTTTATATTATGAAATGATTTAATTAATTGCAGACGCGGTTCATCGCACTATTTTACTTTAGTGGGAAAATGTAACAACAGTTATAATTGATTTGGGTTGCATGAAGATGTTTGCTTTAATGAGGTATTCAGTAAAATCTATCGAATGTTTCTTCTATTATTCTATTTTTGTATGATATTTTATAACGGAAAAGAAAATTTTATACAAAAAAAATATTGCGACACTGTTATAGCTGCTGCTGCATAGGCTAACTTCACCAAAGCTCTGGAAACAAAATGTTCTGAATATATAGTGAGCTAATAACCATCAAATACTTCAATTAAGGTTTAACCGATGTTATTGATTTCGCGTATTTCTAGTCTCAACAGACATAAATTTTGTCGTATGAATAGAAATAAAAATTTCTTTCAGGAAGTGACAAACCGCAATAGTTCTGCATTCCAACTTCCGGTTTGTCACTTTCTGAAAGAAATTTTTTTTTCTATTCAACAAATCATGCTGTAACCATATATATTAAGTTTAATTCCAATTTTTTATCAGGAACTAATGTTATTGAAGTTTCAAATAACCAGTTCCAAATAACTAACCACAAATCCCAATATCGTCCAAAAATTGATCAGTTTTTTGTCTTTTGTCAAACTATGTATTATCAAAATTGATTAATGAACGAAGTCTGCAAGCTCCAAACAAACCTTAAACTTCGACTACTTTGATCAATGTATCCCAAAAGTGGATCATTATCTTTTCACACTAATTGAAACCGTATTCATAAGTTTCATTATAATCACTTAATAACTGTAGGCTGTATATGGATGGCTGCATAAAGAAATTGAAAAAAATTCA
This sequence comes from Diogma glabrata, assembly GCA_963693315.1. Classification (NCBI taxonomy): domain Eukaryota; kingdom Metazoa; phylum Arthropoda; class Insecta; order Diptera; family Cylindrotomidae; genus Diogma; species Diogma glabrata. The sequence continues at coordinate 142,455,533 of OY856188.1, read as the reverse complement.
AAAATAAAATTTTTGTCGGAAGCAAAAAACCGGCAATTGGGATGCAAATTTTTTGTGAACCGTACTAAATGTTTATGTACCAAGTTTCATCCAATTCGATCATCGGGGTTAGTCAGCGTTATCATGTTATTGAGCTTTCAAAAAAAGAAGTGCTTGTGAAACCCAAAACCACTTTTTTCAATATCACTCAAAAACTAATCAGTTCTTTGCCAATATTTGCATCTTCTTTTGAAGTGTCATCAAAATTCATTCACGAATTTTGTTGTAGGCTTCCAAACAAACATTAAAAACATAGTGTAAAAACCGCCTGTTGTACGGTGGACTCCCAACACTTTGTCAAACGTACCCTAAAATCTAATGAAATCTTTTTCATATTCATTGAACGTTGGTTTTTTTTTTTTTTTTTTTATTCTAAGTTAGGCATGTTTAGTGTTAATCATAATAAATTATTAATTAACTTCTCTGAATATCCGAAGATACATGCCAACTAGGAAGTGTGGTTAAGTTTGAATAAATTAAGTTTCTTTTAGAAATTTATGGACGCTAACTTTAAAGCTTTGAGGATTAAAGCTATCAGGAAAAACCCATGAAGGCAAGAGATGAGAGACTCTGTTGAAAAAATCACGCTGAAAGGCAACAGTTCTGCACCTTTTTATATGAACCGTAAAAGGATGGGCTATAACATTTGCTCTGGTGTTACGCAATGGGATTGCTAGTTCAGGTAAAATTGATTTAATCCCTTCAGAAGTTCGTTCACCCATAATGTATTTGTAGAAAATTGTCAAATCCGCAACATTTCGTCTGTGCTGTAAAGAATCAAGCTCATCAGTAAGAGTTGAGCTGCCAATCAGTTTAACAGCTCTGCGCTGAACAGAATCAAGGCACTTCAAACTACTATAATAAGCTCCACCCCATATGTGAGAACAGTACTCCATGCAGAGACGTATAAATGATTTGTAAATTAAAAGAAGCTGTTCGCTATTAAAAAACTTACGACATCGTCCCAAAAAGCCCAATTTTTGAACAGCGTTCTTAGCTAGGTTAAAAATATGAGAATTCCATTTCAAATTATTTTCAACTTCTACTCCTAAAAGCCTAACAGATCCTTTGTCTACAAGATCTTTAGAGTCGAACTTCAATGGAAACGGATTAGGTGTAGATAATCTAGAAAAATAACAAGCCTGTGTTGGTTGGTTCAATGAATATGAAAAAATATGACACGTTTCATGAAAATCGGTTTTAAACTGTAGGCTACAGTAGGAATAAACACTTAAAAAAAAAACTTTTTAACCGGAAATGACAAACCGGAAGTTGGTGTGCAGAAATGTTGGAAACAGTACCAAAATCTTATATACCGAGTCACAATAAAATTAAAAGCAGGGATTATAAGTAAGTGAAGATTCAGACTTACAGGTGTTCGGGAGACCTCCCCACTCAATTTTGTCCAATTTTGTAATGAATCTAGAAAGCAAAATTTGGGGTATGTAAAATTTTTTGCTCGATAGATTGTATTACTTCACACAATTGAAAATTGTGGTGAAGTAAATAGAAGAATAGCAAAAATTATGTATGTTATTTTTTGCTTAAAACGATTTTTTTTGGATATATTTATTACTAGGACCAAAAATATGCACTAGTATTGGGAATTTTAAAAAATAATTAAACTCAAGTAACTAAGGAAGTCTTTCAATTCAAAGGTATGGCTAGAAATTTCTCACATAAAAACGCCATTACAAGTACATGTTTTTACAGCACTTTACTCAAAACGGATTAAGTATGAAACTTGTTTCAGGTGAAACTACTAATTTTGAGCCTTATTTGTTAGAGCATATTTTTCATATTTTATTCCAAATGGCATATTGGTACATATTTTACAAAAATGCCATATTTTGCATATTTTCTTAATGTTGACAATGTCAACAAAACTATGAGCTCTGAAAATGATTTCGTTTTTATAATCGCGTCAGTGATTTGTTAAGATTCCTGGCCTACTTTAAAAAAGTGTCCGTTCGACCTTCACAATCGATTTTTGGAATACTTTTAGTCCTATCGACATAAGATCTTGGATCAGCCATGAAAGTGGTTTGCCTGTAGCTGTAAAGAAAATTATAATTTTGTTTTAAAAAGGCTAAAGATCTAAAAATCGAATGGTTTACACCTGCCGTATTTTATGGCACTCGGATAAACATCATATGAAAGCCTCGGACTAAATTTTTAAATTTTTTCATAGGCAGATTGTAAATTTTTACATATTTTAATGAAAATTTTTTGTTTTATTTTATTTTAATTTAACTCAATGAAATTTTCTAAAATGTAATGACATCATTCAATTTCACCAATAACATTTGAATTATACTAATAACAAATAGTTATACGTCTGGTCTACTGCGATATTAAAAATTATCAGTAGTAATTTCCCAAGGGCGGTGATAATTCGAAATAATTTTTTGCAAATTTCGAAAGCAAGTATATTGGAGTAGGTATCAATACGACTTGCTTGAGGAATTTTCCAAAAAATTATGAGAATTTATCAACGAACGAGGGGAATTCGTTTAGAAAATGTTTTGTCTTAGTTTTATTTTAATTTAAACCAATGAAGTTGTCTAAATTGTAAAGACATCATTTAATTTCACCAATAAAATTTGAATTACACTAATAACAAATATTTATGCGTCTGGCCTACTGGGATATTAAAAATTATCAACCTAATTTTGAAATAATTAACTGATATCACAGTAGGCCAACGTATAATTCATAAAAAATATATAAAGAAATGAAAAATGGCAAAACATTTTCTAAACGAATTCCCCTCGTTCGTTGATAAATTCTCTTAATTTTTTGAAAAATTCCTCAAGCAAGTGGTATTGATAATAGCCCTTGGCCTACGGCCTCGTGCTTTTATCAATATACTTGCTTTCGAAATTTTTGCCAAAAAATTATTTCGAATTTGCCCTTAGGAACCGCCTTGGGCAGTTACAACTAATAAATTTTTTGCGATTTTTCATTTCTTTATATATTTTTTATGAATTATACGTTGGCCAACGCGATATCAGTTAATTATTTCAAAAATTATTTGATAATTTTTAATATCCCAGTAGGCTAGACGTATAACTATTTGTTATTAGTATAATTCAAATTTTATTGGTGAAATTGAAGTATGTCATTATATTTTAGAGAATTCCGTTGGGTTAAATTAAAATAAAACGAAGACAAAAATATGGAGGGGCTGAAATCTCACAGCTCTGAGATATCAAGACTTCGGTCTGGGTAAGCGATTTTTATATATAGTTTTCGGCAAAAAACTTATATGGGGACATAATTTTTAGTTTTTGGCATCGATGTATATCAAACATAACTTTTTGTTAAAGTACATGTATTTTTTATCTCTGTTTAGATATGTATTACAAAACTAACACGAAACATCAATACGTTGTCGGAAAATTATAACATATCATAAATCAGCAACTACTCAAAAACCTCTCCATTTAGCGTTCCGAGTAAATATTTCAAAATCACAAATTCATATTTCTTTCAAAATTTCAAAAATATTGTAAACCAACTAAATAAAATAAAAAATTCCAACTTTTTTCAAACATTCTAAAAATATTACAAAAATTATTACAAAATCAAAAATTGAAACTTTTTTCAAAATTCTAAAAATATATATAAAATTTAAAAATTTGTTTTTGAAAATTCTAAAAATATTCCAAAAATTAAAATAAAATCAAATATTTAAACTTTTTCTAAACTCCGATAATATTCCAAAAATTCTTAAAAATTTAAACTTTTCCAAAATTCTAAAAATATTGCAAAAATTATTACAAAATCAAATATTAAAACTTTTTTCAAAATTCCAAAAATTATAATAAAATCAAAAATTTAAAATTTTTCAAAATTCTAAAAATATTCCAAAAATTCTTACAAAATTAAAAAATGAAACTTTTTTCAAAATTCTAAATATATATATATAAATAAAATTCAAAAATTCTATTTTTTTCCAAATTCTAAAAATATTGCAAAAATTCTTACAAAATCAAAAATTGAAACTTTTCCATAATTTCAAAAATATTTCAAAAACTATAACAAATTCAAAAATTTCTATGTTCAATTATATTTACGTAAACAAACAGCAAAATTTTTTTTTCCAAAAAACTATCTAAAAAAATAAATGAAATTATTTTTTTGACACACTTGACAATATTTTTTTGACAAACTTATAATGCAATAAAATTCTCAATAATAATAATTTCATGTTCAGTATACATTTCATTTCATACAAAGAACTAATTTATTTTTTTTTCTAAAAAAATAAATGAAAATCATTCTTTTGACACACTTGACATTATTTTTTTGACTAACTTATAATTCTCAATAATAATAATAAAATTTCATGTCTTACAAATAATTAATTTTATTTTGTTCCAAAAAATTGGGTAAAAAATAAATAAAAATCTTTCTTTTGACACACTTGATATCATTTTTTTGACAAACTTATAATGCCATAATTCTCAATAATAATAACAAAATTTCATTTCAAACAAATAATTCATTTTATTTTTTTCCAAAAAAATGGTAAAAAAATCAATAAAAATTTTTCTTTTGAACATTTTTATGACAAACTGACAACATTTTTTTGTCAAACTTATAAAACCATAATTCTCTATAATAATAATAAATTCATATCATACAAATAATTAATTTTATCTATTTACAAAAAATTGGTTAAAAAAGTAAATAAAAATCTTTCTTTTGACACACTTAACAACATTTTTTTGACAAACTTATAATGCAATAATCTAGATTTTGGTCTCACATACCAATCCCGACCATCAAGATTTCTCCAAATTCAATGTAATTCCTACTCGTAATCACTTAAAATGAAAGTTTTGTATGCAAAAATATGCAAATTTCCTTGTTTTGACACACTTGACGATTTTTTTTGACACACTTCCGGTACAGTTATCGAACACATCGTCCTTTCGGCTCTTCCCATTGAGTAAACCTATTTTTAGAAGAAAAAATTTTTTGAAATCCAGCGGTTTTCTGGATTTCGTAGGTTGTGATAGACGGCCGACAGACAGACATACATTTTTTTTGCGTTTTTAGAATCAGTAAGTCCTAAAGCGTCGAGAAATTCCAAAAAAGTGGGGGTAAGAATTTCACTTTTAGCTCATGAATGTAATGTAGTGCCAAAAATATTAACGTACACTACTATGTTAATTAAATGTAGTGCCAAATATTATAGCAACACTACTATATAACTAAAGGTAGTGCCAATTGCTGCTCTAACAATACTTTATGACTGTATGTAGTGTAATTATTCCTTTTACAGCACTTATATTTAAATCGTAGGATACCAAACAGACCACTTCTGTTAGTAGAAGGTAGTACACAACAATAATTTCTAAATAACTGAGCTGTAACACTTTATTCCATATATATATACATACATAAGTTTTATAGGTTGATTATACGATCATTGATTATTATTAGTTGTTGTTCTGACTTATTGTTATTAATGAATAAATGTTCACTTGTTTTGATTCAATAATATTCACTTGATTCACTCAAAACTTAAATTGGAATTTCACTTAACTACTGATTCTGATGGTTTATTTGTTTATTTGTCTTAATGATTAATTTGTTGATTAAAAAGACTTATTTGACTGACTTTTGCTTTGTTTATGTAAAACTATTTGATTTTGTGTGACTGACTGAGTTTAAATTAATTAATTAATTGTTGATCGATTTGAATTTGCTCAAACGACCGTTTAATTGATTTTTTAGAATAGACTCACTTGATGGATCTTTTCGACTACCTTAACTCACTTGCTTGTTTTGTTTTGAAAAAACTGATTTTATTGATTTACTTTTAAAAAACTGATTTTAAGTGAATTGACTATAAAAGACTGACTTAGTTTAAATTTCTTAATTGCTAAAAACGACTGTTTGATTGATATTTTGTAAACGACTTCGGTAATTGTCTGAAACTGACTGTCTTGATTATTGATTAAAATATTATTTTTATAATTAAAAAATGATTACGCGCTGGGAATTGATTTTTAAATTGATATTGGTATTGCAATGAAAACGACCCACTGACCATATTTTAGTTTTATATTATTTAAAAATTATGCAATGTAATTTCGCGAATTAAGCGCTTATTTTAATTTTAATAAATATTTAGGTTTTTAACGCGGAAATATTGTTTTAATTAAATTGGAATAAATGTACGGTTGTGAAATTTCGATATATAATTGAGAACGATTGAAAATGGAAAACTAGAGTTTAGGTCAGTGTTGCGTTTTTGTTGGACTATTTATTTTGAATTTATATTTGGATATTGAGGAATGTTATTAAATAATTTGGAATATTCAGAGATACTAGATTCGAAATTTATAAGAATGTTAGTGAGATGTTAGTTTGGGAGTTTAGGTGTTTGGATATTTGTTTGCAGGTACTACATTCCTCCCTCCCACGGAAAAAATTTTGTGTTTATCGTTAAAGGAATTAAAAGGAAAGCTAGGTAGAATAGTTAAAGATAAACACAAAATTTTACCAAGGTATGTATAAAAAAAGACTTGCTATTACAAAAAGGATTAGAATAGTGATTTGATAAGAGAGATGGTACAAATATACCTGTCATTATTATTTAAAAAAAAAAAAAACGAAAAAGAAAACAAGCATGTTTACTAGAATTCCGCTGAGAGATTGTAATAGTTTTAATAATAAAACAAACGATTTGGATCAAGAATTCTGGATTTGTTTGTAAATCAAGTTAAATTTGGATACTTCAATAATTTTATAAAGATAAAAATTTAAAATATGACGCTTAGAAATTTTAGCTGCGTTTAATTGCTATGCTTTTTATTTTTGTTGTGGTAAAAAGATGATACAGAGTAATGGGTAGGAGTAATGTTAATGATAATTGATGAGTTACAGATATTCGGATCGTTTAGAAGGTTGTATAAGAAAATTCGAAATTCGTACATGGGTCAATTAGAAAGGCTAATATAAAATGTTTATAATTAATGTAAGCAGTAAATGTAAGTAGTAAAGTTATTCTGTGAATATAATCTCAACTTAATAGAAACAGAAATGCTAATCTTGATTTTTGTTTTAGTTTAAAAATTACTGTTTGTTAAGTCGCGAACTGATGATATTGTCATTATGATAAAATTGCTAAATCTAGTATGATAAATCTTATATTAAACGTTCAAATAGATATTGCGTTAGCTAGTATTGATTAAAAATAGTATTAATACGTAGATTATGAATTACTTAAAAATAATATAGTTTCCGGAGTTATCGATTTTATATTTATCGTATTTATAGTAATAGAACTATTCTGGTTTAGTAAATCCCGATTTACTGTTTTCTTTGTAATTGTAAAAATTAATTAATACGTGGTAAGCCGTAATTAAATATTGATTAAATAAGAAATTGATATTTGAAATACAAAGACTTAAAAATATATACCTTAATATTAAATATTTCTCTAAGTCTAAAAATATGAACATATGACCATTGATTCTTATCTTATTGATTTTTCTTTTGTTTGTTTAAATGATCATTATAGTAAAGAAAAAAAATTTAGTAAAAATTCAAAATCTTTTATAAAAAAATTGCATACGGTTCTTATTAAAAAAAAAAAAAAGATTGCCGACTTATTACTGTATAATTATTTAAATTTTAAAAATGAAATTGGATATTTTTAATTGTTTTTTTTTTTTTTTACGACCTTGATTAATTGGAGATGCCATATTTATTATGTATGATAAAATTTTATGAACTTGAAAAATATGAATACGTTAGTATTTAGTAAATAAAAAACATTATGTAGGAATATTGATGTAGGTCATTATTTCTTTTTGTTTTGGTTTTAGGATTATTTGTTTATTTCAATGACAGAAATTTGGGAACAAAAAAAAAAAGTTTTTAAAGAAATTGTTTTCTTTCCGCAATATGAGCCGTTTATGTTTAGTAGATCGTTTAAAATTAGCTTGAAATTAGCTTGAAATCTTAAGCATATGAAACTTAAATGTATTTCTCGTTCTTAAATTCTAGTTTATCGTCTTGTTTTTTTTTTAATCTATATTTTTATATTGTTTAAATCAACTCAACTGTTCGTTATAGAATGAGTTCAACGTTACTACTTATTTTAAATAAATTTTGCTCAATTGATAGCTACATAAAAATAACGTTGACCTTGAAAAATAAAATGCTTGTTATGAAATATAATAAGTATTCATAATTGTAGTAAATAAAATATTATGTAGTAAATTATTTGTTTTTGTTTGCGTTAAAAATTATGTTGTTTGATTAACTTGCGTATCTTAAAACTATTGTCTTAATATAATATGTATTTATGCTTAATGATTTTAAAATTATTATTTTTATTGATTGTATTGATTATTGATCGGAATCAGTATTGGTAATAAGATTATTGTTTTTCGATTATTATGTTTCTTGTATATTGTATAAATTGTTTAGATTTGACTTATGGTTAAGGCTAGTATTAGGTTTAGGATAAGTTGGTTTGGTTTACTTGTGCTTTAGGTTGGTTTAGGCGGAATTTGATATTTTTTTAGAGAGCTGTTATTTTTAAAAATGTGGAAATTTTATCGTTAGAAAGTAATTTTGAAGGAAAGTTATATCCAATTTGATTTATGTGTTTGATTAATAAATATGTATTGTCCTGAACAACGGTTATGTAAATTTTTGCAATGAAGTTGAAAACTTCTCCTTTGTCGAATATGATTTTACGAGATGCTGGTAGTAAATTATTGTAAAAACAGACACGAAATTTCTGGAACAGACTTTCAAGCCAATTAACTGAATTATACGAATACGAATGAAATTGTATTATATTGGTTATAATCGGAAGTGTAAGTTGTAAGGCAATAGTTTTCTTGACATGAATACACGAAAGGCTAAGATATAGTAGAATTGATTTCAGTTTGAAAAGTTGTAATGAACAGTGTATCCGATTTTCAATAGGTCTGGATGGAGTGGTACGAAAACATTTCTGGTTTTGATAAATTTTATGGTCCCGTTTGTTTACAGTTATTTTGTTAGTAGGGTCATTGTCGTTTATCGTAACAGATTGGTTCGTCGTTTTAATATTTTCGGTGTCGGAGTGGTATGAATTGCTTGGTTGAAGCTTAATCGAATGTTGGTCAGTTTTGTGTTTTCGAACTTTCATATTTGTGTTAATCGTTTTAGATATACTTCGGCGGCTGTGTAATTTGATATTTGGTTTTTTGTTTGACGATTTCTTTTCCCCTACCATAGTTGAGGGCAAATATTGAATTTTCTTAGCACTGATTGGGTTTGCTGGTTTCTGGACTTTGTTTTTGTGACAAATAGAATTATTATGGAATTTCGATGTGGTCGTTGAAGACAAATATTGATTTTTGTTAGAGCTGATTGTTGGTTTCTGTTTCTGGAGTCTACTTTCGTTACGATTAGAATTAGTTTGGCATTTCAAAGTGGGAGTTTGTAGTCTATGGTGTGTATAATTTTTGGTATTTTTTAATTTGGTTGGTATTGATGAAATTTGCTTTGTGTTCGAAATTTTTATAGGAATATGCATTAAGTTTCGGGACATGTTTTGTTTTAGAGCTTCGGAATACAGAATTGGCGTTGAAATAATTTTTGATTTAATTTGTGATTTGTCTGAGTTATTGTCGGGCGTATTTGATCTAGTTTTGTTAGTCGGAAATTTTTGGCTACTATGTGTATCTGATAAAGATAACAAAGCATTTTCTGTAATAGTGTTTACAAGGGATGTTGAATTGGGCTTTAAAATTTGAACGTTTTCTGTAAGATTGTTTACGAAAAGGGTTGGATCGGGCTCTGTAATTTGAGTTGAGTCAGTTGGAGTTTTCTGGATACTTTGGTTGACTGATATGGATAGTGTATTTGCTATCAACACGCCAGGACTTACTTCTTTAGCCATGGTAATTGTCGCTTCATTCGGGACGTTCGAGTCGTCTATCTGTTTTATTTTCTTTGGTCCGGCTGGTATGATATTGCATTTAGTTTCATCACTAAGTATATTTCCGTTTGTTTTAATTTCTTTAGTGGGTGAAAGTTTTGTATTTTCCGTTCCTAAGTACTTGAGTGAGATATCCTTGGTTCTCTTCGATGATATGGGTTGATGTGCCATTGAATGACTAATATCATGAGATTGTATGGTAGATTGTGATGCCATAAAAGATGGGCTTGAATTTAGACTTTGTGACATCGCATCTGATCTCACATCAGACTGATGTGATCTTGTAGAAACATTCGATTCAGAATTCTGTGAACGTGAAGCATTATCAGCATAACCATGTGGAAAAGTTGGAGATAGACTTGTTTCAATGTTTTCTGGATTTAAGTAATTTAGGTCGTCTGTGTTAATATTAATAAACGGAATGTCTGTATACGTATCGGTAACAGGGAAATTATTTGACAAGGAAGTACTAGACGGGTTAAAATGTAAAGTAGATGCAGCCCTTTTTTGTGCGGTCACTGATGCAGGAGGCTCTACGTCGGAATTATCCGATAAATTTAGTTTTGTATTTTTTAAAAAGTTTGATGGTGCTATCGAGCCTTCGGAGTTTATATTGGAGTCTGATTTTGATATAATATTTGTATTTAAATTAGGTCGTTCTGTTTGAAAATTTGTATTGTTTGTATTGTTTTGTGATTGGTTACAAGGTTTAGGAATATTTGATGTGGCCTGAACAGCAGAAAACGATGGTAGAGATGATATATCGGATGATGGGGGCCGTGGACTAATTCGATTTTCGTTTTGGTGTTGTGGGATCATACTGTTTGGTAATGTCAGTGGAGGAGATTTAGAAGTGTTTGTTATATTTTGTGAAGGAATGTATGTTGTATTTGAAGATGTGTAGTGAAATTGAGGAGAGTTTGTGTTATGTTGAGTTGTGTCAAGTTGAAAAATAGCTTCTCTGAAGGATAATATAAAATATATACGTAAAGTTGACTCTATGTCTGGGAATGGTTCGAATAGTTTATTTAACATGACTGTTATACGTGAGTATAGAATTTTGGCAAACATTTCCTGTTCTAGGTTGTTTAATAGACATATGACATTTTTGGCTTGCATAACAAAAGTGTCTATTTTTTCGATATTGTTAATGTCAAATTTGTTAATAATACCGAATAGGTGGTCGATATAGACTACCATAGAATCTAGCATTTTGAGAGAAAAGTATTTATTATTATGTGGACAGGATTATAGGATTGAATACAGGAAAAATAACTATCGGGTTGACTACAGGGAAATACGGATTGAATACAAAAAGATGATGACCAAATTTCGAGTTTTGGTTAAATTTTCCAAATTAAGTGATATTTAGATAAGAAAAATTACTGATTTCAATTTAATACTATACTATTGAGCTGCCTGAACTAACCAATAACTAACTATTGTTAAAAAAAAAAAAATCAAACAAGATTTACTAAAAATTACTCAAAACTGGTTAACTCAAAAATTTAGTTTGCTAATTAACTTATAATTTATTACTAGTAACTATAGTTTACGATGCTACAAGTTAATGTTCTTATAAATAATAGTTTGATAAATGAAGTTAGTTTACCTTTTATTCTAACATACACTCCAATTCTTTAATGAGCTTCTGACGGTTTTAGATTGTATCCATGGTTGTTGTTGAGACTTGAAATGTTTTGCTATTGTTGAAACGAAATTCCCTTGAAGCTGGAACACAGTTCGTTGTTAGTATCCTTGTAGTGGTTGGGTTTGCTGGTTCGTTTGCTCCTTTAAATTCCTATTCTTTTTGTCGGTAAGGATAACCGGCTGCGCCAAATGTAGTGCCAATATTATAGCAACACTACTATATAATAAAATGTAGTGCCACTAATGCGTTGGTACACTATTTATAATAAATTGCACTGTAATGCAATTCGCAGCAGTCTGAGACACTAAAACACCACTAGTGCGATTATCAATTTATTTTCTTTGTTTTTGTATTAGTTCATTACAATATGTAGTCTTAAAATTACAGCCTGTTTGTGTTTTAGTTTTTAATCACTTATTATATAATAAATTAAATTTTTGTTTAGATTATTAACGTAGTCGATATAAACAAATCAATTTAGAAACAGTCATTTTTGAGAGTCAATTTTAAAATTAAAATCAATACGGTCGTTTTGTAACAATTAAGTGAATCGTTTTAAAAAATAAAACAAGTCAAGCAGTGAATCGATAAAACAAGTATTTAGGTAGTCGACCAGTCTATAATCGGAACCTCTATCAATAAGCCTAATACTATATAACGACTAAAAACACTACTTAAAGTCTAAATTAATTTAAAACAATAACTTAATCTAAAATAAAGAAATAAAACTAAAATTATAAGTGCAGTTCTTGAGTGTTTTACTATAGATGTCAATGAAAATTATATGAAATAAGTGAACCTATATTAACCTAAACCATAAGCCAACCAAACAAACCTATCCTAAATACAATACTAATATACACCACAAGTTAATCAAATAAACCTAATACTAGCCTTAAGCATAAGTCAAATCTAATCAATTTATACTTACAATTTATACAATATACAAGAAACATAATAATCGAAAAACAATAATCTTATTACCAATACTGATTCCGATCAATAATAATACAATCAATAAAAAATAATAAGTTTACTAAAAGTAGTTATAAGCAATCGCTAGCATAAGTATACATATTAAATTAAAACAATTATTCTGTAATCATACGGAAACAAGCAATTTAACTTGACGGCCCAAAACAATTATAAACCGTTTAAATTTGTCAAATATTTATAATGGACTTTACAAAATTAAATTAATATAAATACAAATTATTATAATACAAATTATAATTATAAGGATTAAGGGCCACTTTCAATTTTATTACGACGATAAAAACATAATTTATTCAATATTTATAAGATAAGACTAAGATAACGTTACTCACTTTTTTTTTTCTCTCTCTTCCCTTTTTCTCAAAAACATACATAATTTGGTAAAATTTTGTGTTCATCGTTAACTAACTAACGATGAAAACAAAATTTTTTGTTCCGTGGGGGAGGAATGTAGTAAAACCAATTACATAGTTTTACTACAACAATTCCCCAAACTATATTCGCAATATCTTCCAAATTCCTATCAATAAATATAAAAACAATTGACCCAAAACTCTATTAAAATTGAAAACAAATATTTCATAAATTTCCTTAACTGGGTTATTTCCAAATATTTTGTTAATATCTTTTAATTTAAATAAAACCAATTCGCGACATTGGCATTAAATAAAATTCAATTAAAAACAAAGTCAGTGTGTCAATTGTTTTAATATCAATTAACTAACAATAATAAATTCCCAACGAGTAATCATTTTTTAATTATAGAAATAATATTTTAATCAATAATTCGGTCAGTCAGTGTCCAGACAATTAACGGAGTCAAATTTTAAATCAATACAGTCGTTTTTGCAAATAAAATATTAAAATCAATAAAGTGAATCGTTTTGAAGGAAAAACTAACAAGCAGTCAGTAACCAATAAGTTCAGTTCAAAAATTATTAAAATAAGTTTAATTCATAGCAGTAAGTTCAGTTCTAAAATTATTAAAATAAGTTTAATTCAGAACAGTAAGTTCAGTGCAAAAATTATTAAACTAAGTTTAATTCAGAACAGTAAGTTCAGTTCAAAAGTTATTAAAATAAGTTTAATTCATAGCAGTAAGTTCAGTTCTAAAATTATTAAAATAAGTTTAATTCAGAACAGTAAGTTCAGTGCAAAAATTATTAAACTAAGTTTAATTCAGAACAGTAAGTTCAGTGCAAAAATTATTAAACTAAGTTTAATTCAGAACAGTAAGTTCAGTTCAAAAGTTATTAAAATAAGTTTAATTCATAGCAGTAAGTTCAGTTCTAAAATTATTAAAATAAGTTTAATTCAGAACAGTAAGTTCAGTGCAAAAATTATTAAACTAAGTTTAATTCAGAACAGTAAGTTCAGTTCAAAAGTTACTAAAATAAGTTTAATCCAGAACAGTAAGTTCAGTTCAAAAGTTATTCAAATAAGTTTAATTCAGAACAGTGAGTTCCGATCACTAGCTATTAAAATATACATAAGCTCAATTCAGAACATTATAAATAGAAATACAAATTAAAACTGAAAAATAGAGACTTTTTCTTGATATAACATCTGCAAAGTACCGAAGTATCACACACATATAAGAACTACATTGTAGTAGTATACGTAAAACATTTGCACTACATCTTTATCATATAGTAGTGTCCTAAACAATTTGGCACTACAGTAATACTTAGGTCTTTCAGACCAAAGTAAATGTTCAAGAGTAATTTCCCAAGGACGGTGATAATTCGAAATGATTTCAAAGCAAGTTGATTGCTTATAGCTAGAGGCCATAGGCCGAGGGCTGTTATCAATGCCACTTACTTGAGGAATTTAATTTTCAAAAAATTATGAGAAAATATCACAGGTCGAGGGGAATTCAATTAGAAAAGTTTCTGCCAACTAATGATATCCAATCTAATTTTTTTAATTTCCATCGAGGCGTCAAACATATTATAATATCAAAAATCTATATATAAATACGTAAGCACTATTTTTGTGGTACAATTTCAAAATAATTTCCCCAACAAAAGTGTGGCAATATGACATATGTATATCGGTGGAGAAGTCTTGAGTAGTAGATGTGCCGAAAAATATTTTTTTCTGAATTCTGACGATTTTTTGAGAAAAAGAGGGAAAAATTTGATAGGTGTGTTTTTTTTAGTTGTTTGTTCGATAATTTTGTTTTTTTTTTCAAGTTATTTGTTTCACAATTCAAAACCTGTTACATATATTAATAAATCAAACTCTGAAATAATGTGTTGTAGCTTTTTTGTTGGAAGGTTTTTCTTACAATTTCCATTTACAATGGCCGAATTTCGGCCACTGGGCTATTCCTATTTGAAAATAAACAAACAACTAGAAAAATATTGTAAATTGCAGATACAATACAATGTCTTCACTATGAAAATTATTTTGCAGGACAAACAATTCTGTTCGTGAAGAAATATTATTTTAAGACATTTATTAATTTATAATTCTTTTAATTCATATTTCTGTAAGGAACAAAAATATTCGTGATAATTGTCCTATAGACTGATAATAATTGTCTTCTTCCTATTATTGTTCTAATTGAAATATGAAAAGTCAAATTAAACGATGTCATTACAGTTTAGAGAATTTCATTAAGTTAAATTCAAATAAAAATAAAACAAAACCCTTTGTCACAAATTTTTTTAATTTATTTTTAACAAAAGTATGAATTAAAAAAATCATAAATTAATAAAAGTCATAAAATTTTATTTAAAAAATAATTGTTTCAGTTATATAATAGCGGGTCAAAAATGTTCTAATCCAGTTTCCTTCGACCGGATATTCTCATAATTTTTTTGAAAATTTCATAAGCAAATGTCACTAATCCACTTGCTTAAACAATTTTCGTAAAATTTGTTTCGAATTATCACCGCCAATAGTAAATTATCACTAAAAAGATTCAAATTGACCTTGTATGTTGTTTAATTAATATCTTTTGGTTTTGTAATTTATTTTTTATAAGATTACTGAACCAAATAATCAAACTCAGCTATAGAATGAAAAAACAGTTGGTCATCTTAGCTGGACATATTACTTCCGCATTCAGATCCCTATCTTTAATACGAATGCAAACTTTAATATAAATAAGTTTAATTACTAACGAAACTTCTAACTTCAACGACCATTTATTTATGTTAATTTACAAATTATTTCGAATATGTAGTTTATTAATTAATGTATTTTATATTAATTGCGTGCAGCGTTCAATTTTGCCAAATTTTTACAAAATAAAAATTATTTTTATTAGCAATTCATTTGTTCACGCACCTCCTTTATACATTAAAATTTTTCGGATTAACATATTTTCTGTTTTTATTGAAATTTTTTTGCACAATGTCTCACGCAATAACTTACAAATTAATTTATTACTAGGTAGTTTTGGTTACATTTTGTGTAATTAAAAATACATTTTAGGGAGTAATGGTTTTTAAGTTAACACTTTAACGAAAGGTGCTTTAGCTCCTTACTTTGTTTCAAAATTTTTGTTTTGGTTTTTATTCATTTGGTTTATAAAGCAAAATCGTTTGTCATGATTGAATATATATATTTCAAAACGAGTGATGTAATAAAGTTTGGCTGTTATGCCAATAAGAACAAAATAATACATAAACAGATGATTTTGATCGGAAAGTTTGATTCGTAGCAAGGTGGTAATAAGTAAAAAATCAATTGTTGAGAATTTAATAATTTTGCTGCAATAGATAATACATATATTTATACATTTGGATATTTTTTTTTTATTGGTGGACCTTGAGACTTACAAAGTAGCACTGCGATCTGAAGGTCTATTGAGCTTACCCTGATTGTGTCATTAGTCAGTCGTCGTCTATGCCGTTACTGGTTTTATTCTGTAATTCAAGTTGAGACTTGTGGCGAACATTTAAATTAAAAATTTTCAAAATTTTAATTCTAGTAGGCGATGTTTTTATCGTGAAAAATATAAAAAAAAAACAAATTAGTGTTTTAAAGTTGTTGATTTTCGTGATGTTAAAAAAAAATTTTGTACAATAATTTTTTTAAATTTTATTTTTCACAATTCTAAATTTTAAATAAATAAATTTAAATAAACAGTAAATATTAAAGTAAAAATTGAATTAAAGCTCTTTAACTTTAAATATAGCATATTTTAATTATTTATTCCTTTATAATAACAATCACTACAAATCGCAGTTGCACTGACCAATTGCTCGCTCTAACATCCTATATCGAAGCTGGGTATCAAAAACAACTAAAAACAGGCGCAGTATTCATCGATCTTACTGCAGCATATGACACGGTCTGGCGAATTGGGATTATATATAAGCTGTTCAATGCAATACCTTGCAGCACCATCTCGCGTTTAATTAACAACATGCTGAGTAATCGTGTATTCAAAGTTCATCTAAATAATTCCTGCAGTAGGTCTAAAATGCTTAACAATGGTTTACCACAGGGTTCCGTCCTGGCGCCATTACTTTTTAATCTGTACATTCATGACATTCCTGACACAACATCAAAGAAATTTGGTTACGCTGATGATTGGACCCTGGCCACTCAAAACAAAGACATGGGTGTTTTGGAGGATTTGCTCTCAACTGACCTAGCGATAATGAATGACTACTTTCGAACGTGGAGTTTATTTCCCAATCTAAGTAAAACCGAGAGCTCCTGTTTCCACTTAAACAACAAACTGGCAAAACACGAACTATCAGTGTTATTTAACGGCACTGTCATTAAATACAATCAACAGCCAAAGTACCTGGGCATTACTCTCGATAGAACTCTTTCTTTTAAACTCCACCTAGAAAATACGTCACAAAAACTTAAAACGAGAAACAATATATTGCACAAACTGGCAGGCTCTACATGGGGTGCTTCTCCAGCTACCCTCCGAACAACTGCTCTAAGTCTGGTTTACTCAGTGGCTGAGTATGGCGCACCAGTCTGGTTGAATAGCACACATACTCAAAAAGTTGACTGCCAGCTGCATGCTACGATGCGTACTATAAGTGGTACTATCAGATCCACCCCTTTACCTTGGCTCCCTGTGTTAAGCAATATCGCTCCACCTGCACTCAGACGCTCGCATGCTCTCATGCGTGAACATAAAAAGGTAACTAACAACACCACGTTACCCTTGCACGAATATTACGGTGACCACACTTGTTGTCGATTGAAGTCAAGAAAGCCTCCACATAAAACTGCCAGCAACCTGCTGGCAACTGATTTTAATATCTTGGATGCCTGGGACACCTCCTGGCAACATTACAACACAACTGGCCTTTCTATTACTAACCCGACTTCTACCCAACCTGGTTTCGATTTGCCACGTCATACCTGGACTACATTAAACCGAATAAGAACGAATCATGGACGTTGTGCTGATTCTTTCTACAAGTGGGGCATTTCAGAGTCCCGTGAGTGTGACTGCGACGCTCCACAACAAACTATAAAACACATTGCAACTGTGTGTCCAATTCGACGTTACAATGGCAACATCTCAGACATCCATTTGGCAACTCCCGATGTAGTAGCATGGATAGACTCGCTCGATGTAAACATCTAATGTTCAAATGTACTGCTCAATGTTCAAATATTTTACTTTTTAATTTTTACTTAAAAGACGCGCAATCAAATCGATTGTAAGTTCATTTAATGTGTATCCATGTATTGTTTTAGGTAGATTTCATAGAAGAGTCTACCTATTTTTAAGTTTAATTTTTTGGTGTGTCACAAAAAAAACCATACGCTAAATAAATAAAACTACAAACCAAAATATTACTAAAATGAGAATAATCATTAATAAATAAATAGTATAGGTTGAACATTGTAGGTTGCGTAGACATTCCATGCCATTAAATATTGTTTTTTATATGTATTCTGAAATAATATTTATGTCCGATGAGTCCTTAACAGGATAAAGAACTTCACGTTTTAACAGGATCATGAATGAATTTTGAGCATCAGATATACTAGGTTTCCAAAAGTTTCGGCATTTGGAATAAACGCTGCCTTTACCATATTAAATAAACCACGATTCAAAGTATCTATTGAAACAGAAACACTAAATTTTAAAATTGTTTTAATGATATTATTCAATTAAATATTGACCTCTGTTGTTCGATGTAATTATTGTACACATATATTTTAGCACATTCAGTTTTCCATCCTTTATGTTTATGAGAATATATATAATTTTGTAAAAAACGAAGAATGAAATGGTCCGTTCATGGTACAGTGAAGCAATTTCATTTGTCAGCATTTTAGTGTGATGAAATCAATATTCAAACGTCTGACTACATCCGTTCTGCGTTAACATTTTAACGATTCAGAATTTCCAGGCCCCAATCGGATGTATATATTGCAAGTGGTTGATTATTTTTTTAACAGAGTCAATGTGACTATGCACACAATATTTGAAACACTGAAAATCTTTCTATTAAAAAAATAAACATGAATAGTTGAGTTTGTTAAATTTTCTATCCAAGTTGATACTTACTTGCTATTATTATAGGGTTTCTAAATATCCGACCTATTTGATTATCCGGATATCGAATACATAAACAATAAATTATCCGGATAATCCGGATATCCGGATAATTAATCAATAAATAAAACATGTTTTTTATTTTTCGGTATTTATATTATTTATGTATATTTTTCGTGTATCTATTAATTAATTTTTATACATAGTCACAAATCATAAAATAATAAAATTATTGATAAACTTAATGAAATTAATAAAGTTATTGATGCATTTTTAAAAATGCATATTTTAGAAAAAAAATTGCATTAATTAATTAATTATATTGCAATGTCTCGAAATTGAGTCGAGTTCTAATTTTTGTCCTCGTGAAACCAGCAATTGAAATACACGCTACACGCTACATGCTACACGTTGCAGGCGATGTAGGTTTTATTGATAATAATACGCGATATAGAATATTTTAATTGTCCATTCTTTTTTTATAATTATTTAAATAAATGAAATCTGATTTAGCAATATGGAACCTCCTTCATTCTGCTTCTCAACATGATTATTTGAAGAAATAGCTTTCTCAACTTCTTTCTGCAGTCACGATTTCTTATACAAACTTTACTACTTAGACTTTCTTCATTCTCGCTTTCAATAGTAATTTCTTCACAGAGTCATCATTTAGAAGCACAGCTCTCATAAACTTTAAAAAAATAGCCAACACTTCAGATTTTATTGACAGGCCCACAAGTTTTTAAAACATTATTTTTTAAAATTCATATAGTATTAAATATTAGTAAAATATCTTTACACTGCAGATTCACGAAGTGTTTCATAAAATATTCAATGATTACAGTTTTCAAAACATTAAAGTTGTCAATAAATGTTTAAAACTTATAGTCACTTACTGCACTAACAAACCTTGCAACACAACTTGAATATTTATTTGAGCTTTGCACGCAATTTGATTATTTTTTTACAAAATAAAGGGTTTTTTAATATCCGGATAATTGCAAAAAAGTATCCGGATAATCGAATAGTCAAAATTGGTCGAATAATCCGGATAATTCGATATCCGGATATCCGGATTAGAAACCCTAATTATTATCTATGAAAAGTATAAATAATTTTAATAAAAACTACTTAATAATTTTAGATGTTATAATACCGAATCACTAAAAGAAAACACCATGCTTGTTTGCTTGCAGAAAACTATTAACTGTCAAAATTTTGCCAAAAGATTTCCAATTTCAAAATTTAGTATTTTGAATCAAAAACACTAAATCAATAATTTATGCAATTAAAATAAATAAATTTCAACCAAAATAAAATATTTTGATTCATTTATTTTTGTCTTGTCAAATTCTTTTTACAAATTTTAGTTAAGAATTCAAAGTTTTGAATTAGAGTATTTAATAAAGATTGAAGACTTTTTCGTAATGATTTCATATAAAATAATATTAATTTTAATTTAAAACAAAAATTATTGACTCAAAACGTAAAAAACCATTTTGAGTCATAATGTTTTCGCTTTTGAAATAAAATTTCATAAAACGTTTTGAATCCCATCAAATTTGATATGACTTAAATCCCTGTTTTCTTAAATTAAAGCATTTCTGTCTCAAAATAATATTATGCTCTTGTTATTTTAAATCATAGGGAAACCTATTTTGATTTCATTGCAAAAATGTGTTGAATCAAGATTTATTTTTGAAAATGCAGTACTTGATTAATGATTGATAATTAAAATTTCGAAATCTTGAAAAAGTGAAAATAATTATTTTCCGTGTAGCGTCTATGAAAAGCTATAGACTTTTAATAAAATTAAATAGCTCAATTGGAGTGACGTTTTGTGGTATGTAATGAGGTGCTTCTTCATTGGCGAACCAATGAAGCGCATAGCAGGCTGCGTACCTAGTGAGATTTATAACGCCGAATCGACTAGCTTTCAGCCTTCGTGGATTTGATAAAAATATTACTGCTCCTTCAACACAAATACAGAAATGTACGCAGATTACGTGATCAGACAGAAATGGAAAGAAGACTAGTGAAAAAATGAGACTCTGGCGACCCCTTTGGCGAAAGACCAGCGATCAGCACGTTCAACCCCCCCCCCATTCACTCCCATACGCTCACACTCTCACACCTCATACACGCTCGCACCCTCCCACGCATGCACAATATCACCCATATCCACATCCATGCCCACATTCAAACACACTCAAAACAAATCACTAGTAACATCTTTTTTCTTTCTATTTTTCTTAATGTAGGTAATAGGTTATTATTCACGTTGAATTTTTTTATCGTCATAATTAAATTAAATTTATAAAATTATGCAAATTTGTGTATTTTGGTATCATTTTGATGGAGATAATCTAGGAAGAAAATATTATTTAGATATCTCAAATATTGAATCAACATAATATAATTAAGTTTAACCCCAAACGAATGTATTTCCGTTGTTAGTGATTCATTTCTTACTTATCTTTAATAAGGCGCAATTTGGAGAAATACAGAAGAATATTACACGTTTAATTATTTGGTCTAGATCGTCTGACAAAATTATTGGGAATAACCTAACATAAACTACTGGGTTAAGGTCCTTGTCACCCTGATTGCATCTCCAATTAATTTAGACGGATAGATTATTCGCCTTCTTCTCCGTTTTAGGTAATCATTATAACGCAGAAGTTTGACAAGAGGGCCTACCCTCTAGAATATTTGACGATCAACATTCACGTTTCAAGACTTCAGGTTCGGTTACTTGACCCTCATCCATAATGTTCGGTAAATGCAATAAAATAAGGAAATGCTATGTACCCAGCATGCATCTCATGAACCCACCCTACATACATACATTCATACCTTTAATTTACAAGAATAGCTAAAAAAAACACTCACCACATGGTTATATCCAGACCGTCCTCACTATCTTATGGTTCAGCTCTCCATCATCGGTGCATCCCCAGTACAAAAATTATATCAAACACAGGCTGCAGGCCAGAGAATATTAATGACACGTTTATATATAGTTGAGATGATCAGTGCAATTGGCGTTACTCGAAAGCACTAGACAACTGTTGCGCCACAAGAAACTAAGGCGATTATTGAGTAGTTGTATAATAGCAATAAAATGTTGCGCCACAAAAACTAAGGCGAGCACTGATAAGTTGAATAATAATAATAAAATGTTGCGCCACAAAAACTAAGGCGATTACTGATAAGTTGAATAATAGTGATAAAATGTTGCGCCACAAAAACTAAGGCGAGCACTGATAAGTTGAATAATAATAATAAAATGTTGCGCCACAAAAACTAAGGTGATTACTGATAAGTTGAATAATAATGATAAAATGTTGCGCCACAAAAACTAAGGCGGTTACTTATAAGTTGAATAATAATGATAAAATGTTGCGCCACAAAAATTAAGGCGAGTACTGATAAGTTGAATAAAAAAAACTAAGGCGATATTCGATATCACAGACAGGAATACAATCGTGATTTGCTCCTTAACAGTTAGTTTTATCTTTTGTTGGTATCACCGTAATTTAATGAAAATGCAAACTCATAAGGATGAACAGTTATTATAACATTTATTGGTATCCCAGGAAATTGATGTAAGGATAAAATTATAATGGTAAATAGTTATTCTAATATTACTTGGTATCACAGCAATTTAATGTAAACTTATATTGATTCCTAGTTATTTTAATATTAATTTATATCACAGTAATTTAATGCAAACTCATATTGATCCATAGTGTTTTAAGTAAATGTAAAATTATTAACAGTTACAGTTATGTACAACACTGAATAATATCACAGTATTTCGAAATGACTAACACTAAAATGACTAACACAATGATTTGACATGAATCTGAAATACCTTTTTATCGATCACCAGCCAATTAATACAATAAATCGAATAATAATATCAATATGATTTTTCTTTGGTGTTTTTCCATTTAATTTCACAACTTGATGCACCATAAAATTAAATATATTTCTTTTATTCATTTGATATCAATTTTAACAACACACATCTTCACCAAATGTCAGAATCGAAGTTCTTGACAAAATAAAGAAATCGACTAGCCCCCGCCATATGAAAAATCAGCGCTTATATAGCATGCGAGTTCAAAACATTTTTTTTGGTTTTATATCTCGAATTTATGTTGTGACGATCGAAAAAAATCATGAATCGAGACATCTATCATGAAATGGATTTTTTTTTATTTTGGGAAATATATTGACCAATGTATTTAAAAAACAACAAAACCGTCGTACATTACCCGGGTCCTAAAATTGGAGTATGCTTATGGATAGCAATCTGAAATATCAACCGGTTGGTGGACATCTACAGGGTAATAGTGAAAACTAATGAATTCCAATGGAAGTCTCGGATGTACATTTAGAATATCGGTTTATGACGTTTTACAACCAATATTAAAATAGCAAACTACAATTGCGAGATTCATATATAAATATATATATATGTATAGCGGAAAGAAATATGGATAGCAATAAATATAACAATCCTAGGCCAATTTCTACGCTGATTGACGGATACAATTTTAGGATAGCACAACGAACTGACAAATATGCACAGCTACTTGAGGTTTGAATACATTTAGAGCAGTTATGGTTAGAGTACCGGAGAATTGAAATTCATGTAGTATGACGAAGCTAAGTTGGTGAAAACGCCGTGTGAACCAATATTAGTGTATTGCACATAAAAATTATTATTTTTTTTAATGATAAGAATAAATATGTGCAACGGAAACTATATGAGTCGATGATTATAAATTAGGCGGGATAAAAGGATTGTCTCTCAATTGATTATAATTCTCATGAATGACCAAGTGAAAAGCTGAAATTTGCATTCCTGTTTTTTTTCTTAAATTTAAGTGTGAGTTACGCAGAACGATTTTAATTAGCCTCCATTCAGCATTAGTTAGTTTTATTAGTGCAATTTGTTTTAATAAGGCAATTTTCCCAGCAAAATTGAGTTCACGTTTATATGTCTGTGATATATGATGAAGCAGAGAATCTACGAATCGGGGAACTCCACAGAACCACGACATCGTTTTCCAGTCTACATAACAGGTAATGGAAGTGTTAGTCTTCAACGACAAAGTTGGTTGTATCTGTGCCAAGAGAATACAGGACAGCTGCAGATGACGTGTTCTATCGTTTCCGCGTCGGAAGTGGTGGTTTAAAGGACCATGTCCAGTAATGTGCCACGTTAAAATTCTTGAAGACTCTCTATTTAAGTCGATTGCATTTAAGGGGGTGGGGGGGGGGGGGGGTGTAAGGTTACTTCGTACGAAAAAAGGCATGTTTTTGTGACGACACAGTTAAAATCTCTTTATTAAAACCAATAGTATATTAAAGTGTGACGTTTGAAGAATATTGTATGAATTTTCAGGAAGAAGTATTAAAAAACACGGCAATGGCAGCAGTTATTCGGAGGTGTCTCGGAAAAATGTAGAATTGCGGTGCCGCCTCATAACTTGGTGCTGGATCATCCGAAATCAAAAAATCAAGTTCATTCGTTAGATAATAGTTTTCCCCAGGTAACTGTGGGAGGGATTTTTGAAATTTTAATTTTTCACTTTTTTGGAATACTTTGAAGGGAAAAGCGCGATTTTTTGCGAAAAAAATCGGCTAATTTGTTATTGTAAAATAAAAATTATTAACAAAAGTTGCAAAAACCCTCCAGTGTTACCTCGTAAATTATGTACAGAAATAGTGTTCAAAATTTCAAAAGGATCGGTGCAGTAGTTTTGAAGTTATGAGGGGCACCGACTTTGAAAACGTGAGTTGAGGGAAAACGCTTTAAAGTTTTGAACACTAAAAAATCTGGTATAAAACGTTCATAAGCAAATTTAAAAATACTCGTAACTTCGTCAATTTTGCTCCAATCTACTTGAAATTTTGACACAATATTCTTAAATTATTATGCATGCAATTAAAGAAATTAAAAAAAAGCAAAAAAAAAGTTAATACCCCTTACCCTTACCCTTGTTTTTGGCATACAATCCGATTCCGAAATATGGTATGTATGCAGTTCAGCTTGTTATTTTAAGGTGGATTTTAAGGAGTCCAAGTAGAGTACCCGCTTTAAACCTTCTATGAGCTGCTGTCTATGACTCTCCACATGGTTACAGATTTTACATGTAGGTGCAATGGAGAAAGCTTTAGAAGAATCTCCTTTGCTGAAGTTGCCGCGGTTTTGAAAGCACCTGTGGCACTAAGACACACAAGCTTTTGTATTTTTGTAACCATATTTTGAGCAGTTATATGGTGCGTTTTAGACCACCAAACTAATGCATATGTGCAACATCAGTTGCACTTTTGTGCAACCTCAACCCATCATTTTTGGGCTAAGACCTAATGTTTTCCCAAACAGGTTTCTGCATGTGAATAAAACTTTGTTTTCCTTACTGGAGATATATTTCAGGTGTGAGTTCCAGGTTAGTTTGCTATCCAGGATCACACCTTAATATCTAACCTCTTTTGATGTTTGTATTGGATCGCCGTTAAGAACAGCAGAAATGAAATTAAAAAGTGTCTCCTGTTTGTGAAAACGACAATGCTTGTTTTTTGATCGACAGTCCCAATCTGTTGCACCACTTTGATATAAGATTAAGAGCTGTCTGGGTTCGACCAGTGACAATGGAGTCATGTTTCCCTCTAACCATGACTGCCAAGTCGTCGGCATAGCCTACAGTGCTGAAGCCGGAATCATTTAGTTTGGTGAGGAGATCATCAACCACCATTAGCCAAAGCAGTGGAGTGACCATGCCCCCTTACGGACAGCCTCTAGATGCAGTAACAGTGACTGAACAATCACCTAGTGTAGCCGTTATCTTCCGACTCTGTACCATCTTAATAATCCACGCCGTGATATGCGTGTTTATATTTTTCTTTGTGGCCATTCCAATGATAGCATTGTACATACAAGTGCCTCCTTGTAGTTTAGGGTACTCTCAATTCCTTACACCATTTTGTGAAACGCCGTTTCAGTAGATTTCACGGTCTGATAAGCGTGCTGGCTAGAGTTGAGAGTTTTTTTTAAGACATTAATGACGGATGTGATAGTCCAACATCTTTTCCATTGTTTTTAACAGAAAAGATGTAAGACTTATAGGTCTGTATGACTTGACTTCATTTGGTTTTTTTCCTGGCTTGGGTATAAAAACAACTGTAGTTTCCCGCCATATAATTCCATGAGGAATTTAAGCAAGGCAAAAGCTTGCTTTGAACAAACGCATGAGATATGGAAGGATGATTGTTAGACCTTTTTGCAGAAATAACGGAAAAATACGATTACTCCCCGGAGATTTATACGGATCGAAGGATTCTCTAGCCCATCTCGCTTTGTTGGTACTGGATGCTCTTCGGGTAGGATTCTATGTTGAAACATATATAAGCATGATCAGACATAGAAGTTTTCTTCGAAACATTCCAGTTCTTAATGTTAGTTCCAATAGTTAATGTTAATGTTAATTC
Source organism: Diogma glabrata (assembly GCA_963693315.1). Classification (NCBI taxonomy): domain Eukaryota; kingdom Metazoa; phylum Arthropoda; class Insecta; order Diptera; family Cylindrotomidae; genus Diogma; species Diogma glabrata. The sequence goes on along the minus strand of OY856188.1, from coordinate 142,428,884 downwards.
CAATAGTTAGTTCCAATAGTTAGTTCCAATAGTTAATGTTAGTTAGAGTATAAAGCCAAAGACCTCACCTCTGATTGTGTTTCCAAATGTAGGCTCACTAACTTTGTTTGCAATAAACATATTATTTGTATACAAAAATTGAAGCAGACGCTCGCCTTTTGTGTTAAGATTGCTACTACCCCACACGGTGTGAAGAGCGTAAGCATCACACGCTATTATGAGGTTATAGTGGTTATTGTTGCAATACTTGATGAGTTTCTCTACCACTTCTGGTGGTGTCTCGTCCTCATCCCCCCGGGAAGTATACAGAAGCTAAAATGAATCTACGAAATCCACCTTAAGAAAGATGAATTCATATCTGGACCGTTGTAAGATCTCTGCATATAAATTCATTCAACAGAAATATTTTCAGATGTTTGTTGAAAATAATCGCGGTTCTCGGTCTTTCCACATCTGAGAAATAGACCACTTTTGTATTTTTTTTGTTTGATGATAAGAGAACCTTTTGTTCTTTTACTGTCTGCCCACGGCTCCTGTATAAACGCAAGATCGTAAGCATCCTGTTCAATTAACCGATTCAAATTAACTGAGGCTATTTTTGATCTGTGCAGATTAATCTGAACGCAACTTAATTTAGGTACTAGAGATTTTTATCTACAGAGTGTCCCACGAAAGTTGTCCCACCGGTTAACTGGGGATACCTTGGAATAGCGCCAACAACTTTTGTTTAAGCATTTCGCGAATAGTTCTTTTGTTTCGCGGAAAACGGTTTGTTTTGTTTTTTTATTCCTTATCAAATTAAAATGCCTCTAAATTCAATAGCGAAGAAGTTAGGAGGTCGCGGTTAATGGTTTTTATTTGATTCATAAGTTTGTGTATTAAAACGGGTGAATATTGGACAAAGATTGCTTTGATACTTTTGACGCTATTCCTTTACAAAGTCAATTTTTAGTTAAAATTTAAAAAAAATAATACTTTGCTTTCCATTATTTCAAAAACGGTGATATACGTCATAATTTTTTTTTCAATGGAAATGTTCCTTAATATTTCAACTTGAATGTTACTTTGGTTAAAACCAAAAATTTCAAGGCCATCTTGAGCTAGCTCTTAAAATTAAAATTTCAAAATTTTATTTTGAACTTGAATCAATCAATTTTAACTTAAATAACCTCGTAATAAAACACAAAAGAAATTATTAATAAAAAATATTAAGTTATTTTTATTTATTAAAGATAATTTTCAATATGTCCACCCTCATTCGCAATACACATTTCTATTCTTCTTTGGAAAGGTTGAGAGATATTTCTGGTTTGAGATAACTGAAGTGAATTATACTGGTTTTAACCAAAGTAACTTTCAAGTTGACATTTCAAGGAACATTTCCATTGAAAAAAAAAATTATGACGTATATCACCGTTTTTGAAATAATGGAAAGCAAAGTATTATTTTTTTTAAATTTTAACTAAAAATTGACTTTGTAAAGGAATAGCGTCAAAAGTATCAAAGTAATATTTGTCAAACGTTCACTCGTTTTAATACACAAACTTGTAAATCAAATAAAAAAACACCGCGACCTCCTAACTTCTTCGCTATTGAATTTAGAGGCATTTTAATTTGATAAGGAATAAAAAACAGCAATTAATGTAAATCACAGCAATTTAATGTAAACTTATATTGATTCCTAGTTATTTTAATATTAATTTATATCACAGTAATTTAATGCAAACTCATATTGATCCATAGTGTTTTAAGTAAATGTAAAATTATTAACAGTTACAGTTATGTACAACACTGAATAATATCACAGTATTTCGAAATGACTAACACTAAAATGACTAACACAATGATTTGACATGAATCTGAAATACCTTTTTATCGATCACCAGCCAATTAATACAATAAATCGAATAATAATATCAATATGATTTTTCTTTGGTGTTTTTCCATTTAATTTCACAACTTGATGCACCATAAAATTAAATATATTTCTTTTATTCATTTGATATCAATTTTAACAACACACATCTTCACCAAATGTCAGAATCGAAGTTCTTGACAAAATAAAGAAATCGACTAGCCCCCGCCATATGAAAAATCAGCGCTTATATAGCATGCGAGTTCAAAACATTTTTTTTGGTTTTATATCTCGAATTTATGTTGTGACGATCGAAAAAAATCATGAATCGAGACATCTATCATGAAATGGATTTTTTTTTATTTTGGGAAATATATTGACCAATGTATTTAAAAAACAACAAAACCGTCGTACATTACCCGGGTCCTAAAATTGGAGTATGCTTATGGATAGCAATCTGAAATATCAACCGGTTGGTGGACATCTACAGGGTAATAGTGAAAACTAATGAATTCCAATGGAAGTCTCGGATGTACATTTAGAATATCGGTTTATGACGTTTTACAACCAATATTAAAATAGCAAACTACAATTGCGAGATTCATATATAAATATATATATATGTATAGCGGAAAGAAATATGGATAGCAATAAATATAACAATCCTAGGCCAATTTCTACGCTGATTGACGGATACAATTTTAGGATAGCACAACGAACTGACAAATATGCACAGCTACTTGAGGTTTGAATACATTTAGAGCAGTTATGGTTAGAGTACCGGAGAATTGAAATTCATGTAGTATGACGAAGCTAAGTTGGTGAAAACGCCGTGTGAACCAATATTAGTGTATTGCACATAAAAATTTATTTTTTTTAATGATAAGAATAAATATGTGCAACGGAAACTATATGAGTCGATGATTATAAATTAGGCGGGATAAAAGGATTGTCTCTCAATTGATTATAATTCTCATGAATGACCAAGTGAAAAGCTGAAATTTGCATTCCTGTTTTTTTTCTTAAATTTAAGTGTGAGTTACGCAGAACGATTTTAATTAGCCTCCATTCAGCATTAGTTAGTTTTATTAGTGCAATTTGTTTTAATAAGGCAATTTTCCCAGCAAAATTGAGTTCACGTTTATATGTCTGTGATATATGATGAAGCAGAGAATCTACGAATCGGGGAACTCCACAGAACCACGACATCGTTTTCCAGTCTACATAACAGGTAATGGAAGTGTTAGTCTTCAACGACAAAGTTGGTTGTATCTGTGCCAAGAGAATACAGGACAGCTGCAGATGACGTGTTCTATCGTTTCCGCGTCGGAAGTGGTGGTTTAAAGGACCATGTTCAGTAATGTGCCACGTTAAAATTCTTGAAGACTCTCTATTTAAGTCGATTGCATTTAAGGGGGTGGGGGGGGGGGGGGGGGTGTAAGGTTACTTCGTACGAAAAAAGGCATGTTTTTGTGACGACACAGTTAAAATCTCTTTATTAAAACCAATAGTATATTAAAGTGTGACGTTTGAAGAATATTGTATGAATTTTCAGGAAGAAGTATTAAAAAACACGGCAATGGCAGCAGTTATTCGGAGGTGTCTCGGAAAAATGTAGAATTGCGGTGCCGCCTCATAACTTGGTGCTGGATCATCCGAAATCAAAAAATCAAGTTCATTCGTTAGATAATAGTTTTCCCCAGGTAACTGTGGGAGGGATTTTTGAAATTTTAATTTTTCACTTTTTTGGAATACTTTGAAGGGAAAAGCGCGATTTTTTGCGAAAAAAATCGGCTAATTTGTTATTGTAAAATAAAAATTATTAACAAAAGTTGCAAAAACCCTCCAGTGTTACCTCGTAAATTATGTACAGAAATAGTGTTCAAAATTTCAAAAGGATCGGTGCAGTAGTTTTGAAGTTATGAGGGGCACCGACTTTGAAAACGTGAGTTGAGGGAAAACGCTTTAAAGTTTTGAACACTAAAAAATCTGGTATAAAACGTTCATAAGCAAATTTAAAAATACTCGTAACTTCGTCAATTTTGCTCCAATCTACTTGAAATTTTGACACAATATTCTTAAATTATTATGCATGCAATTAAAGAAATTAAAAAAAAGCAAAAAAAAAGTTAATACCCCTTACCCTTACCCTTGTTTTTGGCATACAATCCGATTCCGAAATATGGTATGTATGCAGTTCAGCTTGTTATTTTAAGGTGGATTTTAAGGAGTCCAAGTAGAGTACCCGCTTTAAACCTTCTATGAGCTGCTGTCTATGACTCTCCACATGGTTACAGATTTTACATGTAGGTGCAATGGAGAAAGCTTTAGAAGAATCTCCTTTGCTGAAGTTGCCGCGGTTTTGAAAGCACCTGTGGCACTAAGACACACAAGCTTTTGTATTTTTGTAACCATATTTTGAGCAGTTATATGGTGCGTTTTAGACCACCAAACTAATGCATATGTGCAACATCAGTTGCACTTTTGTGCAACCTCAACCCATCATTTTTGGGCTAAGACCTAATGTTTTCCCAAACAGGTTTCTGCATGTGAATAAAACTTTGTTTTCCTTACTGGAGATATATTTCAGGTGTGAGTTCCAGGTTAGTTTGCTATCCAGGATCACACCTTAATATCTAACCTCTTTTGATGTTTGTATTGGATCGCCGTTAAGAACAGCAGAAATGAAATTAAAAAGTGTCTCCTGTTTGTGAAAACGACAATGCTTGTTTTTTGATCGACAGTCCCAATCTGTTGCACCACTTTGATATAAGATTAAGAGCTGTCTGGGTTCGACCAGTGACAATGGAGTCATGTTTCCCTCTAACCATGACTGCCAAGTCGTCGGCATAGCCTACAGTGCTGAAGCCGGAATCATTTAGTTTGGTGAGGAGATCATCAACCACCATTAGCCAAAGCAGTGGAGTGACCATGCCCCCTTACGGACAGCCTCTAGATGCAGTAACAGTGACTGAACAATCACCTAGTGTAGCCGTTATCTTCCGACTCTGTACCATCTTAATAATCCACGCCGTGATATGCGTGTTTATATTTTTCTTTGTGGCCATTCCAATGATAGCATTGTACATACAAGTGCCTCCTTGTAGTTTAGGGTACTCTCAATTCCTTACACCATTTTGTGAAACGCCGTTTCAGTAGATTTCACGGTCTGATAAGCGTGCTGGCTAGAGTTGAGAGTTTTTTTTAAGACATTAATGACGGATGTGATAGTCCAACATCTTTTCCATTGTTTTTAACAGAAAAGATGTAAGACTTATAGGTCTGTATGACTTGACTTCATTTGGTTTTTTTCCTGGCTTGGGTATAAAAACAACTGTAGTTTCCCGCCATATAATTCCATGAGGAATTTAAGCAAGGCAAAAGCTTGCTTTGAACAAACGCATGAGATATGGAAGGATGATTGTTAGACCTTTTTGCAGAAATAACGGAAAAATACGATTACTCCCCGGAGATTTATACGGATCGAAGGATTCTCTAGCCCATCTCGCTTTGTTGGTACTGGATGCTCTTCGGGTAGGATTCTATGTTGAAACATATATAAGCATGATCAGACATAGATGTTTTCTTCGAAACATTCCAGTTCTTAATGTTAGTTCCAATAGTTAATGTTAATGTTAATTCCAATAGTTAGTTCCAATAGTTAGTTCCAATAGTTAATGTTAGTTAGAGTATAAAGCCAAAGACCTCACCTCTGATTGTGTTTCCAAATGTAGGCTCACTAACTTTGTTTGCAATAAACATATTATTTGTATACAAAAATTGAAGCAGACGCTCGCCTTTTGTGTTAAGATTGCTACTACCCCACACGGTGTGAAGAGCGTAAGCATCACACGCTATTATGAGGTTATAGTGGTTATTGTTGCAATACTTGATGAGTTTCTCTACCACTTCTGGTGGTGTCTCGTCCTCATCCCCCCGGGAAGTATACAGAAGCTAAAATGAATCTACGAAATCCACCTTAAGAAAGATGAATTCATATCTGGACCGTTGTAAGATCTCTGCATATAAATTCATTCAACAGAAATATTTTCAGATGTTTGTTGAAAATAATCGCGGTTCTCGGTCTTTCCACATCTGAGAAATAGACCACTTTTGTATTTTTTTTGTTTGATGATAAGAGAACCTTTTGTTCTTTTACTGTCTGCCCACGGCTCCTGTATAAACGCAAGATCGTAAGCATCCTGTTCAATTAACCGATTCAAATTAACTGAGGCTATTTTTGATCTGTGCAGATTAATCTGAACGCAACTTAATTTAGGTACTAGAGATTTTTATCTACAGAGTGTCCCACGAAAGTTGTCCCACCGGTTAACTGGGGATACCTTGGAATAGCGCCAACAACTTTTGTTTAAGCATTTCGCGAATAGTTCTTTTGTTTCGCGGAAAACGGTTTGTTTTGTTTTTTTATTCCTTATCAAATTAAAATGCCTCTAAATTCAATAGCGAAGAAGTTAGGAGGTCGCGGTTAATGGTTTTTATTTGATTCATAAGTTTGTGTATTAAAACGGGTGAATATTGGACAAAGATTGCTTTGATACTTTTGACGCTATTCCTTTACAAAGTCAATTTTTAGTTAAAATTTAAAAAAAATAATACTTTGCTTTCCATTATTTCAAAAACGGTGATATACGTCATAATTTTTTTTTCAATGGAAATGTTCCTTAATATTTCAACTTGAATGTTACTTTGGTTAAAACCAAAAATTTCAAGGCCATCTTGAGCTAGCTCTTAAAATTAAAATTTCAAAATTTTATTTTGAACTTGAATCAATCAATTTTAACTTAAATAACCTCGTAATAAAACACAAAAGAAATTATTAATAAAAAATATTAAGTTATTTTTATTTATTAAAGATAATTTTCAATATGTCCACCCTCATTCGCAATACACATTTCTATTCTTCTTTGGAAAGGTTGAGAGATATTTCTGGTTTGAGATAACTGAAGTGAATTATACTGGTTTTAACCAAAGTAACTTTCAAGTTGACATTTCAAGGAACATTTCCATTGAAAAAAAAAATTATGACGTATATCACCGTTTTTGAAATAATGGAAAGCAAAGTATTATTTTTTTTAAATTTTAACTAAAAATTGACTTTGTAAAGGAATAGCGTCAAAAGTATCAAAGTAATATTTGTCAAACGTTCACTCGTTTTAATACACAAACTTGTAAATCAAATAAAAAAACACCGCGACCTCCTAACTTCTTCGCTATTGAATTTAGAGGCATTTTAATTTGATAAGGAATAAAAAACAAAACAAACCGTTTTCCGCGAAACAAAAGAACTATTCGCAAAATGCTTGAACAAAAGTTGTTAGCGCTATTCCAAGGTATCCCCAGTTAACCGGTGGGACAACTTTTGTGGGACACCCTGTATATCATACTGGTGTTCTTTCCGACTAAGAGTAAGCTGGTGAATCAGGCATTACCCTAGAGTCAGACATGGTATGTGTACTATCCGAATTAGGATAAACTGATAAATCAAGCATGATCCTAGAGTCAGATATGGTATGGGTGCTGTCTGGTTTAGAATAAGCTGATGAATCAGGCATGATTCTAAAGTAAGACATGGTGCACAGTTTTGTTGTTAGTTTATGTGATGCGTTTTTTAAAAGCATCACTCTCATTTAAAACTTTATTGTTTTCCATACAATATTTATGTAGAAAATAGGGAGGTACATTTGGTCAACAACAACAGACCCTTGTGTTGTGTTAAGGCATTTATTAAAATTGAAAGGCGACCGGTCTCCAGAGTTCCGTAGTAGCAATCAAGCACCCCTTTGGCCATGTTAGGCTGTCAGCGTACGTGTCTACGTTAGCTTTTGCTTTTGAACTTGATCTTGGCTTCGATTCTAACGTAGGACCTAACGGCATGGGTGACACTACCGTTGGATCTCCTAAGATCATTGAGTCTACTTAACCCCATCACTGCGTCAAAGTGCCAAGTCCATCGATGGGGTTTGGATATGATATAGACATCACATGCTTTCGCATCGTTTTTTGTATATGATGGATAATCAAATATAACATAGACCAACATTTCTTGATAAAATAAAGCAAATAAAAATAAAATATGGTAATAAAATCTAGATAGTGACTTGTTTCTTGAGTTTGTGAAGTACTGTCTGCGTAAATTTCCTTTCAAGAAATACAATCATCAAGGAATGCTCCATAACTATGATTGAAGGTGATACCGTTGAGCAGCCGCCACCAAGATATCATATTGCGTGGCGATAACTCCCCGACTATCATTATGTAAGGGATCAGATCTAGGTCAGATACGCTTTCCCTACTACTGATAGGGACCGGATGAGGCACACTGAACAGGTCCTGATCAGTAATGTAACGCCTCAAAATATCCAAACCGAATCAAGCAGCCCCACTGCAACCGGACCAGGACCGGATCAGTTCAAAAAGTGCATTCACTACTACATTTAAGCACAATTTTTGTAAATACATCATTTTCCCAATGTCCGAAAATTTCGTTTGGAAGTAATTCTATGTTTTTACTTACCTATACGTAGTCAAAATGCACAGAAGCGATAACTAAAGTATGTATATGTGAAATTTCGCAAACTATGTTTATCTAAAACAGAAAATACTCTAGTGAATTTTAACCAAATGAAATTTATTCAAATAAAAGATGTATGATTCTGATCGGGCTCTGATCCGGCATTTACTACTGGGGATGAGATAGGTCGTCGCAAGCCGGGCTGGATCAGAAAAATCGGTTGTGTCCTATTAGGAAAATCAGTTATGATTTCTGATCCGGATGCAAATGTCCTATTAGAACTTACCTAACTAATCATAATAGGGAATGTCAAGTCGGATCATAATAAGACACGCCTGAACAAAATGCTAGTCGGGTAACTAAACAGAAAAAAATAAAGTCGCATTTTGATCTAATTTAAATTATACACAGATAGAAATCGAGGTTTTGTTTATGCCTAATAAGTTATATTCCATGCTTAAATTACGTTAATTCTCAACCGTGAATAAGCCAGGTGTATTATATACTTATAAGGTATACTTTTTCAAAAAATCACTAAGAAGCTTATTATGAATATTATTCATAGAATTTTATGAGTATCGGGTACGTAGTATGACCAATTAGGAACAACGAAATAACTTTGTTGTAAAAATTTTATATACTTACTAGGGAACAAAATATAACTATTTTTAATAAAATAATATGCCTATAATTCATAAATTTATGACGCTTAGTAATAAATAAATTATGAACTAGGCATTTGCATTCCTAGCATTTGAATTTTGATGAAGTGTCGCGAGATATCGAAAACCTCATAGTCATGTGATTTGTCATACTCGTAAGTTATATTATAATCATATATGTACTAAACCTTATGTTCATATTACATATTTTTATATTTATCTATCATATTAAAATTTCACAAAGTTTGTATATATACAACTCACCTAACACAAAAATTTTTTAGTGAATTATAAAAAATATTTTTTTTTGTTTATTAATATTTAATTATATTTACTGTCGAAAAACTAATATTAAAATTTCGCACTAATAAAGAATACTACATTCCTACAAAACATATAAAATAACTAGAAAATAAAAATTATTATTTGGTGAAAATATATTTTATACCTTGCTATTCATAAAATTTCATACTTCCTAGTTCTGTTACATGCACATTTTTAAATATAAACTGATTATCAGGCATGAAAAATTATAATTTTTTTATTCATTGTTTATGAATAGTAATCATTGTTTTGTTTTTTTCAAAACTTTATGCCAACGTTTTATATTCCACGACTAAATATTCATAAAAATTGATGCCTTAAAGTCATGAATATTACAATAATATTATAAAAAGTGGTTATCGGGAATAAACATTTATAATTATGTTATACAAAACTTATGACCTGCAATCATAGCTTTATTTTTATCCGTGTATGAGTTGAAAATGTATGACTCATCAAAACCCCCGATATTCATAGCCCTATTGATTTACGCCATATGCAAAAATCAATGAACATTACCATATGCAAAAAAAATGGATTAATGTTTTTAATTACATTTTTCAAAATTTTGTTTATATAGATTTATATTTCCAGATGGCGTTAAATTTTTTTTAAATTCGTTTTACATTGAATTTTATTTTCAAAATGGAGCGTTTCGTTCGCGAATGGTTCACGATTTTTTCTAAGCTAAACAACAATCATATTTACAATATGGGGGCTTTACTCATATACAGTTTTCTAAAATTTTACTAAAATATTTTAGTATTTCAAACTGAAATACTTTCAAAGTTTAGCTGGTTACTAAATGCCACCCCATATTAATTTGCTGCATCCACATCAGTATAATCACATCAGCCATTTCCCGACGCCTTTCTAATGACATGAGTTTAATTATAAAACTACTTATAAGCTTATTAACATTATTGTGAGATCAAATTTTTTATACAAGGCATATGTGGAATTAATTATTTTTTCTGTTAAAAACTTTTAAAAAATAAAATTGTTTTAAATGCCAACAGTAAATAAATTTAAGATCTCAAAAGATGCGTTCTATGGCCTTAAAATGTTGGTAATGATACGTAATTTCGTTTTGGTAAGTCGTAAAAATGGAAAATGGCGATAAGAAAATAAGACATAAATTTCGCAAAATCGTCGTTTTCCATATTTTCGAGGCGCCATTTTGAAAACAAGATTGAACGCCATACAACATTTAAAACTACCTATTATTACAGGCATTTTAAGCCTAAAGACGCATCATTTAAGATATTAAATTTTTGTTTGCAACGAAAACAAGACATCTCGCAAATTCGTATTTTTTCATATTTTCGAGGTGCCAGTTTGAAAAAAAAAACTTGAACACTATACAGCATTAGAAACTACGTATCATTACCAACATTTTAAGGCCAAGAATGCATCATTTGAGATCCTAAACTTTTGTTTGTCCAAAACAGGAGATAAATCTTGCAAATTCGTCCTTTTCCATATTTTCGAGGCGTCATTTTGAAAAAAAACTTAAACGCCATACAAAATTTGAAACACCGTATCATTACCAATATTTTATGACCAAGAACTTATTATTTGGGATCTTAAATTTGTATTGGAAGCGAAAACAAGACATAAATTTCGCAAAATCTCCATTTTCCATATTTACGAGGCACCATTTTGAAAATTTTAAAAACCACAGTGCTGTTGTGACACCTATTATAATTTTCAATATACACAACACATTTTATTAAAAAAATACAAAAAAATTGAAGTGCGTAATCTTTACACGCTGTTGAAGTAAACTTCTTTGGCTACTGTGGCAGGTATTACTAAAAATATTAAATATAAAATAAGTATGTCATATTGAAATTTAGAGTAGCATTTCTTGATAATATAATTTACAACAATGTGTAATAAAAAGCCATATTTACATAATCTTTTACAAAGTCTTACAACGTATTACAAGTTAAATTTCACAATGAATACATGTCCACTTAATTCAACAACAAGATTTGGTACAATAAATGATGCAGTTTTTCTCACTTTAGTTATTATAACCCTCTAATTTCATATTTCAATTATGATAATAATTAAATTGACTTTGTAATACATTATGTAAATATTGCTTTTTATTACACCTGTTGTAAATTATATTATCAAGAAATGCTACTCTAAATTGCAATATGACATAGTTATTTTATATTCAATCTTTTTAGTAATGCTTGCCACAGTACCCAAAGAAATTTATTTCAACCGCGTCCAAATATTCCACGCACTCATTTTTTTATTTAACAAAACAAATTTAATAAACACAAATATTTTTATTTAAAAATAAACTTTAAAAAAAACTGCATATAAATTACTCATACTCATACCATACTCATAGAAAATTATATACGACCACCTCGACATCTATAGCAATATAATACAACTCAAACTATCCAAAAAGATTAAGATGTTTTGATTAAATCACCAAAAATACATAAAAGTACGGGTTTTTCCAATTTTCTGAAAACGGCATTTTTCACATCATTAAAAACTATGGGACCCTCCCGAAGTCAACCCAAATATAATAAGATTTAAATCATCCAAATCGAACGAGCCGTTTTTGAGAAATCAGTCAACATACATAAAAAAACCCACAATGAAACACAGAACCTCCTCTTTTTTAAAACTAAAATAATTCAAAATATAAATTAAAAAAATAACGAAACTCAAAATCGAAACATCCAACTCATATAACATTTAGTACGAGACTGAATAAAAAATATAATAACATTAACAAATGAATGACAATTGACACACACAATACACATAATCGAATTGTATCGCATACTTGTCGAACATAATATTCGTTTGCCTTTTTATTTCATTGTTGTTTGAATTTTTTCTTTATTTTCTTTATTTTTTTTTTTCAAAATGTTACTTCCGTTCAAAAACTTGTCATATCGCGCCTAAAGAAGATGTACTTCAAAAATCTTGTATGCAATTCGGGTTAAAGTATCTTTTTTACTTTTGAGTGATTGTTCGAATAATTTTAGTCTCAAGCGGAAAAGACATACTTTACGCCCTTAGCTAAATATATAAACACATTCATTAAAACCGGGGTGTTATGAGAGGGCATTATGAATTCATAACACCCGCTATTAAGATGCTTAAAAACTAAATAAAATTATTTTTACTGTAGTTTTGTCTACAAAATGTAAATAATTCTTATTAAATTTAAGCTAGTAAAAGATTTTTACATTTGTTTAAAAATGCTTAGCAACATTTTAGTTATTAAATGGGGTGTGTGAAATAGATAAGCTCCTCGTGCTGCACCCTGGATTACGCAAATAGTCTATTTCAACTTGGTAGCCAAACATTTCATTTCGAACTCTTGGCTGTGATACAAAAAAAAAAACAAAAAAAAAAAAAAAAATAAATATGAACCAAAATCAAAATCACAATAACAACGGTACTTTTCAGCACCATAAGACAAAAAATATTGGACCTTCAGTCCGTATTTTGCAATTGAACATTGAAGGCATAAGCAAGTCAAAAACTGAACATTTACAAAGATTATTAAAAGATTACGACATCGACGTTATAATTCTGCAAGAAACGCATGCAGCAGATGAAGCGCAACTTACCTCTAGAGGAAACATTATTGGTTACAAATTAATTAGTGCTATTTACCATCAATCATATGGATCTGCCACGTATGTTAAGTCAGAAATCCTGAACTGCACGCACGTACTTACACAGACGGACAACGATATACATCTTATTGTTGTTGATATATCGGATACGAAAATTGTAAACGTATACAAGCCTCCAAATACAGGATGGCCAGCTGCTACTCTACCATTATTTTATCATCCAGCAATATATGCTGGTGACTTCAATAGCCATCACACTCAGTGGTCCTACTCAAATAATAATACCAATGGCGTGCAACTAACCGACTGGGCGGATGATAACAACATGTTCCTGGTATATGATGCGAAAGACTTGAAAACCTTTAGATCTGCAAGATGGCGACGTGATTACAATCCCGACCTCTGTTTTTCCACAAAAGGCGAACAACCTAACCCTATTCCAATATCTAGGGCTGTCTTACAAGGTTTTCCACGCTCTCAACATCGTCCAGTAATTCTTGAGGTAGAAATCCAAATTCCACTCGTTAACTCTACTCCTCAACCTAGATGGAATTTTAACAAAGCTGATTGGGATAAATATAGGATGAAGTTGGATGCAGTGATTCGCTGGATCCAACCCATTCCTAAAAATTACGATAGATTTGTTGGAGCCATCATCTCAACTGCAAAGAAATGCATCCCAAGAGGCTTTCGTGAAGAATATATTCCTGGCTGGAGTAAAGAGAGCGATATATTATATGAGGAGTACCTTAGTAGTGGTGAGGCAGACGTGGCTGATGACTTAATATACTCACTGGACGCCGCGAGAAAACAAAAGTGGATTAAGGCTGTTGAAAACATTGATTTTTCCCATTCAAGCAGGGAAGCATGGAGTCTCCTTCGGAAACTGGGTGGCTCAAACTCAATTACTCGTGCTAACAATGAAATAAATCCAGAGGACATCGCAAATCACATAGTAAATATGTATCGTGCTTCTATTAATCGCCTTCATAAGAGAACAATTAAACGCAAATTAAGAGAAATGAAGCGCAATTGCTCGTCTCCATCGAAGTATGCGAACTCTTTTAGTAGCGAAGAACTAGAATCAGCTCTGTCCCAAACAAAAAACGGAAAAGCAGCTGGCTACGATGGCATTTTTCCAGAATTTCTTAAGAATGCTGGAAAAAATGTAAAACAGTGGCTAACTAAATTTTTCTCGAATGTCCTAGAAACCGGCAACCTACCAAAACATTTTAAGACTACGAAAGTGATAGCGATACTTAAGCCAGGTAAACCATCCAACGAACCAGGAAGCTATCGCCCGATTGCCCTTTTGAGCACCTGCTATAAATTGCTAGAACGGCTCATATACAATCGTATCGCACCGATATTGAATGACCAGATCCCAGTCGAACAAGCTGGTTTTCGTCCCAATCGCAGTTGCACTGACCAACTGCTCGCTTTAACATCCTATATCGAAGCTGGGTATCAAAAACAACTAAAAACAGGCGCAGTATTCATCGATCTTACTGCAGCATATGACACGGTCTGGCGAATTGGGATTATATATAAGCTGTTCAATGCAATACCTTGTAGCACCATCTCGCGTTTAATTAACAACATGCTGAGTAATCGTGTATTCAAAGTTCATCTAAATAATTCCTGCAGTAGGTCCAAAATGCTTAACAATGGTTTACCACAGGGTTCCGTCCTGGCGCCATTACTTTTTAATCTGTACATTCATGACATTCCTGACACAACATCAAAGAAATTTGGTTACGCTGATGATTGGACCCTGGCCAATCAAAACAAAGACATGGGTGTTTTGGAGGATTTGCTCTCAACTGACCTAGCGATAATGAATGACTATTTTCGAACGTGGAGTTTATTTCCCAATCTAAGTAAAACCGAGAGCTCCTGTTTCCACTTAAACAACAAACTGGCAAAACACGAACTATCAGTGTTATTTAACGGCACTGTCATTAAATACAATCAACAGCCAAAGTACCTGGGCATTACTCTCGATAGAACTCTTTCTTTTAAACTCCACCTAGAAAATACGTCACAAAAACTTAAAACGAGAAACAATATATTGCACAAACTGGCAGGCTCTACATGGGGTGCTACTCCAGCTACCCTCCGAACAACTGCTCTAAGTCTGGTTTACTCAGTGGCTGAGTATGGCGCACCAGTCTGGTTGAATAGCACACATACTCAAAAAGTTGACTACCAGCTGCATGCTACGATGCGTACTATAAGTGGTACTATCAGATCCACCCCTTTACCTTGGCTCCCTGTGTTAAGCAATATCGCTCCACCTGCACTCAGACGCTCGCATGCTCTCATGCGTGAACATAAAAAGGTAACCAACAACACCACGTTACCCTTGCACGAATATTACGGTGACCACACTCGTTGTCGATTGAAGTCAAGAAAGCCTCCACATAAAACTGCCTGGACACTGCCTGGACACCTCCTGGCAACATTACAACACAACTGGCCTTTCTATTACTAACCCGAATTCTACCCAACCTGGTTTCGATTTGCCACGTCATACCTGGACTACATTAAACCGAATAAGAACGAATCATGGACGTTGTGCTGATTCTTTCTACAAGTGGGGCATTTCAGAGTCCCCTGAGTGTGACTGCGGCGCTCCACAACAAACTATAAAACACATTGCAACTGTGTGTCCAATTCGACGTTACAATGGCAACATCTCAGACATCCATTTGGCAACTCCTGATGTAGTAGCATAGATAGACTCGCTCGATGTAAACATCTAATGTTCAAATGTACTGCCCAATGTTCAAATATTTTACTTTTTAATTTTCTTAAAAGACACGCAATCAAATCGATTGTAAGTTCATTTAATGTGTATCCATGTATTGTTTTTTTAGGTAGATTTCATAGAAGAGTCTACCTATTTTTAAGTTTAATTTTTTAATGTGTCACAAAAAAAAAACCATACGCTAAATAAAAAGTTATTAAATGCACATATAGTTTCCCAAAACTATTAATTAAATTATTTTAAACGTCATACAATGTTTTTCAATGTTCATATGCTATACAAAATTTAGTAGCATTTGTTTACATAGCAACGTACAAACAACAAATAATTATTTTAAACTTCAAAATAGTTATTTTCTTGGCATACTACGATACATTTGCATTTTTTTGCATATCAATATAGACTAACACTGGGTTCCAATTAGCTAAATTGTACTAAACTGCTGAATCTAAATTTGATTTTACAAAATCGCCCAATTTTAATTTAAATTTATGTAATTAAGTGGTCTGGTATTGATAAAAACATCGATTTCTTTATAATCATTTAGAAACAAAATATTGATTTAGTCAAATAAAAAGTTGACTAAATTGAATTAGCACATTTAGTACAATTTAGCATGAATTGGAACGCAGTCTAACAAATTAAATTCTTTCTTAGTTTTTAGCTTATTAAGTGAAGCATAAAATCTTGTATGAAACACTGGTGTTATTGTTTATTCGCCCATCAAGCGACATCCATCCCTCAGGCAAGAGGTCCTCGGGCTAGTTTACGTCGCTTTCCGGGCGCAATAACCTACATAACGCGCTTGGTACATAAATAGCTATTAAACAACCGTATAGTTACCTAATTATAATATTATGACGAAAAGTTTACATAACCAAATTTTTATTATTACATGTAATACATGTAATACATGTTTCTACTACAGCTTGTGTGATGCAACAAAGCAATTAACTGAGTAAATGTTAAAAATTGGTTGGTTGACCTGCATCACACATAAATGTTTTTGTGATTGTTGACATAGATTATAAGATAATAAATTGTTTTTAAGATATGGATTTGTAGTTTGCTTCTTATTTTTTTTCGATCAATCAATAGCGTGCCATCATCAAACCATCATCATAAGATTGAGGGTGCTACCGTTGACTGATTACGGTCATCGTCTAGCGTCTAGTCTCCCTTAGATATTTTATTACCTATCTCACTGCTATAGCCAGGTTTAAATTGGCAATCAGCCGATAATGTTTTTCCAAATTACTAACCATATTGCTTAACTATCGGTTATTTGGGAATGCATTGATGATGGTTGTTCATGTTTTGCTTAAAAATACGTTCAGATAGATGTCTCAGGTCCTATGAGTTCTAGTCTACCGTACTAACCACTAGACCGCTCAACCCGTTTATGGACTACTCGCGTTTATGGAAATTCGAATGACTTTTTTGTTTCACATTGTGGAAGAATCTAAATTGCTTAGAATTATTGGAATTAAGTAAAACATTCAGCAAAACATATCAGAATGATTTTGATAACAATGACTGTCATAGTTGATAATTAATTGAAATCATTGTCATAATTCTAAAACGGTTGCAATTAGTTTTAGTTTCAACGTTAAAATATATTGAATTCACCATTATATATAAATAATAACTTTATTACAAATAAGTTACATCACACAGAAAAATTAAGACCGAATATGTAAAGCAGACGTAAAACAAAACAACTAGTAATAAAACATTAACAATTCTTCATTATCACATGGAAAGTTCTACTCATCAGTAGCTTGATATAAATAAGTAAACCCATTTGTTTTATTTGAATCATCTTAAATAAATTACAAACAAACCAAATGTGGAACAAAAATGTTGAGAAATAGTTTTTAATAATTCCAGCACAATTTATTTGTAATAGGCGAAGTCATCACACCACATGCTGATGGTATTTTGGAAAAAAAAGTTTGTTAATGCAGACATTATGAATTATAAAAAGAAAATATGTCAAAAATCGGATTCATCGAAAATCAATATGATTCATGCCGGGCAAAATAAGTATGTATGTACAACTTTTTGGTTGGAAATAATACCGCAGATAGCAGTTAAATTCAAGACTGTAATACAACTGTAATAATAATAGTCTTTACTCCTAGAGCCTCATAGCCAAGTTTCTTAGATTGGATTCCACGACCTGACTAATAAAAGTTAAATTGGTTAACTGGCAACAGGTCGTCTTAGAGTTTGATCTGACCTAACATGAGATGCTAACATGCGGAACGATCTTAGAAAAATATGCTTACTGGAGAATATTTATATGACGAAAAAGGAACACTTTTTATTACTCTTTAAAAAAAGTCTGATTTTGGTGTGCTTTAAATTTATTTTATATATGCACATAGACCAATAGTTGCTCTCGTATTCAACTTTTTTTTACAAAATCAAAGTGAAACCTTCATATCATTCTTTTAACAAATAGAAATTCAATTGTCATATTGTAACAAAATATCCAAACCACGTTTTACATAGCAAACAAAACATATTCAATTAACTAAATTATATTCAACCACAAAAATTTAAAGCATTGTTACAATGTGAAATTAATTTCTAATTTAAGTAACACAAATAAATAAATCCCTCGGAAAAAATGGTATGATGATATTTTAATTATTTCTATTCTTACGAATATAATTCATTCAAAAATTTTAAACCACAAAACGATACAAACCAAATGACAACTTGTTGTCACCCAAATTTAAAAATTCAAAAAACGTTTTCACAAATTAACCAAAATAACGCTTAATTTTATTTGTTCTAAAATAATGACTTAAAAACAGAAAAAAACAAACAGAATTAGAATATTAACGAAAAAATCAACAGAAAAAAAATCAAGTTTACGTGACGGAATAATAATTAATTGAAAATGAATTACAACTGAAGACCATCTTCCCACAGTCGACACAAAGTACATATATATTTTTTTTGACAATTATTTGACGTTATTTTTTTTATTTTAAAATCTAAGTATTTTATTTTTATTTTGTTTACAATAAGTAATATATGTATTGAAATTGAATTTTAAATAACTTTCAAATGTTAATAGTTTTTTAAACAAATTTTGTAAAATAAATATTACTATTATAGTTTAAATAGAAGTAAATTAATTCCTTAGAATTTAAACGATAAATCTTAATCAATTATTTATAAACATAAACTGAACAATTTAAATATTGGATTGAAATATGGTACTAAATTAATGTGATCAGATATTCAAAATCTGAAAGAAGTAGTAAATTTACAAAAATAAAAATATGTTATAAAATAACACCCCCACATCGCATTAACAAATCTCTTAAAACTATGCACCGCAAGGTTCTTATCCAGTTTTCTCATACGTTTTGAACTATTTCTTTACGTATTGCTCGAATAGTTTAAAAACTGTGATTTTCCACCGCTTGATGACACCAATCTGTTCTAAATGTGTGATAACCCACGTGATGTTTGTTCAAAGAAAAGAGTCTCCATATAACTTTATGTATGGAGTTGAATCATTGAGTAAGACATTGCGTCAGAGTATTAAAAAAATGTGCTCCATTACTTAGTGGCTCCTGCGATTGTTTCAAAAATTTGCTTTTAACTTGCGTGTGTCTGCTATTGTCGAGTCCGACAACTGACATTTTGGTATGTTTGGGTTGTCGGACTAGACAATAGCAGACAAATTTTTGTCGGACAGGATTACTCTCGTGTTCTTAATCAAATTTCCAACCCCCATAGTTAAAAAAAACAAAAATTTAAAATATCCCGGGCAATCGGCATTTTTCGGCGCCTGCCGAACGAAAAAGCGGCCGCTTCGAGAAAAATGGCAGAATAAAAGTTTTCGGACTTGTCAAGGACTGGCGTCCCACGAAGTATAAAATATGTGGTAATCATTTGCACATGAAATCGGCGTGGGCCCAGGGAGTATGAGCATGATAACCTTTCTATATGTCAGTGCTTATGAAATATATATGAGCAATTTCACGAAGATTCAACATCGTTTTGATTTGACTCCTTTTAATTTTGATTATTTTTTGTTTATAGATAGTCTTTCATAA
Source organism: Diogma glabrata (assembly GCA_963693315.1). NCBI lineage: Eukaryota > Metazoa > Arthropoda > Insecta > Diptera > Cylindrotomidae > Diogma > Diogma glabrata. The sequence goes on along the minus strand of OY856188.1, from coordinate 142,409,033 downwards.
ATAAAAAATACAAGTTCTCTTGGAATTTTTTTTTTCGACCAGGGGTCTTCACAGGGTGCCCCTCAATTTTTTGTTATTTTGTGATGTGAGTGCATTTTGACGAGCGATTGTAGAAAAACTACTCTATCGATTTTTATAAATGATATGTCGTTGAATAGGTATTATAACAAAGTTTTTAAAAATGTACCCTGTTAATTTTTTGAAATAATTTTTAACGGTGTAACATAAAAAAAACGGTGCAATTGAAGAAAAGATGGCGCTACACCTTTTTTTTTAAACTAAATTGAAGCTTATTTTATATCTAGCTACTTGTGAAAGTTTAGGAGATGCGTTATTTTTTGTTTTAAAGATAAAATTCGTTGTGCATATGACTGTCGGGAATCAGATTTTTTGTTCTGAAGGAAAATTATAAAAATGACGTTAACTAAGAGATTTTTTTTATGTTAAATATCAAATATTTTATTATTAGATGAGCTTTTTAAAATATTATAAAAATTTTATATGTACAATAAAGAAAATATGAGCAATTACAGCATAAATCCACAAAAGCGCTTATTGCTATGTACATTAAATGAAGCTTATGTGGAGTTTAAAAATAAGTTTCCTGATATGAAAATAGAATTTACTAAATTCACGTCCCTTCGATCACAAGAATGTATAAAATTATCCCAAGGAGTTCATAATGTGTGCGTGTGTACCATACATCAAAATATAAAACTAATGATTCAACACTCTAAGATAAAGTGACCATACGTACAGCATTGTGCTGTATTGTACAGCATTTTTACTGCTTGTACAGCATCAGAATCCGTCCAGCAAAATGCACAGCGTTTATAAAATTTGTGCAGCCAACCTAAATTTGCCGTTTTATTAATGTTGTGCATTTTTTCTGGGATAATTAGATGCGTTCGGAAAATAGATCATAATGTTTAGTGGGTACAGCAAGTAATAAGTCGTCAGTGTCAGTTAGAAGTATGAATGTCAAATGTCATTTTAAAAAGTAATGCGGTTTGTTTTTTTGTGGATTTATATAATTAATATAATAAAAGTAATGCGGTTTGTTTTTTTGTGGATTTATATACCCACATCCATTTCTCTAACGCTAGACTAGCGTTAGATATAGCGGTTGATCTAGCGTTAGATTAGCGTTAGATTTGTATAGGAAATGTCCAAATTGTCTACCGCTATACCATTTAGAATGGAGTGAATCCTTAATAAAACTAACATTTACGCCGTCTTTGAAATTAACTGGAACTACAAAATTATTAAATGGAGACCTCTGGTGGAAAGAAATCGAAATATAGTAAAAATAATATACATATGTATCTAGTATTCATATAGACAAAAATAAAATGTAAAAAAATAAAATTTCAGGTTTTTTGTTTATTTTTTTGAAAAAAATACATTGTTTTATATAAAAGTTTTTATACATTAAATTAAATTAAATATATAGGCAGCAAATTATTTCAAATTTCAACTTTACAGCTATGTTTTGAAAAAATCGTGATGTAATATGGTTCCCAAAAAAACTGTAAATAAACACTTTATTGGAACTTAAAGATCAAAATTAGATTTAAAAAAATGTTTACTTACATCCGCGATGGTTGTAAATCCTTTATTAATATGGTGGTTTTTTAATCCTCGCTGGATGGTTATATTTACATCTTGTATTATTTAAAATATGTAATACGTACATATATTTAAATCTTTTTTAAATATATGTCTTTGCGATGTAAACTTCAAATTAAACTGTTATTTTGTTTATAAAACAAATGAATTCACAATAATTAAATAAAATTTACGATAGATGACAGCCACAATTTTTTTAAACCGTACAAAAACATTTCTAATTTAGAGCGGAGACACATTCTTTATTAAAATATTATTTATAAGTATAAAATTATTGAAAAACAAAAAGTAGCGTAGAATTTTGCGTAAAACTAACTATTCGTCATGGAACTGGTAAAATAATAAAAGATTTCGATGAGTTATCCATTCTCTAATAAAACATAAAAAAATAAAATAAACTTTTTGATATATATATATATATATATATATATATATATATATATATATATATATATATATATATATATATATATATATATATATATATATATATATATATATATATATATATATATATATATATATATATATATATATATATATATATATATATATTTATATATATATATATATATATATATATATATATATATATATATATATATATATATATATATATATATATATATATATATATATATATAAATATATTTATATATATATATATATATATATATATATATATATATATATATATATATATATATATATATATATATATATATATATATATATATATATATATATATATATATATATATATATATATATATATATATATATATTAGGGTGTTTTTTTTTGGGGCGACAATTCTTTTTTTCTGGTGCCCCACCGAAATTTTGTTGGAAATACCCAAGAAAACGTCCTCCTAAAATATGAGCCCTCAAAACTAATGTTTAGCACTCGGCATTTGCGTTTGAATATTTTCCATACAAAATACATGTAAACTTTAGTGTTTTTTAAAAAAAAAATTACAGCTCAGCAGCATTTTATACTATTTGAAAATGGAAAAAAGCAACTAACTCAGGATTAAATTATCTACAAAAATGCTTATGGAAATGTAACTGTAACTTACACCGGTGACACAGTACAGATCACAAAATTAAATTTTATATGAATTTCTTGTTCTTTTGTTTTTATTTCATAAATGGCTAAAGCTACAGGAAAAATGTCAATAACAAAGTTGTAGTTAATTAAGTTTCCTACAAAAAACTCATAAAAACCGAATCTCTATGATTGATATTTCTCGAGACAATAAGCTTTTATTAAAATGGATGTTTTAAAAGATTTTCATCAATTTATGAAGACCGCAAGTTCTAATATAATAAATGTTTATGATCTCGAGAAATATCAATCATAGAGATTAGGTTCTTATGAGTTTTTTTGTAGGAAACTTAATTAACTACAACTTTGTTATTGCCATTTTTCCTGTAGCTTAAGCCGTTTATGAAATAAAAACAAAAGAACAAGAAATTCATATAAAATTTAATTTTGTGATCTGTACTGTGTCACCGGTGTAAGTTACAGTTACATCTCCATAAGCATTTTTGTAGATAATTTAATCCTGAATTAGTTGCGTTTTTCTATTTTTAAATAGTATAAAATGCCGCTGAGCTGTAATTTTTTTTTAAAAAACACTAAAGTTTACATGTATTTTGTATGGAAAATATTCAAACGCAAATGCCGAGTGCTAAACATTAGTTTTGAGGGCTCATATTTTAGGAGGACGTTTTCTTGGGTATTTCCAACAAAATTTCGGTGGGGCACCAGAAAAAAAGAATTGTCGCCCCAAAAAAAAGCACCCTAATATATATATATATATATATATATATATATATATATATATATATATATATATATATATATATATATATATATATATATATATATATATATATATACATATATATATATATATATATATATATATATATATATATATATATATATATATATATATATATATATATATATATATATATATATATATATGTGACAGTTTCCATGTTACGTACAAAGACAATCAACCGCTTAAAAATTGCTTGATGAGCAACATTATTTTTATAAAAATTTTTTAACATATTATTTTTTTAGCATTTTATCATTACTTTCAACTAGTAAAAAAGGTTTTTTTAAAACAAAATTTTTGTTTAACTAAACTTAAAAAAAAGGACGTTACGTACATAAGACAAAAAAAGGACCGCATTTTTTGGAAGTTTGTTTATTTATAAAAATTTATCGAATGTATGACGTTTATACAAAAACCAGAAATAGTATCTGAAAGTAAAAGAAACGCACTTATTTTTAATGCTTTTATTTAACCTTTAATTCAACATTTTCAAACGTAAAAATTAAAAAACTAGCGTTACGTACATGTCTCAAAGCGTTACGTACAAAGACGCCGATACAAAATATACTCGAAATTCAATTCGTATCTTAAAGTAAATGTTTAAATCACTTAAATATTATTTGTAATCTTGATTTTAATTAACTTGGGGGATTTAGCGGTTTGTGAAGCCAATAAAAAATAATCACCATTTGCAACATCCAAAGTAACTTCAAAGTGATGTTTTGATTGAATGTGAGGAATACTACGTATATCGGCCCATCGTTCAGACAATAGCTTGCGAGTGTTGAGAACAGTCTCCTTATCCACATAAAATATTTTAATTGTTTGAACAGCATCTGTTGCCGCTTCTGCAAATTGTTCAGCAGAGTCAACTTCTACATTTCGAGCTTTTACCATTTTTGGTTTTCCTGAAACTTGGCATATAAGTAGTATGGACAAAATAAAAAATACAACTTATTTTAAAATTTTTTTAAAGTGCATAGTTTGAGCATAGGGGGCACCCCAACATGCATGAAAAATAAAAATTCTGCCAATCCGATGTAACTTTGAAATTAAATTGCTCAAGAACGGCTATACCGATTTCATCAAACTTTTTTTTGTTTGATAGATGATTAATTAGTCGTTTGAAAAAAAAATTAATAAATTGTTTTTATAATTAATTTTTAAATAAAAATATTAAAAAAACTTTTTTAAAGATGGCGCTAGGGTCAAAGATCAATTGGAATTTAATTAATTTTTTTTCTGAAAATAGTTCTATCCTTACTCTAAAATATATCAAATTTACAAAGAGGCTAAAATTCTTGTTCTTGAGATATTTAATTTTAAAGATTTTTAGTACGGCTGAAATTCGAATTTTTCTTCATTTTTTCAAACAACTTCCATTAACCAAAAATTTTAAAATCAATAAAATTTTAACTTTTTTTTTTTAAATATAGTTCTAACCTTCCTTTAAAATATATCAAATTTACAAAGAGGCGTTAATTCGCGTTCTTCAGATATTTAATTTTAAAGATTTTTAGTCCGATTAAAATTCTAATTGTTCATTATTTTCTCGAACTTCAGTGGCTAAAATTTTTTGATGATAAAAATTGTTCGAAAAAATAATGAACAATTAGAATTTTAGTATGACTAAAAATCTTTAAAATTAAATATCTCAAGAACACGAGTTAATGTCTCTTTGTATAATTTGATATATTTTAAAAGAGGGCTATGCTCAAACTATGCACTTTAAAAAATTTTTGAAATAAGTCGTATTTTTTATTTTGTCCATACTACTTATATGCCAAGTTTCAGGAAAATCAAAATGGTCAAGTTTTCACAACTCTGTCTAGAACACGTTTTTCATCAATTATAAGAGAAGATAAACGTTTTCTTTTTTTTTTTTAAACTGGAATTTCCCTTAAGTAGAGGATGAGACGTCATTTTAGAATAATAAATTATTTCTTATCAGATTACCCACTCTGACAATATCAAATGTACTGTATTCACTAGTTAATTTTTAAACTAAGCTAATTTTTTACGTACATTTTGATAAACTTAAAAAATTGTCTTATGTACGTAACGCTTAAAATTGAAACTTTAAAAATTTATGATTAAAACTTTGTCAAATTTTATTAATAACTTTAAAAACCACATAAACAATTTTACTCTAACATTATTTTTTTAATACATCTAGTAGCAAAATGAATAAATTCATATTTTGTTACGTACCTGAGACAGCAGTCAATCTATATAATAATGATTGATTTTCTCGGCACCTATTATTTTTTAATTAACATTTAATAATCACACTAAACAATAATCATGTAAACTTTAAAAATTAAATACAAATAATAAATTACTTGCTTATTTTACACGATTATGAACGGTCTAACTTGGCCGGAGTCAATAACATTTATGATGAATTTGTAGTATTGAACAATATGCAGACGTGTGATCTTACTAACAGGTCCAAACACGAAAATTCGCGCTAGATGACAAAATATATATAATGTATGTTGTGAATCAAATAATGAGAACGGCTATATATGTTATTACTTTTTCTTTCTAAATGTTACCCGTTTCGTGGAAACAGTGATATATATATATATATATATATATATATATATATATATATATATATATATATATATATATATATATATATATATATATATATATATATATATATATATATATATCGTCGCTTTAATAATGAAATAACGTATGCCATATATACGTTGTTATTATATAATGGGTGCGCTGCATTCCCCATAAGGATGTCTATAAAGTGGCATTTCAATATTTTCCAATTTTTTTATAACTGGGGGTGAAAATTTATATATTGTTAATTAACGTACATGCAAATTTGAATTTGGTTAAATATTGAAACAGCGTAAATGCATGTACAATATTTCAATTCTTACAGAATAATAACTTGGGTAAAATCAGCGTCGTATACTTTACATACATTACGATCGCAACACGAAATGGTAAATCTAGAATATTGTATAAGCATCATTCATTACTACATGATATGCCGGTTCATATAAATAAAAAATTGTAAGAATATTATGCGTTAGTTCAATAATGATTAGTTTTAGGTTAATCGTACTTCCATGCAAAATGAAATAACGTATATGAAATATGAAATAACGTATAAGGTACCTGATTGACTTTTCACCTCTTTTTAGGTAGAAAAGCCAGCAGGTACCAATGTGAAATTTTAATATGCTATGGGGAAATTAGTCAAGATTAATTGGCAGAAATTTTTTTCCAATATCTTTATTCATTCAATAGTGCTGCCGAGTTTACGAAAATCAGAAAATCGAAAAATCTTTAAACCCAATTATCTCGAAACTACACTTTTGCGAATACGTTGTTTCATTATTAAAGCGACGATATACGATATATATATACATATATATATATATATATAAATATATATATATATATATATATATATATATATATATATATATATATATATATATATATATATATATATATATATATATATATATATATATATATTTATATATATATACATATATATATATATATATATATATAATATATATATATATATATATATATATATATATATATATATATATATATATATATATATATATATATATATATATATATATATATATATATATATATATATATATATATATATATATATATATATATATATATATATATATATATATATATATATATATATATATATATATATATATATATATATATATATATATATATATATATATATATATATATATATATATATATATATATATATATATATATATATATATATATATATATATATATATATATATATATATATATATATATATATATATATATATATATATATATATATATTAGACTGGTCGTTAAAAACTAAATTTTGCGAGACGCCCCCTAGAAAAATTCTTTGTGGTCAAAAAACCACAATGGCATTATTTTTTTTTTTTTAAGTCAAAAGAACACGTGCCGCAAAATCATCGAAGTTTATTTTTTGATGAAATTGTTAATATCTCATTAAATATGCAGATGTCAAAAAAAATCTTATAATCTTTTTTGTAGGAAATTTAATTTTCTACAGAAAAGGTCCAAGTCATTTTTTTCCTAAAACCTATATTTCTGATGATATTTTGAAATAAAACTTGAAATTCTTCGAAACTCGTAAAACCAAATGATGAAAATTTCGATGAAAAAGTACTAATTTTGATTTTTTTTGTCACGATTATTTTTTTATACATTTCATTCTATAGCATAAGAAGAAAATTAGGACTTTTTCGTCATCTTTATTTTTTGTTTTTTAAAAATTACGAAAACTTACAAGCTCATTTTCAAAATATCATGAGAACTATAGGTTTTCGGGAAAAAATGACTTGGACCTTTTTTGTAGAAAATTAAATTTCCTACAAAAGTGATTATGTGATTTTTTTTACATCTGCATATTTTATGAGATATTTGAAAAAATGTGCGAATTTTTCAAAAAATCAACTTCGACGATTTTGCGGCACGTGTTCTTTTGATTAAAAAAAAAAAAAATAATGCCGTTGTGGTATTACAACATAAATGTGGCATTACAACATAAAAGATATAAGTCTACTAGTGGTAAAGCAAATATGCGCAATCCACCCGCCCATAAAGCGGCATGTCCACGGTATTTTCAGGGACAGCACATATATGAATCAAGGGGAGGTGCAACCTTGTAGGTTTAATATATTTGAGTTTCTTTTGTCAATTAGCTCTTACGAAACTGCTTCAAATAAATTGAAGCTTGTTCGATGCAAAAATTAGTTTTGGGAAATTTATTTTATAAATAACTGAATTTCAGCCTGGACAGAGACTAGATCAATCAATAACAATTATACCAGGACCAAACCGATACTAAACACCCGAATCCATGAAAAATTTTTTGCAGTACATATTTGAAGGTCGGAAAATTTAGGGTAAGTTACAAGTAAATTAAGGAAAATCAACTCAAGTCGGTAAAAGTTCCGGAAAGGGGGTGAGGGTAGCTAAATATACATTTTGAGGGTTTGAGTTTGGTTTTATGATTTTTGGCTGTATTATGCATCCTATCAAAAAAAACTTATGTAAAAGTTGTAGATAATTTAAAAATCTAAAACTTTTGTATCGATCATTTATTTATCAGCATAACCTCAAATCATGGAGAAAAACTCTAAAAATAGTATACTTTCCTACAAGAGATGAAAACGCTGCTTTTTCGTGAGTGAAAATTTGTTACGAACGTAAAATGTATTTATCTCGCGAAGGGAATGCAATTTTTTCTATGATAGTTAATATATAAACGATATTTATTAGAAATAATTAAATAAGAAATCGACAAAATAACATTTAAAATACATATTCTATTTTTTCATGGTTGCTGTTTTAAAAAATTTGTAAAGTTGTTTTTTTCGTTTTTTATTTTTATCTACCGTAAAAACATTTATTTTATGAAACTTAGTAAAATAGTACATTATGATGCTAGGACGTAAAGCTAAAGATTTTGGACGGATGTGGAGTTTGCAAATCGAGGCGCTAGCCGAGATTTGCACCCACATTAAGTCCAAAACAGCTTACGTCCGTGCATCATATACTATTTTTTATTCGCCGCAAGCAAAATATTTTAAGAAAAGTTGTTTATTCTAAATTAAAGTTTATCTTCATTTTTATTTTCATAAATTTTAAAATAAAAATATGTGGAACAAGTAACCTTTGAAAAAATATTAATTATTTTTTCTAAATTCTATGACAACAAATGATAACAACTATTTTAATTGGATAATGAAATTTTGAATTTGCGGGTTGCTTTGATAAAAAAATTTATTTTTCATAGAATTTAAACAAATTCAAATGCTTTTTACTTTTTTGGACGTAGCTATGACGACAAAATAAATAGTTGAAAAGTGATACTTTAAAGCCGCAAATCACAGTAATAAAGTAACACTTTAACATATAGGCGAATAAAAACGTACATTCTTGTGTGTTAAATAAGCAATTTTAAAGCAAAATATTTATTTTTCGATTTCATACGAATTTGAATTTAAAAAACGGCTAATTTTCAATCGAAAAAGTTGGCTAGGAAATTTTCAATATTTTAACTTTTTCAATGTTCATTTTCTTCGTTGGAACCTCAACTTGAAGATGGAATTAGAAATAGTATATTAAGAAACTAGTTTCATAATCGACGATTTTATCGCACGCAATCTGTTTAGAAAACGACCCGCGCAGCGGGGAGTTTTCTAAAGGATAAGTGCGATAAAACGTCTTATGAAACGAGTTTTTTATACTATTTTTTCTATTTTTTCTATTTTGCATTTTTTGTCTTGAAATTTTACAAAATGTGTATTTTATTGTAAAATAGTCAATTTGAAATTTTGTTATTATTACTAATTATTTTAATTAATTAAAATATTTAACACTAATTTAGATATTCTTATTAATTTTATTTACATAATTATTCGTTTTAATGTTCACTGACGTTTGTATGACCAATGTGACCAACCTTGAAAAACAAAACTTTGCGTATCGTAATGAAGGCCATTTCGATACGCATTTGGGTATCGAAATGACTTTATTTTAGACGCAAAATAGAAAAAATATGTTGTTTGCATGGACTAATATTGTTAAAAATGCAAAAAACCAAAAACTAACTTTTTCATAATCGACTTTTCAGTTAAACTTGAAAATCTTTTATTTTTTATTGGAAGTAGGCATTGGAATTGATGCTGGTAGATGAATTCAACTAAACCAATAATATGGCCCCATCGTCTTAGTTAGAGAATATTTCTTGATGATGGCATGAAGAAACAAGTCCTCAGATAGTCACTCTATATGTATGTATTTAATCATTGAAGAAGAAAGTGCGTCAGATGATTAGATACCATGCCACAAGGTGAATTATTGAACACAGTTATGTCCAAGTAGGTTTTGCCAGACACTGACATACGGCCAAGGACTGGCCCATAAATGGTTAACAGTCCTTGGCTATTGTTATTGGGCCAGTACTAGAACCATTCATCGGCCGATCTATGGTTTACAGAAAATAGCCAGTATATTGTTACCTTTGAATGACCAAGCGCTGGCCCATGAATGGTAAATATTACTTGGCTATTGTTATCGTGCCATTACTGTAACCAAGAATCGGCCAATCTAACTTTTATAGAATATTGCCAGTGCAGTTTACTTTGAATGCTCAAGCAATGGTTAATGGTTAACATTAATTGGTTATTATTATTGGGCCAGTACTGCAGCCATGAATTTGCTGATCTATGTCATTTTTTTTAAATTTCTCTAGAGTATTATCCGTTTTAGAAATACATAGTTTGAAAAATTTCACATATCGTTTAGTTATCGTTTCTCGGCTGAAAGACTATGATAATATTGAAAAGGTATATATATGTTTTAATTTTTTTTTACTACTTGCATGAGAAATTTCAATTATTTACTCAAAAACCCAAGACAAAAGTTATTTTTCTCAGCTATGGTTACTAATAATTGTTCCCCACACCTAATAATAAGTATTTTAGCACCTTCGTAAATAATGAAAATATAATTTTTATTCGCCTATGTATTAAAGTGTTACTTTATTACTGTGATTTGCGGACTTAAAGTGTCACTTTTTAGCGATATATTTTGTTGTCATAGCTACGTCCAAAAAAGTATTGGGTGTACAAATAAATTTCCGACCTTTTTTACTGTAATTAAAGACATTAGTTTGTGTAGAAAATGAAAAAATGTTTTATTCAAAGTATGCTCCTTCGGAAGCTATAACCTTCGCCCATCGTTGAGGCAATAAACGGATTCCCCCAAGGAAGAAGTCTGGTGGTGTCGAGGCGATCCAGTCATCGACCCATTTTTTGACGTTTTCATATGAAGTGAAGTGCTGCTGTGCCAGGGCTGATTGCATTGACCGAAACAAGTGGTAATCAGAGGGAGCATTATCTGGTGAATACGGCGGGTGGGGTAGAACTTCCCAGTTTTGCCCGTCCAAGTAATTTTTGACAGGTATAACAATATGTGGCCTAGCGTTGTCATGTTGCAAAATAATCTTATTGTGCCTTTTGTCCCATTCCGGTCGTTTTGCAGCTAGAGCTCGCTTTAAAGCCATCAGTTGTCGTCGATAAACTTGTCCCGTAATGGTTTCACCCTCTTTCAGCAGCTCAAAATAGACGACACCCTTCATATCCCACCAAATACAAAGCTTCACGTTCTTTGTCTCTTACGTCAAAATCACCAACTTTGACTCGTTGAAACCACTCTTTGCATGTTGTTTTCGATGGCGCATGTTCACCGTAAACTTCCACAAGCAAACGATTTGGTTCCGCTGCACTTTTCTTTAACAAAAAATAATGAACTAAAACTTCCCGCAAATGTTGTTTTTTAGGTATAAAATTCGACATTTTCAATTACATGAAAATAATTGTTGTTTACGCTTTGAACAAATGTCACTAGTAATTATTCAAGTTTGACACCTAACCTTAAAAAAAAATGTATTGCCCGATTGAATAATATACAAGCAGTGATACTAACGACACCTATCTAAAAAGGTCGGAAATTTATTTGTACACCTAATAAAAAACATTTGTATTTGTTTAAATTCTATAAAAAATAGAAATTTTTATCAAAGCAACCCTTAAATTCAAAATGTCATTATCCAATTAAAATAGTTGTTATCATTTGTTGTCATAGTAATACAATAATTTGGAAAAAAAAACAAATATTTTGTCAAAGGTAGCTTGTTCCACATATTTTTATTTCAAAATTTATACAAATTTATAATTTTAACTTAGAATAAACATTTTTTTTTTAAATATTTTGCTTGCGGCGAATAAAAAATAGTATATGATGCACGGACGTAAGCTATTTTGGACTTAATATGGGTGCAAATCTCGGCTAGCACCTCGATTTGCAAACTCCACATCCGCCCAAAATCTTTAGCTTTACGTCCTAGCATCATAATGTACTATTTTGTTCGTTTGTTAACTGAGTTCATCTTTGAATTTTTTTAGTTTCTTCCTAAAAGAATAATAATAAATTAAAAAATAATAAGCGTTTTGATTTTATTTTAATAATAATAAATAATGAATGAATGCAAAAACTTCTTTGCAACTATAGCTTAGTTTATTTGAAATTTTAATTCGTGTTAAATAGAATTCTGTTGAAATTTAGTTTAGTTGTCAACATTAGTCAACAATATTGAATAGATTTTCAATTTCATGTCAAAAATAAATAAAAGCTATATTTTTTAATGCGAAACATATGTGATTTTTATATAGTTTTAAGAAAATTCATTGAAAATAAATTACTAACTAAGCAGCCCTGAATAATAAATATCCAATAAGCAATCCAATGATATGATAAACAATGTTTCACCAAATCAAAAATTTTATTTATTCACCATTTGCTTATTGATTGACATTTTATTTTGTGAATAATTAAGAGTTTTAGTGCATTTTTTATATCAAGTAGTAAAAAAATAGTATATAAACCTCGGTGAAGAAAATTTTCTCCATTTCGGTGCTTAATTCGCTCGAAACTTCGTTTCTCGCGAATTAATATCCACCTCAAAGTAGAAAATTTATTTTATCACCTCGGTATATAATGTACTATTCATTTCTATTTTATTTTAATTATTTTGTAAATAATTTATTTAAATTTTCATATGAAAATATTATTTTATATTTTTTTAATGGCCGAATACTGGCAGTCATGTTTGCCAGTATACTCGGCCATTCTTGCAACTGAACCAGTTGTATGGGGAGTTTTGAATTTTTTCCGTGATTTTTATTTTATTTTAAGTTATTTTGTATTTAATATATTTAAATTTACATATGATATTTTATATTTTTTTTAACGGCCGCCAGTATTTGGCCATTACTGCAATACTGGTCATCATTATTGGTCCGTTACTAGCTAGCTGTACAACCTTGTATGGGCCATTGCTTTTGTTTTTTCTCTGGCCCATGAATGGCAACCATTTATTGTCCGAAGTTATCATTCAGCAAAATTATGTTAATAGCCCAGTCGTGCTTGTCAGTACTCGCCCATTGCTGCATTACTGGCTGCCAGTAATCGACCATTGCTGGACCAATTGTACAACCTTGTATGGGTGGTTTTGTTCCTGCAAAAAAAATTATGTTTTACTTCTTATTTTATTTCCTCTATCCTATCATGAAATGTTAGCATATTATGTCATATTTTATATGTGATAAGTTTTGTTATGCATTCTGTAGAAAAAAAAACAGAACAACGATTTGCGTCCATCAACACCTCAGAACGCATTTTGTTGGGGATCTAGGTCTTAAAAAGTTTTAATGGGTTATTGCCCCACATTTTGTAATTCCTACTTCACAACCCATTTTATTTAAAAAAAAAACAGTGATTCTATGATTTTCTTAAAAATCAATAGATACGTTATTGTGAACCAACAAATATTATGGTAATAGTCTAGCATAATGGCGTAAACCAAAAAAACAACTTAATTTCATTCGCAAACTTTAGAAAGTCTCACCCGCAGATGGTTAAATAAATTATTTTAATACAATTAGAGAGGCGTAGTTTGTCCACCACTGACCTTTGCCTTTATTAATTTTGCAATTCAATCAATGTTCATATTGAGTTTCAGTTGAAGACTTAATTCAATTAAATAGTTGTATATTGGTGATCAACCTAAAGTGTGCTTTGTGAACTGACCAACTATATTGATTAACTATCAATCAATTGAACAACCGGTGTATTAAGGATTGTCATAAATTTGCTCAAAACACTTACACTTTATTGGGCATCGTCCTGGGTCAGATTCAAGTGGATTAACCTCTAGACCACTCAAAATAATTGTCCAAATAACACACATGTAACAGAACACATATGTCAAAAAATAATTCTTAAAATAGTAGAATTAATTGTTTTTTTAGCCAAAAGCGCCAAAATCTGTGGCAAATTGGCCGAGTTTGATTGTAACTTTTGAATTGAAAAGAAGTCTCAATTGTATATTGCGTCTGTTTTATATTTTTTAAAGGCTGTTTCGTGGTAAATATATTCTTGTCAGATTCTTGTCCGGTTCTATCAGAATTTTTTCACGTTCTCTCAGTATGTTCTCTTTTGGATATACATTACCAATACCAAAACTGGGTTTTTGATTCGTTTTTCAAATCTTTTAGTTCTTCAATAAAAATATGAAACTGCCTTCTATTTTGATTTTCATTCGCATTCACAACGATCATTCAGACATGCTACATTTAATCATTTCCAGAATTTATTTAACCTTTTTATTTATCTGGAGAACAGAATTACACTTTTAAATTCATTCCTAGCCACTGCTAACGGCTGTCCATAATCTACCGACTTAGTTAATATAAACATTTTGTTTCAATAAGTTGTTCTTGAATTTATTCATTGATGCTAACAACGTTTACAAATTTCAAGTGGAAATTAAATTAGGCGGGGTTCATTGAAGATCAAACTTGCTTAAATTTACTGTCATCTACCCTACCTCGAACAAATTTAGTTCCAATTTGAATTATTTTTAAGTTAGTGGCGTTCCGTTGGTGATCTACTCATAAGTTGGTTTGAGTAGCTCTTTTGTTCCCAAAACCCATCACCAGACCAAAATTATTTGATGTTTTTTACGATAAATATAATATGAACCAACAAGAGCTACTACGCTAACAATTGTTGTTGCTTCGTTTCATTTAAATTAAATCAAAGCTTTCTTCCTTCATTTTTCTTCCATAATTCTTTTTTCCTTTCTTCAACTTCAACACATAAATCTAGGTTCAAGTTGAAATAAAACTACAAAAACAATGTTGCATGGCAATTATACTCGTTTCATATCTTTATGAACAATAAATTTTATATGAGTTTGTTGATTAACATCTTAATGCGGTAAAAAGAAATCTGTCACCAAATTAAATGTTTGCTTCAATTGTCTTAAACCTTAAATTTTTAACATTTCTTTTAATTTTGAAAAGAATTATTAAAATGATGATGACACTTTGATTAAGATGACCGACTTTTTACTGTTTTTAGGTTTAATTTAAATATGTATAATTTGGATTTGTGATATTTTAAAAATTAAGAAGAGAAAAGAAATGATCTTTAAGTTTCAGGTGTAATTTAATATGATAAATTAAAGATACAAGTAACATTTAAAGAAGAAATATTTTTACTTCAGGGAAGTAAAGATCATTGGTTAATTTGAATTGCTGTAATCTAAAGTTTTTATTTGCTTGCAGTCATTTCACACTAAATTTTACATAATTAGCCAAGAACGTGTTAGTTTTCGATGTAAGTGGGAGTTATAAGTGATTGCAATATGACATCAACACCTTATTCTCTAAAACACCTTCATTGTTGACCTTTCTTTTTTACCAGCGGTGCTCAGATGATATCGGATGCATCATTTCACACTCGTATTCTTACCTTCGCTTTATGCGTCACTATGGTGTTAATGGAAGCTTTTATAAACCTTTGTCAATTTAATGCGAGCCATTTCATTCACAAAGAAGACTTTCTGCATTCTGTTAATATTACAGCGCAAAATCCTAACAATTTAACTATTTGACTTGACCAGAGAGTCGAACCGATATATTCATTTCATTCCGGCTTAGAGATACGATCATTATTTTGAATTTTCGTTTCGGCTAAGGTTCGCTATTTCTACTTTAATTCGGTTCGGGTTCGACTTGCGGGTCAATTCCGGTTCGATTAAAAATTTGCACCATATTTTTATTTTATATCGTGCAAAAACATGCCTGTAGGAAGCGGATAAGTTTGCATTTTAAAAAGTTAGGCCATAAAAATGACTGAGTTATAAACTGGATGCTTGGTTAAAAAAATAAGTCACAGGGCATCAAGTAAAAAAATTAAATAAATTAATATGTAAAACTTGATTAATTTTTTTAAAGTTTTGTCTACAAGTAAATGAACTTAGCGAGTTTTAAAACTTTTGAGCGCTACTCTAAAAGTCTTTAAAATTCAAAACAAAATTTCAATAATTTAATTTGTATTGCAAACAATTTACTATTGAAAGTTCTTGTAAGTCAGTCTCTCCAGTTGCCTGTTTTAATGATGTTTGCCTTCTAAATTTTAGATCGTTTACGTTCACGTATCAAATTTTTTCGTTTTTTCTACTAAAAACAACTTACCATCCCTTTGCCCAAGCTATTCTAAAGGATGTTCGGGGTGTAAAGTTTTTCATTAAGCTGTTTACTGATCTATATAAATTTTTTGAAAATCATACTATGAAGTATAAACTCATAAATTAAGTTTCATAAAAAAAATCATTAATTAGAAAAAACTACAGATTTATTTTAGTTACAATTTTCTTTTAATTCTAACAAAAAAAGTCAGACAAGTGCGAATAAAATTAATAAATAAAATCGAATAAAAAATAAAATTAATAAAATCGCCAAGGGTTCCGTGAATGTAAAAGAACACAATATCAAAGATAATTGACAAAAAGTTGTGTTTTAATGTCTTTAAATTGCCAGACCATAGACGCATAGCAAAATGTTTAATCGTAAATTACAATCACATCTACATTGATCAAAAATGACACAAAAAAAGTTGCTTCAGGTTAAATGTTAAATGTCTTATCCATAGCTGTTTATGGTAACTGAAGAAAGATTCAATTGCACCAGCTTGTAAATGGTTTAAATTTGATTATTTTTTCGGTCAATCAAGTGTCGAAATTTGGGGGTGGAGAGGCTACACACTAAAAATATTTTTTTTACAATAACACAAAAACTGTGCATTGCAATATTCTAAAAAAAATTGTAATGTTACTTAAATAAGGTGCTCTTTCATATGACACCCCACTCATTTGCGTCAAAAACGTTTTTTTTTACAAAACTATACAAAAAATGGTGAGGTGCAAAATTCCAAAATAAATTGTTAAGGAATACTGAGATGAAGCCCTTTTCTATGATACCCCAAATGAATCTATAAAAAAATTTATTTTCTCAAAGGTAGGTAGGTAAAGGTACTCGTACCCCTGTAAACCAAACGAAAACAACTTTAGTTTTATTTGTATCCGTCGTTTTATGTGGACAGATTACTTTTATACGCACCTCAAATTTCAGGTCCATAGCATATATTATAGTTTAGAATCGATATAATGTGAAAAACTCGTTTTACTCTCATCCATTGAGTTCGTCATAAAAAAGGAACCGTAAAAATCATAATAGTCATTGAATCCATTTTTATTTATCAAAAACAGTATATTTTCCTACAAGAGATGAAAACGCTGCTTCTTGTGAGTGAAAATTTGTTCCCGAGACGCGTTAGTGTCGAGTGGGGCCATTTCACAAGCGTAAAATGTTTTCATCTGGCGTAGGAAATACAATTTTTTTATGATAGTAAATATTTAAACGATATTTATTAAAAATTATTAAATTAGAAATCGACAAAATAACATTCAAAATTAATATGCTATTTTTTCATGGTTACTTTGATTTAAGGGCTTTAAAAAATTAAATGAAAATACCATAGACCAACAACAATTCGTTATTCTTTTTACACTAGTGGAAAAGAACCCATTTTCACAGAGGATTAAGCGTGATGAAAATAGACTTTTCATATGCTATCATAGAAAAAATCATTTATTTTTAATTTGTTGATAAAAAAAATGCCAGTACACACAACATGATAATTGTGTTTTAAACATAACATAACATAACAAAACACATATCCGGTGTTGATATCGGGTGAGCCGTTCTCTTGCAATTTGATTTCAAAGTTATCTTGAATTGAATTGGCGGAAATCTTCCGGACCACCTTAATATCAAATTAAGCACATTAAATTTTTTTTTAATTTCACCTATACTATATTTGCATACCAACTATGAAGTCGATCAAAAATAGTTGAATTTCATCAATTAAAAAATTTAATTTATTAATTTTTTGTAGACTTCATGGTTCATATGAGCAATTTCACGCAAGTTCAGCAAATTTTTGGGAAATTTTGACTTGACCCCTTTTAATTTTGATTATTTTTTGTTTATAGATAGTCTTTCATAAATAAAAAATACAAGTTCTCTTAGAATTTTTTTTTTCGACCAGGGGTCTTCACAGGGTGCCCCTCATTTTTTTGTTATTTTGTGATGTGAGTGCATTTTGACGAGCGATTGTAGAAAAACTACACAATTGATTTTCATAAATGATATGTCATTGAATAGGTATTATAACAAAGTTTTTAAAAATGTACACTGTTAACATTTTAAAATAATTTTAACGGTGTAACATAAGAAAAAAACGGTGTAATTGAAGAAAAGATGGCGCTACACCTTTTTTTTTAAACTAAATTGAAGCTTATTTTATATCTAACTACTTGAGAAATCTTAGGACTAGCATTATTTTTTGTTTTAAAGATAAAATTCGTTGTGCATATGACTGTCGGGAATCGGTTTTCTTTTGTTCTGAAGGAAAATTATAAAAATGGCGTTATAAACTGAGAGATTTTTTTTACGTTAAATATCAAATATTTGATTATTAGATGATCTTTTTAAAATATTATAAAAATTATATATGTACAATAAAGAAAATATGAGCAATTTCAGCATAAATCCATAAAAGCGCTTATTGCTATGTACATTAAATGAAGCTTATGTGGAGTTTAAAAATAAGTTTCCTGATGTGAAAATAGGATCTACTAAATTCACGTCCCTTCGACCACAAGAATGTATAAAATTATCCCAAGGAGTTCATAATGTGTGCGTGTGTACCATACATCAAAATATAAAACTAATGATTCAACACTCTAAGATGTCTTGGATTACTGATGCTGCTCTCCAGAATTATAAAACATTAATTGAATCTGTTTCATGTGGTGAATTAACAGAAGATTGTCATACTTTGAAGTGCAATGAATGTTCAAAAATACTTAGCAATCTACATTCATTGAGGAAAGAAAAAAAATTAGAACCAGAAGAGTGCTTTGTTCAAGGGGATTTTTCTGAAAACTACGCCTTCATAATTCAGGATTCGGTTCAAGGTTATCATCATAATAATTCACAAGCTACTATTCATGCATTTTAAAAGTGCTGCAAGTGAATATATACAGCACCGAAGTTTTATACTCATTTTGGATATGAACGATCACAACAGTACTACAGTCCATCTTTTCATTACAAAACTTATTGAATTCATCAGAACGCATATAAATTCTAATATTAGGAAAATAATTTATAACACTTTATAACACCGACGGGGCACTTTCTCAATACAAAAATAAACATAACCTAATTAACTTATGCCACCATAAAAAAGACTTTAAGGTTGATGCAGAATGGCATTTTCATGCTACCAGCTATAGCCAGTGACCTTGCGATGGGATTGTTGGTACACTGAAGCGTGCTGCACACCGTTAAAGTATGGGGAGCAGAAATATTATTGATACACCAAAAAAACTTTTTGAATGGGCTTTAAAATGGGAATCTACCATGAACTTTGGATACGCCGATAAAAATGAATATCAATTAACAAAAGAAAAATTACAAAATCGATATAAAAATGCGATTACTATAAGTGGATCTCAAAAATTTCATTCTTTTGTACCATTAAATACTAAGATAATAAATGCAAAAATGTTTTCCAACTCAAAGAAACTTTTGAATGTAAAATAAGTAAATAATTTTTAATAACTATATTTATTTTCTTTAACCTACATATATAATTTGTATGATATTTTAAAAAGTTTATTCAATAATAAAATATTTGTAATTTAATATTAAAATACAATCTTCTGCTTTATGATTCCATAATAACATAATACGAACATAATACTTCTCCAGTCAAAAGTTCCTAAATATATTTAGTTATGTATACGGTTTTTTTGTTTGCAGTCGAGACTGTCAAATTATTTTAATAAGAGTGACAAGTGATTACTAAAAGTGATAAATAAACATTTCATTTTTTTATGCCATCTAATACAAAGAAAATAATTGCAGATGATTTTTGCTATTCAAAAGAAACTTCTGTTTGTAAAATAACTAAATCATTTTTAACAATTGTATTTATTTTATTTATTGTACTACATATGTAATTTTTAATATTTTAAAAAGTTCATTTAACATTAAAATATTTGATATTTACCATAAAAAAAAATCTCTTAGCTTATAAAGCCATTTCTATAATTTTCCCTCAGAACAAAAAAAACTGATTCCCGACAGTCATATGCACAACGAATTTTATCTTTAAAACAAAAAATATCACTAGTCCTAAACTTTCACAAGTAGTTAGATATAGTTTAAAAAAAAAAAGAATATAGATAGTTAAAAAAAAAAGGTGTAGCGCCATCTTTTGTTCAATTAAACCGTTAAAAATTATTTCAAAAAATTAACAGTGTACATTAAAAACTTTGAAAAACTTTGTTATAATACCTATTCAACGACGTATCATTTATGAAAATCGATAGAGTAGTTTTTCTACAATCGCTCGTCAAAATGCACTCACATCACAAAATAACAAAAATTGAGGGGCACCCTGTGAAGACCCCTGGTCGAAAAAAAAAATTCTAAGAGAACTTGTATTTTTTATTTATGAAAGACTATCTATAAACAAAAAATAATCAAAATTAAAAGGGGTTAAGCCAACACGATGTTGAATCTTCGTGAAATTGCTCATATATATTTTAAATAAAATAATTTTGCTTTGGTTAACATCCTCTTCTACGATCAAGCTTGCTTGTCAAACAAGCATCGACATTTTCGTTAAGCATCGTTAGACGTGACTTAATTTGTGAATTTTCCAACCGTCCCGTTTTGAACGGAACTGACCAGTTTTGGAGCTGAATGTCCTGTGTCCCGGCGTAACTATAAACGGGAGTCGGTTTGTCCCGTTTTGATAAAAAAAAAGGAAGCATGCTGCATGTCTTTAAAAATCTAAGCGATTAAACTTTAAGTTAGATTATTCAGTTTCAGTCTGTTTTATTTTAACACTAAAAACTATACATCAGTTTATAATTTATCTACTTTTTATTACACTGTTTCTTATTATAACAGTCCAATTTAGAGGACAAGATCATTGCAATAAAGTGGAACAATAATTATTTATAGGAAAAAGATTGGCTGAAAAATTCTAACTTTTTTTTGGCATTAAAATTCTCCGAATGGTAAAATTAGAACAGACTCTAACGACTTGGATTTCTTTTGGACGAAAACGAAGATGAAATTTTGATATCAGAAATAACATTAATGGTAAAAATTATTTAATTATTAAATATATACAACCCATTCACTATAACGATCGAACGCAAGCTACAGGAATTGTGGAGAATATTTGGCTCCTGTTTTGTTTTGAATATTTTGTTGCAGCGAAATGTTGGATATCACCATATCATCACATTACCTTCACAATCGAAAAAATAATTTGTTTGAAATTTTACTTTTTTAACTGTCCAACATAACCCTCCAGACCACGCGTAACGTTTACGTTCAGTTTACGTAGACTTTACTCTATGAAAGTCTACGTAAACGTTACGCAAAAACGTAACGTAAACGGAACACAAACGTAGTGGTTGTAACATGAGAAGTGAAACAAATTAGCGAGGACCTTTGTATGTATTAGTGTATATAAAACTGTTCATAATATGTACGCTAAAACGTAACGTAAATGATACGTAAAAACGTATCATTTACGTGATACTTACGTGTTTCTTTTACGAACGGTTTAGTTCATCTCAAAATAATATATTTTTCAATTGAAATTAAATAAAAACGCAAAATATAATTACTGTAAAAATAAATAATTTAATAAGATATAATGTTATACATAATTTGGTAATAAAATAAATGTATATTTTTGTCAAATATATTAATTTTAATTTCACAGCTCTTTTATAAAGGAATTTTATTATTGAACAAATAGGCCAAATAATATCACATAGAATATTTTCCCTTGAACATTTAGGAAATAAAGCTCTACTTAAAAACAGAGTTGTAAAATTAGTGCGGAGTACGCGGTGTTGTCTTAGCCTTATATTAAAAACGGTTTTACAAATAAATAAAAACTGATCCCTCTATGCGTCCAAAATAGGCCGGTTTTACATAAGTAATTTGATTCCGCCTGATTGCATATGTAATGTTTGGTTTCCACCAAGCGCGCCTAACGTTTGTTAACTTTTACTAACATAATTTTTCTTACTGATACACATTTTCAGCAAAGATTCAGATTTTGACTGTATCCACCAAAATTGGTTTAAAATTGGTTTAAATAATTCGACCGATCCGATAAAAACTATAATGAAATCAAATAATAGTTAAATAAATTGAAAAATATTACATACTAAGAGGGTCCGGCGTGCTTCGCTACGCTTATAAATAAAGTTTTTGCGTAGACATTTTGTTGACGTAGAAGCAATGATTTCAAAAAGTGGTAATGAGAAATGCTAGCATATAATTTTTAATTTTTCTTTTTAAATATATGAATGAAAAATAATCAGAACTCTAGCTGATCAGTTCGGATATATGACAAATTAGCGATCAAATAAGTTTTCAAGTAAGCTTATTTGATCTCTAACTTATTTGATCGCTAATTTGTCATATATCCGAACTGATCAGCTAGAGTTCTGATTATTTTTCATTCATATATTTAAAAAGAAAAATTAAAAATTATATGCTAGCATTTCTCATTACCACTTTTTGAAATCATTGCTTCTACGTCAACAAAATGTCTACGCAAAAACTTTATTTATAAGCGTAGCGAAGCACGCCGGGCCCTCCTACCAATAATAAAAAAACAAAGAAAAATAATACGTCATTCACAACATTCATTTCACCATTAACACCATAATAATTAAATCAAAGAAAATCAAAGAACAATAATAATAATAAAAAAACTAAAAAAAATAATATAAACTCACTCATACCATTATCACGTCGAATCAATTCTATCTTCATCTGACAAATTTAACAAACACATGAATTTTAAAATGATAAATACCACGTACAATTCATTTCTTCATTCACAACATTCATTTCACCATTAACACCATAATAATTAAATCAAAGAAAATCAAAGGAAAATAATAATAATAAAAAAACAAAGAAAAATAATACAAACTCACTCATACCATTATCACGTCGAATCAATTCTTTCTTTATCTGACAAGTTTAACAAACACATGAATTTTAAAATGATAAATACCACCTGCAATTCATTTCTTCATTCACAACATTCATAGAAAAATATTACGTCTATCCACTCCTATAATAAAAAAACAAAGAAAAATATTACGCCTATTCACTCCTAAATCAAGTCATAAACTTAATTGAAATTTGAAAAGAAAATATAAAATACTAAATTTAATTTTTTTATATTATTTTTTTATATTCTCTTAAAGCAGGCTACAGACCTTCAATCAATTTGTCAATCAATTGAAAACGAAAATAAACGAAATAAAATTTAGGGGATTTTTACACTAAATTTTATTTCGTTTGTTTTTGTTTTCGAATTGATTGACAAATTGATTGAAGGTCTGTAGCCTGCTATCGTTTTTGTGAAAAAAAATATATACTTGGGCAATTCCATTTTCATATTGTATGTGGGAGGCCGTTAAATTCAAAAATACATTTTAATTCGTCTATAACTTTTTTATTTATGATCCGAAAAATCCCCAAAATCTTTAAAATCTAAATTACACTAATATCAGTTAGCCGTGAAAATTTGAAATGAATCAAAATTCGAATAAAAAAGCCTTAGGCTGTACAACGTTTTTTTTTACCGTATTAATATATAAGTTAATAAACATAACCTACAAAATGTTATTTTTGAATATTAGTAAAAAACTTACATCTTTTATTTAACACTTAAAGTTATTTATAAATTTATGTTTTTTGTTATAATATTAAACGATTATAATTTTTAGCTGTAATTAATTGAATATGTTTCTTTAAATATGAAATATTTAATATTTAATATGAAATATATGTTTCTTTAAATATGAAAAGTTTAACGTCGCTATACAAATGAATTATAATTTAAGAATATATGAATTTTAGTGTAGTTAGTAGTGTCTCTATTTAAAAATAATGTACGTAAACTGTACGGTTTTTATGTATACATTTTTGCGCCTGGAGGGAAATGATAAATTATCGAAGATCGAAAATTCGATGATTTCAAACATTTTACTGTTGATTTCGTTTGTTTTTTGTTCATTGTTTAAAAAAAATGAAATAATTATGAAAAAAGTTCGATGTTTGCATTCCAAAACGTTACATAATTAGTCAAATGGGCGGAGTTTTGTTGTAGCTTTTGAACTGATAAGATTCGTTTTATGTTAATATGTTCTTAGGTAATGTGAAGCCAAGTATCTTAACTCACTCGACATGCATGCCCAAGTTCGAATCCCAATCAAGTCTATACAGGGCTAACTTATGATGACGAATGAGACTGATTTATTTTGGTGAAGTTTATAAGTTGCTGCGGTTTAAGTTTAAATAAAAAATTGGTTTGGAGTGAGATAAGAACGGATCACATTTTAAAGATCACATTTTATTGCGAAACTATTTGGTTAAATTTTATAAAGTTTGAAGCAGGTTTTTATTTTTTGAAAAAACCATTAAGTTTTTGTAAACGAAATTATATTTTCGATTATCCAACAACTTAAAACGTAGCAAAATATAACCGAATTACCATGTAACTTATAATGTATGCCCAATCATATGACTCCCCCTCGACTTGGTCTAAACCATTTTTAAGCTATTTGCACTACTGCCCAAGCTAGCGAATTATGAAATTTGGGCCACTCACTAAAACTTGTTTTAAATTTGTAAGCAACTTATGATCGTGTAATGGTATAATTTTTTTAATTGATGGCGTTTTGAGTTGAGGGGTTGGGACAGAATTCAAAAGTACATTACTGGTAATCTAGCTCAAAGTGGTAATCTCTTTAAAGAATTTTAACCTTTTCTATAACACCACACTCGAGTGAGTCCAAAAAAATTTCGTGTCCATACTTTTCCATTCTAGCCCTTCAAAACAAAGAGTAACTATAGGTTCAGAGAGGAAACATACATTTTCGAAAATTTTTTCAAATTTAGGACTCCAATATTAATAAAAATAGATTTGTTAAAATTGAAATGATTTGTTTTAAGGAAATCAAACTTTCACATGTAACGCATCTGAATGCTACCAAAACACTTTTCAGGTTATTCCGTACAATTGTAAGCTCCCTAAAGTATATCCAAGCATCCTTACCCAATTTTTTGGAAAAAATAAAATTAATTATTTGTATGACATGAAATTTTATTATTAATATAGACTTATAGAGAATTATGGCATTATAAGTTTGTCAAAAAAATAATTTGAAGCGTGTGAAAAGCATGATTTTCATATCTTTTTTTAGAAAATAATAAAATTAGTTATTTGTATGAAATGAAATGTATAATGAACATGAAATTATTATTATTGAGAATTTTATTGCATTATAAGTTTGTCAAAAAAATATTGTCAGGTATGTCAAAAAAATGATTTCTTTTATTTTTTAGCCAATTTTTTGAAAAAAAAATTTAGCTGCTTCTATGACGTAAATGTGACATGGAAATTTTTGAATTATAGTTTTTATAGTTATAGTTTTTGAAATATTTTTGGAATTTTGAAAATAGTTTGAATTTTTGATTTTGTAATAATTTTTGCAATATTTATAGAATTTTAGAAAAAGTTTTATTTTTTGATTTTGATCTAATTTTTGCAATACTTATTTTTAGAATTGTAAAAAAAATAGAATTTGTGAATTTTATGTTATATATATTTTTAAAATTTTGAAAAAAGTTTCAATTTTTGATATTGTTCTAATTTTTGCAATATTTTTAGTATTTTGGAAAAGTTTGAATTTGTGAATTTTTAAGAATTTTCGGAATATTGGGGCCTATTCAGTAAAATATTCTGTCGAAAATGCCTGCTATTCTTCTATTTTTCGTATGAAATTTTATTTTCCCGTTATAAAATTTTATACAAAAAATAAAAGAATAGCAGCATTATTTGAATTAAGAAAAAGTTTAAATGAAAGAAATAGAAATTTGTGATTTTGTAATAACATAGTTGTTTGCTGATTGTATCATCTTTTCACTAACTTATGTTAATATTATGATCTATTATAATTTTCCGGCAACGTATTCATGTTTCGTGTTAGTTTTGTAAAAAATTTCTAAACAGAGATAAAAAATACATGTACTTTAACAAAGAGTTATGCTTGATATACATCGCTGCCCAAAACTAAAAACAATGTCCTCATAAAAGCTCTATGCCGAAAACTATATCAAAAACCTTAATTAAAACCGAAGTCTTGATATCTCAGAGCTGTGATATTTCAGCCCCTCCATATTTTACTGCTTGTTTTTATTAACGAAAATATCGGAGTAGGAAAAGGCAAACGTAAAAATATGAGCAGCGGTTGCTATTTAATTTGGTGTAAACCAAGTATTTAATTTGGTGTATGCCAAGCAAACTGGTAAACGAAGCAAAGATTTCGTCAAACACGTAGTGATCGAATGGTCAGGTTGAAAATTAAAGTTTTTTGCTTGGTTTGATGCCATTTAACATACAAGAAGAATGGCAAACGCTTCAATCAACCATTATAGCCGCAGCACAAACTACAATCGGAAAGCGGCCACCGAAATCACACAACGAATGGTTCGACGACGAGTGCCGCCAATCCGTTGAACATAAACAAAAACTGCGAGAAAAATGGTTAACAAGGAACACCCGAAGCTCCCAAGCTAATTATCTATGCGCCAGGAAAGTCTCAGCAAAACTTCTACGTAAAAAGAAACGCGAACACATGAAGAGCTGCATTGAAGACATCAACCGACATGCGGCCAGCGGAAATTCAAAAGAGTGCTTTGCCAATGCACGGAATCTGACAAAAGGTTTCTACCCAAGATCTACAGCCATCAAAAATGAAAATAATGAACTTACAACAAGTGAACGTGATGTGCTGGCAGTGTGGCGATCCCACTTTCAAGACCTATTGAATAGGACGAATGAAGTTCATCCTATTCGAGCAATTGCTCCATCAACTGAGGAAATTTTTGTCCCTTACCCAGCAATAGAGGAAGTGGAAGCTGCAATTAAAAAACTGAAAAATGGCAAATCACCAGGTTTCGATGGAATTCCCGCAGAACTTTTGAAAAATGGAGGAGCAGCTCTGGTCTCACGTATATACGATCTGATTCTTGCAATCTGGGACCAAGAAGAACTACCTGCTGGATGGAAAACAGCTCTCATTGTTCCGCTACATAAGAAAGGTGACCGTCTAAAGTGTGAAAATTATCGTGGCATCGCACTGTTGAACACTGCATATAAAATACTAGCTAATGTTGTACTTGCTCGACTCATCCCGTTCGCCGAATCTATCATCGGTGACTATCAGTGTGGTTTTCGTCCCAACCGCTCAACCACAGATCAATGTTTTACATTAAGGATGATTCTGGAAAAATGTTGGGAGTACAACATCAGCATTCACCAGCTCTACGTTGATTTCAGGCAAGCATATTGTATAAATCTCCTTTGGTTTATACTATAAAATTAACAATATAGGTTAAGTTAAGTTAGCAGTAACAATATAGGTTAAGAAATTACTTAAAAATTTAAATTATCCAAAATCAACAAAATCTTCTTATATATATTAATACGCTAGATTAAAACTTTGTGGAGCATTAGGCTTTTTTATTCGCAGATGGATTCATTTGAAATTTTCACAGCTAACTGATATTAGTGTAACCTATAGTCGGATCCGGATTCAAACAAATCGGATCATAAATAAAAAAGTTATTATATACGGAAAACTTTTTCTATACATATGCATTATAAGTTTACATACATGCAAAAACAATTTTCTTTTTGCTTTAAAACAATGCTTTAAAATTTTTCTTTTTTATATCGTCGCTTTAATAATGAAACAACGTATGCTATTTATACGTTGTTTTTATATAATAGGTGCGCTGCATTCCCCATAAGGGTATCTTTGAATTGGCGTTTTTACATTTTCGAATTATTTTATGACTGGGGGTAAAAATTAATAAATTATAAATTAACGTCCATGCAAATGCATGCGCACATCAAACTTTAAACTCAAATATCTCGAAACTATACTTTTGCGTATACGCCATTTCATTATTAAAGCGACGATATATTAGCTATCGAACCGAACAACGAATAACAAAAACGAAAATTTTTATATTTATTTTATATTCATTTCAGTCGTCGTATTTATTTTATATTTTAGTCGTCTTTTATCTTTCAAGAAGGACGGTTTTCGATATTTTTCGATTATTTTGTTTTTTATTGATATAAAGATTTTTGAGATATTTTGATATTTGAGTTATTTCATATTTTTGATATATTGATATATTTATTTATTTCGATGCCAAGACTACGTCGTAAACGTCGTTTGGATGTGAGTGGTACATCGAGTCGTCGGAATAAAAGAGATTATATGCGTAATATGCGTAATAATGTTGATTTTATGAATGATGAAATGAATGGTAATAATGATGGAATGAATGCTGAAGCTGATGTTGTTGTGAATGATGAAGTGAATGTTGATGATATGAATGGTGTCATGAACGGTGTCATGAATGGTGTCATGAATGTTGCGAATGATTTAGAATTGAATGTGGTGAATGATTCGTTCAAGTGTGCTTTGAATGTGATTCCAGGTAACTTTGATTCGTATGTTTGTGGTGCTTTGGATATGAGTTGTCATTTTTGTCATGCCAAACATTTTGCAAGAGAAGTTACTTCAAATAATAATGAAGCGTTTTCTTTGTGTTGCCATAAAGGCAAAGTCAATTTACCTCCTCTTTCTGAAAATGCATTTTTCTCTAATATTTTCGAAGGATTGAATTCAAATGATAATGCTATAAAAAAACGTTCTAAAAGTTTTCTTTCAAATATTCGTTCCTATAATTCGGCATTTGCAATGATCAGTTCTGAATGTAATATAGCGGATTCTACTGCACGTGGTATTTATCATTTTAAAATTCATAATATTTTTTATCATCATACTGGTGCTTTAATTCCTGCTTATGGTCGACCTCCAATGTATGCACAATTATATTTTTATGATGTTGATACTGCTGCTAATATGAGAATGAATAGAAATACCAATGTATGTGAAATTTTTCTTATGCGTGAGATAGGTTTTGAGTTAGATCGTGTGAATCCTTTTGTTCGTTCTTTCAAATCAATGCATGAATTTTGTGAAAGACCTGAGAATGTTACTGCTGATGTGTCAATGGTTATAAAAGTTAACAGAGAATGTGATATTCGTCGTTTTAATGATGCTGTTCAAACTGATGTGGCTGCTATTTTTAAAAATGATGATGGTGAACCACCTTTTGAAAGAAATATGATTGTTTTTTCAAAAAATGCAAATGAAAATTCGTTCTGTTTCTGTCCTTGATTCTTCTTTGGATCCTTTAGCTTATCCTTTGTTGTTTCCAAATGGTGATACTGGGTGGCACGTTAATATTCCACATAATTTAGTTTCAACTTCACGTGCTAATGTGTCACGTACAAAAGTTACAATGTTGCAATATACATCTTATCGCCTTGCTATACGTGATGGTTTTAGTCTTTTGCATCGTTCTCAAAAATTATTTCTTCAATGGATTGTTGATATGTATGTTCGTATCGAAGGTACACGGCTTCATTACATTCGTTCAAATCAATCTGCTCTTCGTGCTGATTTGTACAATAATTTAACAGATTTCTTGCATCAAAATCGCAATGGCGATGATAATATGCAAGTAGTTGGTCGTAAAGTAATTTTGCCATCTTCTTTCACCGGTTCACCACGTAACATGTATCAAAATTACTTGGATGCAATGTCTATTGTACAACATTTCGGTAAACCTTCTTTATTTATAACAATGACATGTAATCCTCAATGGCCAGAAATTGTTGATAATTTGAGTAATTATGAGTCTTCGAATTTTCGTCCTGATATTGTTGTGCGTGTGTTTAAAGTGAAACTTAAAGAGCTCATAGATTGTTTAATGAAAAAAAAGATTTTCGGTTCTGTCAAAGCACTTATATATACCATTGAATTTCAAAAACGTGGTCTTCCGCATGCCCATATTTTGTTAAATTTATCAGATGAAGATAGAATTGATGGAAATGAAATGATTAATAAATTTGTATGTACTGAAATCCCTGATCCCATTCTTTTTCCTAAATTACATGAATATGTGAAACGTCATATGATGCATGAACCATGTGGTGCTCTAAATCCCAATTCTGTTTGTATGAGAGATGGTAAATGTAGTAAGAATTTTCCAAAACCTTTTTCTGAAAATACTAAAGAATCTGTGAATGGTTATCCTTTGTATCGTCGACGTGATAATGGTATGAGTGTTGATGTACGTGGTGCATCTCTTGATAATAGATATGTTGTTCCATATAATCCTTATCTTCTTGCAAAATTCAATTGTCATATTAACGTTGAAATATGTACGACTGTTAAAAGTGTGAAATATGTTTACAAGTATGTATATAAAGGGTATGATTCTGCCAATGTTGAATTGAGAGTGAATGGAGAGAATGCAGTGAATAATGATGATGCGATTGTGGGAAATGAAATTCAAGATTTTTTGAATGGACGGTATGTTGGTTCGACTGAAGCTGCTTGGCGCATATTTGAATTTCCAATGCATTTTCAATCTCATACAATTATTCGACTTGATTGTCATTTGCCTAATAGACAAAATGTTTATATCAGGAATGGTAATGTGGCTGGTGCAGTCGCAAATGTATCAAGAACAAAATTGTTAGCATTTTTCCATTTGAATTCCATTGATAATTTAGCTAATGAGTTTTTGTATACAGAATTACCATTACATTATGTTTGGCATGATCAAAGTAAATCGTGGAAAAGAAGACAACGTGGGGCTGATAAAGTTGTTGCTCGATTATATATGGTTTCTCCAAAAGATATAGAATTGTTTCATATGCGTTTACTTCTGTTGCATGTTCGTGGTCCAAAATCTTTTTCTGATCTACGTATGTATGAAGGTGTTGAGTACCCTACTTTTGTTGCAGCATGTGAAGCTCGAGGTATTGCAACAAATGATAATGAATGGCGTGAATGTTTACTTGAAGCTTCAGAAATTCAATCACCAAAACAGTTTCGTCAATTATTTGCATTTATCTGTGGTTTGAATGTTCCTCCGAATGCTTTAGCTTTATGGATTGAATTTAGAAATAGTATGATTGAAGACTTTTTACGAAATTACGATGAAGATGTGTCAATTAATCGAGCCTTGATTGAAATTAATGAAATTCTTCTTACACATAATACTTCATGTGGTGATCTTGGTCTTCCGATTCCACAATATAACTTACAGATTGGCGATGTAGGTCATTTTGATATTGAAGAAGAAGCTATAGTTTTCGATAGAATGTATGAAAATGCAAATAATGAGCAACGTAGTGTGATTGATATTGTTTTGCGTGAAGCTCAATTCCATGATACTGGAAGTAATGTTTTTTTCTTGACAGCTCATGCAGGTTGTGGCAAAACTTTTGTTCAAACGGCAATCATTCATAAATTTAATTCATTAAATCTTTCGTGTATTGTAACTGCCTTCAGTGGTATTGCATCAACTCTTTTGATTGGGGGGCGAACTTTGCATAATGTTTTCAAATTACCAATTCCATTATTAGAGAATTCAATGCCAAATATAACTCCAAACAGTGTACATGGCACATATATTAATAATGCATCAATCATTATTATAGATGAAATTTCAATGTGTTCTATTCATGCTTTAAAATTAATTGATCGTTTGTTAAGAGATTTGACTCCAAACGAAGAAAATAAAAATAAACTGTTTGCAGGTAAAACTCTTTTACTGAGCGGTGACTTTCGCCAAATTCTTCCAGTTATACCGCATGGCTCACGTTCTATTTTAATTGAAAATTGTATTACATCTTGGCAAGAATTTATTAACTTTAAAATTTTGAAATTAAATCAAAACATGAGAGCTCTCCCTCATGAAATTGAATTTGTAGAATTTCTTAGAAGACTCGGTAATGGTGATATGCAAAGTTTTCCACAGTTTGGTTCAGATATCATTGAAATTCCTCATAATTTGATTGGCAATCCAGACAATATTATTGAAGACATTTTTGGAAATATTTCTGATACAATTTTATCTGATGACATTTTGAGTTCCGTCATTTTAGCCCCCAAAAACAATGATTGCAATGAAATCAATTCTAAAATCTTGAGTATTATGCCAGGAGAGGAGAAAGCATATTTTAGTTTTGATAAAGTTGTTTGTGATGACATTCGTGAGCAGAACAATTTTCCAATAGAATTTTTAAATAAATTGAGTGTAGGAGGTTTGCCACCTCATAAATTAAATTTGAAAGTGAATTGCATTGTTCTCCTCATACGTAATTTAAATACAGGTCAAGCATTAGTAAATGGAACACGAATGCGTGTAAAAGTTATGCACCGAAATTCAATAGATTGTGAAGTTTTGACTGGTGTCATGCGAGGTGTACGCATTCTAATTCCACGCATTCATTTGACTTATTCTGGAACTCTTCTTCCATTTAAATTTCAAAGAACTCAATTCCCTATTATTCCTGCTTTTGCTATGACTATTAATAAATCTCAAGGTCAGACATTCAACAGAGTTGCCATTTTACTTAAAGAACCTGTATTCACACATGGTCAATTGTATGTTGCTGCAAGTAGAGTGCGTGCGTTTGAATGTTTGAAATTTTATATTTATGATACATCTGACCAAGGTCATTTGTTCAAAGATGATAGAGTTTTCACAAAAAATATCGTCTTCCCAGAAGTCATTGTTACCTGATTTCCTCTCACTTTTCTCAAAAACCTTTTCCTCTTTTATGAGTACTAGGAGGGCCCGGCGTGCTTCGCTACGCTTATAAATAAAGTTTTTGCGTAGACATTTTGTTGACGTAGAAGCAATGATTTCAAAAAGTGGTAATGAGAAATGCTACCATATAATTTTTAATTTTTCTTTTTAAATATATGAATGAAAAATAATCAGAACTCTAGCTGATCAGTTCGGACATATGAAAAATTAGCGAAGCTTACTTGAAAACTTAATTGATCGCTAATTTTTCATATGCTAATTTTTCATACGAAGCTTACTTGAAAACTTATTTGATCGCTAATTTTTCATATATCCGAACTGATCAGCTAGAGTTCTGATTATTTTTCATTCATATATTTAAAAAGAAAAATTAAAAATTATATGGTAGCATTTCTCATTACCACTTTTTGAAATCATTGCTTCTACGTCAACAAAATGTCTACGCAAAAACTTTATTTATAAGCGTAGCGAAGCACGCCGGGCCCTCCTAGTTAATATAATTATACATATATATTGTATTGCTTAATTCATTTTAAACGTATATTTTAAAATTAAAATAATATAACCAGTCGATGGTAAGTTTTAAGAAATTTATACAAGTATAAATATATTTAATTAATTTTGTGAAGGAAAGTAATCAGATAGTTATAATCAAAATAAAAGTATAAAATAGATAGTTTTAATGAAAATTTAATTTTAAAAACAACCCTCGCAAGGTTGTTCACTTTATGTTCACTTTATGTTCACATTATAAGTTATTATGTACACATAAAGAATTGTTGATACGTTCTTTCGGAGGGGGGAGGAATGTTGTATAAATCTCCTTTGGTTTATACTATAAAATTAACAATATAGGTTAAGTTAAGTTAGCAGTAACAATATAGGTTAAGAAATTACTTAAAAATTTAAATTATCCAAAATCAACAAAATTAACAATATAGGTTAAGTTAAGTTAGCAGTAACAATATAGGTTAAGAAATTACTTAAAAATTTAAATTATCCAAAATCAACAAAATTGTATAAATAATTAAATTCGTTAAATTGTTAATTATGCAAAAATTGCATACATCAATTTTTGTTGAGTTTTTGTTGATTTTGGGTAAATAATAGTATATTAAGAAACTAGTTTCATAATCGACGATTTTATCGCACGCAATCTGTTTAGAAAACGACCCGCGCAGCGGGGAGTTTTCTAAAGGATAAGTGCGATAAAACGTCTTATGAAACGAGTTTTTTATACTATTTTTTCTATTTTGCATTTTTTGTCTTGAAATTTTAAAAAATAATTTTTATGTTTTAATGTTTTAAAGAAAATTTCTAAAAATTTCAATTCAAAATAGTAAGCTCTGCGTTTCATCATATTGCTATATATTTTTTTGTTGCAAAACTAGCTTTCATAAAATGTGTATTTTATTTAAATATAGTCAATTTGAAATTTTGTTATTATTACTAATTATTTTAATTAATTAAAATATTTAACACTAATTTAAATTATTTTTTAATAATAAGATTAATTAATAAGAATAATTTTATTTATATAATTATTCGTTTTAACTTTCACTGACGTTTGTATGACCAATGTGACCAACCTTGAAAAACAAAACTTTGCGTATCTTAATGAAGGCCATTTCGATACGCATTTGGGTATCGAAATGACTTTATTTTAGACGCAAAATAGAAAAAATATTATAAATAATTGGTTTTTAGTTTTTTTAGGAGAGTTGATTTTATGTTTTCGAAGAAGTACAGTTAGTTTAGTTTTAAAGTGTAAATTTAAGTTGTCCGAAATCTAATCAGTGATTCAATTAATTCGAATAAATCCTTAAGTTGTTTAAGTTGTAACTTTTTCTATAAAAATAATAATAAAACTAATATTAATAGTTAATGTTATTTATAGTTAACTAAGTGAATCTAAAGTGTTTTAATCAATAATTATTGAGAACCATCCACAGGTAAGGAACCACAAACACTGTTGGTACAACAAGTTGAATACAACTGTACCTATATATATGTACTTGTACAAAAAAACATTACAATATGATAGTATCATCCGCGACAACCTCTGGTCCGCCCTCATATGCCTTGGTATCCCAGAGAAACTTGTTTCTCTGTGCAAACTCACAACATCGGGATCAAATTGTAGAATAGTAATCGAAGGGTCAGTTTCTGATCCTTTCGATATAACATCAAGTGTTCGACAAGGTGATGCACTCGCGCCTGTACTGTTTAATTTGGCGCTAGAGTACGCGATAAGAAAAAGCCGAATTGAGACGCAAAACTGCATATATAATAAATCTAGTCAAGTTCTTGGCTACGCAGATGATATTGTGCTTCTCGGACGTAGAACGAGCGATATTAAAGATAGTCTCTCTCAGCTTGAAAGAAATGCTAAACGACTTGGATTATGCATCAACACCGGCAAGACTAAAGTGCTAACAACATCTAAGAACATACCTCTCGGAAATCTGGATACTGGCGACTACGAAGTGGAACGCGTGGAAAACTTCAAATACCTCGGGTCTGTAATAACATCGTCAAATGACATGCAGGCAGATATCAAAGCCCGTGTCTCTGCCGCATACAGAGTTTTCTACGCATACTCAAAACTTCTGCGATCAAAACATCTTTCGCGGTCGTGTAAACTCACACTTTACAAAACATTAATTCGACCTGTGCTTACATTTGGAAGTGAAAGCTGGACACTGACTTCCTCCGATTGTAGAATTTTATCAACATTCGAGAGGAAAGTCATACGAGCAATTTATGGTCCATGTAAAGTTGCTGAAAATCAGTATAGAATCCGAATGAATCACGAAATCAGACAGCTTCTTGGAGGCTGCGATGTAATCGGATTCATTAAATCTAACCGGATCAGATGGTTTGGTCATGTAGAAAGGGCTCCATTAGAAAGAATGATAAAAAAAACGTCCCAACAACAACCAGCTGGTGTTCGTCGAAGAGGAAGACCTAGACAACGCTGGCGTGATGACATCATCCAAGACCTTCGTGATATAGGATGTCGAAACTGGGGTCAACTGGTCATGGAACGAGATGATTGGAAGCTTATTGCACAGACGGCAAAATCCCTTCATGGGATGTAAACGCCAGAGAGAGAGAGAGAGGTTGGTTTGAAATGGAATGCCCTTAAAGAACTTAAAAAGGACGTCAAATTTAAGTCAGGAACAGTGATTACGCAAGAAAAAATTCAATCATTTGGTTGGCACAGTGCGATTTGGTCAGAGATGAAATCACTTCAAATTTGGTTTTTAAAGATAAGACAGCCGAATTATCAAAAACTTCGTAGATCACTTCACTTCTGTAGATCACCACAAAAGTTTCAGAATGGTTTTAAAATTCTTTCTTTTTAATGAATTTATCCGTATATGAGAAATCAAAAACTCTTCCGTTCCTTTGAAATCGACAAAAAAGCGTTACATTTAAATGTTATAAGGTCAATCGTAACGTAATCAATCCTTTTTTCGTTTTAAAACAAAATATTTAGAAAGAAAAAAAATTATAAATTGCAACTTTGCAAACAAAAGCCGAATACATACTTTTTATAACCAACAGAAAAAACGGTAAGACAGATATGTAGTAAAATATTTAAAACAAAAAACCAAAACATTTTTGGGTATCGTGTTATTCTTCTTGTTTTAATTTGAAGGACAAATAATACTGAATCTAAATAATCTCAGCAAGATTTGATTACAATTTTAGATAAACGTTTTGTTTCATTCAGGTTTATTTTTACTGAAATGTCTTTAAGTGATGTGATGAGGCATATTTCATAAAGAATAATTTTATGGTTAACTTTTAACAGTGATTGTGATAATAGATCCATATTTCAATAATTAAAAGCAGAATGAATTTTAATCATTTAAAGTAACGGTACTATTTAGTCTGAATTGAAAACACCGTGAGTATTTTACAAGAGTGAAATAGTAGACTATACACCAAGGGAGAGATGTGCATGTTTTTCTTCCGAGGTGTGTTTGCAGCCCGAGGGCTACATATCACTGAATGAAAAAGCATGCTTTCTCCCGAGGTGTTTATACTATTTTTGCACGATCACAACATTATTATGTTTTGAACAAATAAAATCTAAATTTTTAAATAAAACGAAAATTATAAATTTGAATTTTCATCATAGCATGGCGGTGTTACCCCTAGAGTGATTTAAAAAATGTTTGTTTCTAAAAATCGGTTTAATGGTAAGAGTCGAAAGGACGATGTGTTCGATAACTGCACCAGAACTGTATGAAAAAATCGATGTGTGTCAAAGCAAGAAAATTTGCATATTTTTTGCTTATAAAACGTTCATTTTAAGTTATAAAGAGGACTAACCTTGAATATGCAGGAATCTTGATGGTCGGCATTGATATCTGAGACCAAGACATTGTTTATTGTATTATAAGTATGTATGTCAAAAAATACCGTAAAGTGTGTCAAACGAATGGTTTTTATTTATTTTTTTACCCAATTTTTTTGAAGAAAATAAAATTAATTTTTTGCATGACATGAAATTGGACATGGAATATGGTTCAATCTAGTTAGAACTCTCTCCAGTTTACAGGAACAGTTGGATATTATCAAGTTGTTTCAGATCAAATCTCGTTTTTTAACAAACATTGTAATTATTAGGGAGATATGTTTCTTACGAATTTTTTTGTGTTATTTCAAATTCCATGACTATAACAGGAACAGTTGGGAGTTTAAGTTTTTGATTTTATTATAATTTTTGGAATATTTTTATATGTAATTTTGAAAAAAGTTTTTGTTTTTGATTTTGATGTACCTTTTGCAATATATTTAGCATTTTGGAAATAGTTTGAATTTTAGATTTTACTTTAAATTTTTACAATATTTTTGGAAAAAGTTTCAATTTTTGATTTTGTAATAATTTTGGAATATTTTAGAATTTTGAAAAGGATTAAATTTTTGATTTTATTATAGTTTTTGGAATTTTGAAATAAGTTTGCATATTTGATTGTGTTATAAGTTTTGCACTATTTTAAGAATTTTCGAAAACTTTTGTACTATTCATTTTGTTATAATTTTTGCAATTTTTTTGGAATTTTAAAAAAAAGTTTCATATTTTGATTTTTTAATAATTTTTGGAATATTTTTGAAACTTCGAAAAAAAAATTTAAGTCTTTGATTTAATTATAATTTTTAAAATATTTTTAGAAGAAAGTTTCAATATTTGATTTTGTAATAGTTTTTAGAATATTTTTAGAATTTTGAAAAACGTTTAAATTTTTGATTTTTATATAATTTTTAGAATATTTTTGGAATTTTGAAAAAAGTTTGAATTTTTGATTTTGTAATATGTCCTTAGTCTTGAATATTTTTGGAATTTTGAAGAAAGTTGAAATTTCTGATTTTATTATATTTGGATTCTTGGAAAAAGTTTGAATTTTCGTTTTGTTATAAGGCCCTAATCAGGCTCTTTTTTAAAAATAAAATAAAAACAATTGTATGACATGAAATGTAATTGATTTATGATCTGTTATAATTTTCGGGCAACGTATTGATGTTTTGTGTTAGTTATGTAACAAACTTTTAAACAGAGAAAAAGTACTTGTACTTTTACAAAGAATTTTATGTTTAATATGCATCGGTGTTCCGAAACTAAAAACAATGTTCTTATAAAAGTCTTTTGCCAAAAAACTATATAAAAATCGTTAGCATAGACCGAAGTCTTGATATCTCAAAGCCCTGAGATTTCAGCCCCTTCATATGTTAATACTTATATTTTAATGTAAATGTCAACTAATTTATCCATCATTGTAGTTTCTCTGTCAAAATATTAATATTAAATTTTTACAGCACTTTGGTTGTAAACGTGTTTTTGAAAAATTTCTTCTTAATTGTGTTGTATGTGCTTATATTTATTATAAACAATAAAAATAATCAAACTAACGCTTGATAATTTACTATTACTTGTTTTGGCCAATTAATAATTATAATTGGTCAGATATTAAGTCAAATTTACCCCGAAATTGAAATTCATCATTGAGCCACAATTGTAAGTCACACTTGGCCAGAGATCTAGAAAGCAAGCTTGGCCCAATATTGAAATTGGTTCAAACTTGTTAAAACATCTCTGGCACGATGTTATGATTTCGTGGTTTACCCAACGTTGAGGCAACGTTTATTTCTGGTATGCCAATCATGGGCTATGATTGGCCTAATTGTTTTTCCCTACCTGGGTTACAGCAAGTTTTTCTAACATTTTAACACTGCTATGCTTTTCATATTTCATAAGAAACTGTACATGGAATACTACAGAGAACTTTTTAAATATTTGAGCAAGTTATTATTAATCAAAGTAAAAGTCAAGTATATAGGTATTTTCACTTGCATCAAATTACCAAACAAGTCAATTAGCTAGCACAATAAAAATTTCACAACTATCATTAATATTTCCCATCGTGAGAATGCCCATCAAAGTTATTACTCTGCTCGTTCAAGAATAAATTTGATTCCCAGCGATTTTTCGTCGCCTTTTGGTAGAAAATTCTTTTATTATTTAAAAAATCCAAATACATTTTATTTTTAAACCATTTTATTTGTTTAACCATAGCGTAACCACAAAATAAAAAAACAATAAATCAACGTAAACTAAAAAATAAAGTCGCGGCTTTTATAATCATTTTCTTTACTTTTATTTGATTATAATTGAGTATCCCATCCCTTCGATGGTCATAATTTTTTTGTTTCAACTAAATTAACATAAATAGAAATTATAATACAAAACATTATTCGAAAGCGGTTTGATAAGTAATATACACTCTTCATTCTCATGATCAGCATAACAGTGCAGATTCTTTTATATTTTAGATTTTATGCACACCAATAATAAATAACCACATTTAGGGTTCAGATTTTAAAAATTTGTTATTTTAAAATCAGATCTTCGAACCGAAAACCGAAATTTTGATCTGAACCGGACCAAAATGTTTTTAGGAAAACAAAGTTATTGGCAAACCGGTGTCGTGACATAAAATTTGTGCAGAAAAATAGAAAAACCTTGCCCTTGTTATACCCTCGTTTTCTAAACCAAAATTCCAACCCCGAATAATAAAAAAACAAATTTGTGGTTGTAAATTTGGAAGATCCCGGGGAATCGGCATTTTTCGTAGTTTGCCGAACGAAAAAGCGGCTGAATCGAAGAAAATAGCATACACAAAAGTTGTCGGACTAGTCAAGGACAAGTGCCTCACAAAGTATAAAGTATGTAGTAATCATTAAATGAAAGCGGCGAGGCCTGGTAACTATATTGAAAAAAAAATTAAACAAAAATTTGATTAGAAAATAAAACACATGCAATGTAATAGCAGCGGATGCTCCACCAGTTGATTATGTATCTCCATTCCAATACAGATAATATACAAGATGATATAGTAAGCTACTATTATTGTTAAGAAAATGGGTTGTGTAATAGGAATTTCAATAGTTTTCAAATTGTAGAATTTGAATAAATTGTAATTCCTGCGAAAATCAATAAATTGGCCAACTCTACCTGGTATATATATTAACAAACTTTTGGAACATTTACCTAAAAGAAACAATAATTTTAAGCAAAACTCAATTTTCGCTCAAAACCTAATTAATGAAATTCATTCATATACAAGGTTTGACAGATATTTTAAAGTATAACATCTTTGTAATAAATGTTTTCTCATAAATTCAATGGAAGAATTTGAAATCTATAAATCTATTATAATCTATTAATCTATAAAGCTATTATATTATTTCCTCGTTCCGGTCATATTTTGTTAATTTTTCATATTTTGTTTTTGTTTTTGTTGTTTTGGAAACAAATTATTTTTGAAATAATATTATCATTAATATTCCTTGATAATGTGACGCACTGTTTTTCCCAATGATTAAAGCCCACACAAAGTTATATGAACTCATTTTCAAGCAAGCAATAACAAGGCATCATCAAGGAATATTTAATAACTACGATTGAGGGTGCTACCGGTGTCTGAATAGAGTTCAATTGCTGTTGGCAAGATATACCCCTAAGATGTCACCTTGACTATAGCTAGGACTGGAGTACTCAAGATTGTCATACTTTACACGAACACTTATAACAAAAAAAAGTGTTTTATGAATGTTGTTCATATTGTAGTAGGCATTGCATATTGTCACTACAAAACATCTACACCATTTAAGACCTACGCCCGCCTCGCATGTTGTTACATTTTGAGGTATTGATGAAGGGTATTATTATTGATTCCAGCAATCCATCTATTTAAACGTTGTTTGAACAAAGAAGATGCTCTGCCCTGCCCCCGTTACAGCTCTAGCAGATTGTTTGCTTTTCGACTACCCCTCGTTATCAAAACATAAAATAAAAACATATGATTTCTATATAAATAAATTGTTATTTTAGTTTTCGTGCAAATCAAATTTATTTTTTTCATTTGAAAAGAATTTAATGAAAAAAAATCTGTTTAGTTTTAAGATGAATAATTCGCGAAATAGTTGATATTTATTTTTGGTAGATGTGTTGTGTTAAAACATGTTTTATTTTATCGTGTTTTGGTAGATTGTAGATTATTGTTGTTGTTCCGTTAGTGACGGAGGGATTTGTTGTGATGAGTTATTGAAATTTTTGGGGTTTTAACATTAAGATGATCAAGATAATTATTTAAAAATTGGAATATTTTTTAATTAACTGAATTTCATTAATGGAATTTAAAATTATGACTTTTAAATTGTTTCATTTGTTCTAAGTTTGATATTTATATATCCTATGTTTTCTGTCATTACATTTCCGGTAGTTGAATGTTAGAATAAGTTAATTGATGAGCTAATTGGGTATCATATGGTTGAAATCATTTTGAATTAGTAAATAGTACTTACATACAAAATTAATAGTAATAGCAAAAATAAATTGAATTGATAAATAATAAGGATATTATGCTTGTATGTTAAACGATGGTGTACACTACACTACAGCTTGACATTTAATTTAAATGAAATAATAAAAAGAAAAAAGAATAAGCACCACTATTAAATACAGACTTAGTTTGAATGATTGATTGGTTTGAAATAATCTGATATTTTCAATTGATAATTTCACTTTAATATTAGAATTTGCCTAACGAAATGGGGAAATTTTCATATCTTGCAACAAAACTGATGCAGATAAAGAATTTTTTCTTGAGATTATTTTAGAAAATTTGATTATACCTGGCGATCTACGAGTGATCTTCAAAGTGAAGTACGTATTATTGCATTGCTCTATGATTTACGTGAAATTTAATTGAACTTACGTCAAACAGGAACTACGATCGCCGTGCTAGCTAAGTTGTTAAAGTGCTACTTTTATTACACAAGAAGGTCGATATAAATTCCTAATAGAACCCACTTGTAATTCCTGGTTGACGTAACAGGATCGTAACATGATAGTTATATTTAGAATAATTTCAATACTCTTCCAATTATATAATATATCCCGTCATGTACTACTTATAATGGGTTAGTATGATTGAAATTCATATAGCTAAAATTTTTTTGGATTATACAAATAGTATCTAATCGTTTTTGCAATTTATGACGCTGACAGCGCTATTGCTTGTCTCTTGCTGTGGCGACACTGTAGTCAAACATCAAACGCATAAACAAGCTATTGATTCAAGTGTAAACAAATTTCTTTTTGGTCTTACTTTGGTTATACTTTTTTATTTTTTAGAAAAGGAAAGTGCAGCGATGGGAAAGGCGGGTGAAGTGAGGGTATTATGAGCTATTGGGTGAAGTGAATAAAAATAAGTATTTACTTAAAAGTATTACCTTTTAAGTATAAGGTAATACTTTTAAGTATAAGTATTTACTCACGTTTCTGTGAATAATAGAAACCTTTTACTTAAAAGTATAAACTGGAAAATTTTTAAGGTAATACTTATTAGCATTTATTAATGCTTAAGGTAATACTTATAATAGTTTTATTTGATAATTGAAACGTTTTATCAGAATAACGGATCACAATAAAAGGGTTCTTGAGCTTCTATAGATAAACTTTATAACCGTTTCTATATTTTTGGTTATGTATTTTGTACAATATAGTACTACGAGGGCAAAATAATAACCCTTACATCACTGAATCTGAATGTTTAAAGCAGCAGCGCAAACGAGTGTTGCCAATTTATAAAACCGGAATGTAAGTATATGTACTTAATTCGAGTTCACATTAAAGTTTCCGATCAAAATAGAAAAAAAATAGTAGTATACAACTCGTATACAACCCGTACAATTTGTACAGCAACGTTTTGTCAACGAGCAGATATCCATTGAAATACATGTGTTGCGAGTGTTAAAGGCTAAAACATTAGCATCAGCGAATGAATTTAATTAATAAAAGTGTTTATTATTAATCCGTAAGAGGTTGGTGCAACAATTTCAAAATAAGTTTTAATTTAAAACGCTTTTTACTATTAAATGTGAAAAATCCCGCACTTTCCAAGTTTTTACCCGCTTTCCCGTTTTATATAAAATATCCCACAAACTAGAAAAAATCCCGCGATGTGGTAACACTCGCTGACACTTGGCCAATTTGTAGTTCTATATGTATTAATATTAGACAACATTAAGGGAATTTAAATTCATTGGTAATTGTAATATGAAAAGAGTAATATTTTTTATATGCATAGGAATACATAGGAGAAGTTCTTTCATAAAATTTAAAAAAAACAAATTTCTATGTCAAGCCATTTTTGTGCTATTCTACTCGGACATGATATTGTTAGGTTTTTGGAAAGTCACCCGCAAATATGAAGTGAAACTTTTTAACGTTTAAACAGTTAAATTTATATTCTATTTAAACATTTTGATAAAGATTAAAATTAAGTGTATAAAGACATACGATACAATTCTGTTTAAATTCATACTATTTTCAACGTGGTTGTTTATACTTTATTCGCATAGATACTGAATTATATTATGTTTACATTCAATTCAGAAGATTGTTCTCAAAAATCTACAAATTAGCAAAAACTGATCACTCAATGCGATGAATAATAGTTTTCCAAAAATCCCTTTAAAGACATAAAGGAAGTAAATAGAGTTATAACTACCATGCGTCTCATATATTTATAGTAGTTTTTTTACCAGCGAATACGAAAATTGGTCGTTGTGTGAATCTATTCAGTGTCTCGGAATAAAATATTAAAAAAATATTGCGACGCTGATGCATAGATTGACTTCACCACAGTTCTGGAAACATAGTGTTCTGGATATATAATAAGCTAATATCCTT
Source organism: Diogma glabrata (assembly GCA_963693315.1). Lineage (NCBI taxonomy): Eukaryota > Metazoa > Arthropoda > Insecta > Diptera > Cylindrotomidae > Diogma > Diogma glabrata. The sequence continues at coordinate 142,364,418 of OY856188.1, read as the reverse complement.
CAAATACTTTAATTAAAAGCGAACCAATGTTGTAGATTTCGCGTAGTTCTAATTATAAAAATATTAAAGAAAGCAGTAGCATCCCAACAAACATCAATTCTGTTGTACGAGAAGAAGTAAAAAAAAAATTTAACCGGAAGTAACAAACCGCGGCAGTTGGGATGCAGAACTGTTGTGAACCGTACTAAATGTGTATGTACCAAGTTTCGTCCAATTCGATTATCAGATACAGATGTTATTAAGCTTCCAAAAAAACAGAAGCTCGGCGGACCCCTACCACTTTGTTTACTATCGCTAAAAATCTAATCAGTTCCTTGCCATACATATTTGCATCTTTTTCTAAAGTGTCATCAAAATTCATTCAAAATACATCAACGAATATTGTATGCTACCAACAAACATTGAAACAATAAACATTTGTGCGCGGGGGCCCCTACCACCTATCCCAATATTGTCCAAAAACTAATCAGTTCTTTTTGATTTAAATCTTCATCTTTTTTCAAACTGTCATTAAAAGTGATTAATGAATGAAGACTGTATATGTTCCCAACAAACTTTAAAAACAAATTGTGAAAAGTCAGCAGTTATATGGTAGACCCCCACTTCAATCAATATGTTCCAAAAGATGATAATTATCTTCTCACACTAATTGGTACCTTTTCCATAAGTTTCATCATAATCACTTCATTATTGTAGGCTGTAGTGTGCATAAAGGCACAGAAAAAACTTCAAAAAATTACAAAAAAATTTTTTACCCGAAGTTAAAAACCGGAATTTGGGATGCAGAACTATTGTGAACCGTACCAAATGCTTATGTACCAAGTTTCATCCAATTCGATTATCAGGGACAGATGTTATTGAGCTTTTAAAAAAACAGGTGTATGGGACACCCCCCACCACTTTGTTCACTATCGCTCAAAAACTAATCAGTTTCTTGCCATAGCTATTTGCGATTTTTTCCAAAGTGTCATCAAAATTCATACACGAACGAATCTATTATGCTCCCAATATACATAAAAAACATGGTGGAAAAAACCACCTGTTGTATGGTGGACCCCCCAAGCTTTTATCCAATGTACTCCAAAAGCTGATAAAATCTTTCTCATGTTACTTGAAAGCTTTTACCAACGTTTCATGACAATCGATCGGTAATTGTAGGTTACAGTAGGGATGAACACTTGAAAAAAACTTTTTAACCGGAAGTGACAAACTAGAAGTTGGTATGCAGAAATATTGGCCACAGTACTAAAACCTTATATATCAAGTTTCCATAAGATCATAAGCCTGGATTAGAAGCTATTCAAGAATTAAACTTAGAGGTGTTCGGAAGACCCCCGCCATTTTGCCCAAATTTTAAATGAAGTGAAATGCCAAATGAACCAAGTTTCGAAGAGATTAGAAATAACAAGAATTTTAAACGCTACACCTTAAAATAATAATTTGTTTTATTTCATATTACGTAACAAGTATAAATAGTAAATTTGCTAAATTATAAATTTATAAATTCAGATAATTCATTTTCAATATTTTCATTAAATGTTATTTGATATTCATTGGGATCATTATCGCGTTTTTTATCTTTAAGGCTTTGCATTAAAATTGTTTCTTTTGTAATCTGCAATTTTGTCAGTTCCAGTTGTTTTATTAAAACCAACCTTTGCAGTTCAGGTGTTGTAAGCTTTTGTGTTTCTGTTGTTTCAGAATTTAACAGAATTTTTTTTACTTTAATTTTTGATGTTGTCATCTCTTTTAAAACAATATTATCTGTTTTTGACAGGCCAACTGTTGCAGCACCTGGTACTTTTTGAAAAACAGGGTTCTCATCAAACTGCATAAGCTCCATAAAATCTTTCTCCCATGGCAACAGTTTTATTAGCTTATTACCTGTTTGATTTTTATCGGTTTTCTTTTTTATCTCCGTTTTCATGTTGTTTAATTTTTTTTTAAGTTTAATGATATCTTGTGTTTTCGCTGTTTTCTTTTCCAGATCAATTTTAAAACTTTTCCAAGCATTTTATTTGGATTTAGTTAAATTGGTGGTCATGCCACGATTTAATAAAATAGAGAAGTTCTTTAAAACAGAAACGAAACTTGAGCGTTCATCGTTGCCTAAGCCCGATTCTTCCTCGTCACCTGACTTATTGGACATATCTTATTTTATTATTATTTGTCAATCGATTAAATTGAATTTATTATATGCTTATGCCACTATTTTGGATTTAAACTAAATGATATGTTTATTCAAAAAATATGTATTTTGCTTAAAATTATTGGTTTGTTTACTTTTCTACAGCAAATCACCTAGGTAACAATAAACAAAATATGCATTTTTGATCTATCTTCTATAAGGGCGATGATACATGTAAAAGAAATATCTTTCAGACATAAAAAATTTCGAATTTAATTGGTTGAGGGGCGGTAACATTTTTTAAATTTCAAAAAAATATTTTTGACTGAAAGACAGAAAAAATATCTGTAAGATATAAAAACATAACCTAAAAAGATATTTTTTGCTTGACAGTTAAAACTGATTAACTGAAAAATTGATTTTAAAAGTAAGTTTTACCAATAATCAATTACAACTAACTTAATTTGATTATTTTATTACAATTAAAATAATTTGTTTACTTAACAGGTCGTTCAATAAGTCCGTAGGATAAGTAAGAAAAAAACAACATTTTGACAAAACTCGATTTTTTTATTCAACATAGTTGCCTTCGAGGGCGATACAACGAGTATAGCGATTTTCCAACTTTTCTATACCACTTTTATAGCATGATTTCTCTTTCTCGTCAAAATAGGCCTCAGTTTCAGCGATTACTTCATCATTGGACTTAAATTTCTTTCCAGCAAGCATTCTCTTGAGATCTGAAAACAGGAAAAAGTCGCTGGGGGCTAAATCTGGAGAATATGGTGGGTGGGTAAGCAATTCAAAGTCCAATTCATTCAATTTTGCCATCGTTTTCATCGATCTGTGACACGGTGCATTATCTTGGTGGAACAACACTTTTTTCTTTTGCAAATGTGGCCGTTTCTTTGCGATTTCAGCCTTCAATCGGATTCTGGTGTGTAATTGTGAAGCCATGTCTCATCCACTGTCATATATCTACGATAGAATTCCCTTTTATTGCGCTTTAACAGTGCCAAAGACTCCTCCGAAGCATCGATTCGTTGTTGTTTTTGGTCGACTGTGAGCTCACGCGGCACCCAATTTGCACAGAGCTTTCGCATACCCAAATGTTCATGTAAAATGGTAAAAACACTACCATCTGCTACCTTTACAATGTCAGCTATTTCGTGCACCTTCAATTTGCGATCGTTCATAACCAATTTGTGGATTTTTTTTATGTTTTCTGGAATAACAGCCTCATTTGGGCGTCCACTGCGCTCTGCATCTTTTGTGCTGGTACGACCACATTTAAATTCAGCCATCCACTTCTCTACCATTTGTCTCGATGGAGCAGAGTTTGGATAATGTTTATCAAGCCATTGTTTGGTTTCCACTGTATTTTTTTCATCAAAAAGCAATGCTTTATTAAAATTCGAAATTCACTTTTTTCCATTTTTTTTCAAAAACAAAAGTTGCTTCACACAAAATGCTATAACTCACGAATAAATAGTCAGATTGCTGTCAAATTTATACACGTATCGTTTGAAGGTTAGTACTAAATAAAAATCATATGGAAAAAATTCTAGTAACGCCATCTATGTGTCATCCTACGGACTTATTGAATGACCTAGTATTCATATAGATTTAGGCATTTTCACATTTTTTTTTTTTTTAATAAAATGTGTTGTGTAGTAGGAATTACAATATGTGTCACAATAACACATAAAAACCTTTTAAGACCAAGGTCCCACAACAACATACGTTCAAAGGTGTTGATGGACGTAAATCTTTCTTTTTTGTTTTTTTATATTTTTTGTTAAAGAAAGGATAACTAAAAAAAAAATCCTATCACTGATAAAATATGACATAGGCCAATATTTTATGATAGAATAGAGAAAATAAAAGTAAATTAAAAATTAAATACCAAATTTTTACAAAAATTTGCTGAAACAAAACAAAAATGTAGTTGCCAATAATCCAGCCGGTTGCATATTCCTTGATCCTGTGACGCACCGTCTTTCTCAAAGATTAAAGCTCACACATAGTTATATGAAGGCTCGTTTCCTCAAGGAAGCAATAGCGTCTCATCATCAAGGATTATTTCACAGCTAAGATTGAGGGTGCTACCGTTGACTGAATACAGTTCATCCGCCACCACCCCTAAGATGTCACCTTGGCTAGTGATATCTCACTGCCATTGCCAGTGGTATGTGATATCTCACGTTAACTCGTGTGTCAATAGCAGGGACTGGAGTACGCGGGGTTGTCACACCCGTAGATCAAAAATAAAAAAAAAATTCAAAACAATAAAAACTGATCCCTGATTGGACCAAATTTTTATTTTTTTGTTTCGATTATCGCCTAATCTACATGAATAAGTAAACAAAATATTTTAATTGTAGCTAAATCATCAAATTAAGTGAATTGTAATTGATTATTGGTAAAACTTACTTTTAAAATCAATTTTTCAGTTAATCAGTTTTAACTGTCAAGCAAAAAATATCTTTTTAGGTTATGTTTTATATCTTACAGATATTTTTTCTGTCTTTCAGTCAAAAATATTTTTTTGAAATTTAAAAAATGTTACCGCCCCTCAACCAATTAAATGCGAAATTTTTTATGTCTGAAAGATATTTCTTTTACATGTATCATCGCCCTAATAATAAAGCAAAGTTTGTTTTAAATACTCAGATTGCTTTGATCATATTTTTTTCGAATGAGAATATTTTTATTTACAAATTTCTTCGGATTGACAAAATGTTCATTTTGCATATATGTTGGGGTGCCCCCTATGCTTAAATAAAGCTTTTAAAAAAAAATGTAAAATAAGTAGTATTTTTTACGGGATGCTCCTTTTATAAGGAGTATAGCTTATATGCCAAGTTTTAGGAAAATCAAAAATGGTCAAGTTCAAATTTCGATTTTTTCAGGTTTTTCATCATAAATGGCATATAGTTTACGGTTTTGGTATAGCCACTTTTCTACATTCACAGTACATACAAAATTTTCACAGTTGTAAATGATATGATATGTATTTGTATATTAGATACGTCCCAAGTAGGTTTTGCCAGACATTGACATACGGCCAAGCACTGGCCCATTAATGGTTAACAGTACTTGGCTATTGTTATTGAGCCAATACTAGAACCATTCATCGGCCGATCTATGGTTTACAGAAAATATTGTTACCTTTGAATGGCCAAGCAATGTCCCATGAATGGTAAATATTACTTGGCTATTGTTATCGTGCCATTACTGGAACCATGAATCGGCCAATATCCCGTTTATAGAAAATTGCCACGGCAGTTTACTTTGAATGGTCAAGCAATGGCCCGTTAATGGTTAACATTAATTAGCTATTGTTATTGGGCCAGTAGTGTAGCCATGAATTTGCCGATCTATGTCATTTTTTTAAATTTTACTAGAGTATTATCCCTTTTAGAAATACATAGTTTGAAAAATTTCACATATATAGTATAGTTATCGCCTTGTCGGTTGAAATACTATAATAATATAGAAAAGGTTGGTATATGTTTTAATTTATTTTCCTTTCCATTTAATTTTAATTATTTTAGTAAATAATTTATTTAAATTTATGTATGAAAACATTATTTTATATTTTTTTTAATAACGGTGTACTGGCAGCTATGTTTGCCATTACTCAGCCATTCTTGCAACTGAGCCAGTTGTATGGGAAGTTTTGAATTTTTTTCCGTCATTTTTATTTTGCTTTAAATTAGTTTGTATTTAATTTATTTAAATTTACATGTGATAATAATGTATATTTTTTTTAACGGCTTAGTCATGGTTGCCAGTATTTGGTCATTACTACAATGCTGGTCATCATTATTGGCCCGTTACTAGGCCAACTGTACAACCTGGTATGAGCCATTGCTTTTGTTTTTTCCTGTCCCATGAATGGCAACCATTTATTGTACGAAGTTATCATCCAGTAAAATTATGTTAATGGCCCAGTCGTGGTTGCCAGTACTCGCCCATTGCTGCATTACTGGCTGCTAGTAATGGACAATTACTGGACCAGTTGTACAACCTTGTATGGGACGTACAGTATTGGTGCAAATTCCATTTCGTAGTATTGGAAATTTGTGAAAATTCGAATATGAAAATTTTCCTAATAGAAAAAAATACGATCAAAGCAATCTGAGTATTTAAAACGAACTTTGTTTTCTTATTATAGAAGATAGATCAGAAATGTATATTTTTATTGTTACCTAGGTGATTTGCTGTAAAAAAGTATACAAACCAATAATTTTAAACAAAATACATATTTTTTGAATAAACATATCATTTAGTTTAAATCCAAAATAGTGGCATAAGCATATAATAAATTCAATTTAATCGATTGACAAATAATAATAAAATAAGATATGTCCAATAAGTCAGGTGACGAGGAAGAATCGGGCTTAGGCAACGATGAACGCTCAAGTTTCGTTTCTGTTTTAAAGAACTTCTCTATTTTATTAAATCGTGGCATGACCACCAATTTAACTAAATCCAAAGAAAATGCTTGGAAAAGTTTTAAAATTGATCTTAGAAAGAAAACAGCGAAAACACAAGATATCATTAAACTTAAAAATAAATTAAACAACATGAAAACGGAGATAAAAAAAAACCGATGAAAAGCAAACAACAATAAGCTAATAAGACTGTTGCCATGGGAGAAAGATTTTATGGAGCTTATGCAGTTTGATGAAGACCCTGTTTTTCAAAAAGTACCAGGTGTTGCAACAATTGGGCTGTCAAAAACAGATAATATTGTTTTAAAAGAGATGACAACATCAAAAATAAAAGTAAAGAATTTCTGTTAAATTCTGAAAAAAAAACACAAACGCTTTCAACACCTGAACTGCAAAGTTTGGTTGTAGAGTTTCTGATTTCTCGACCTTTTATGAATCTCGAGATTCGAGAATCCCGAGTTTATCAGTGATTGTGTTTCTCGAGAAATTGGGAATAATTATTTGAATTTCTCGAGGTTCTCGAGAATTATTAAAAATTAATTTTAACAAGAAAAGTAACCCTCCGTTTACTTTCAAAATTTCCAGATATAGAAAAATTTCTCTCGTTTTCAGTGTCTGTAGGTTTTATCAAAATTAAAGTGTTTCTTAGAAGTTTAAATTGAAAGTGATCTTACCAGTAGCTTCAAATATATTAATTTCCTTAGATAGTGAGCGGTAGTTGTCATTTATAGTTGACTGCGTTCTCAAACTCTCACGAATACTTCTAAATTTAATTCAACGCAACCCTTTTCCTCTAATTCTGAGTCCGATGGCTATATAAGCTCTTCGCTTTCGTTGATATCATTCGTCGATATATGTAATGCTTTCATTGTAATTAGAGGAATCAATTTCAGGTTCTTTAAATAATCTTCGAGATTTTTTTTGCAGTTTTAATAAATTCGCTTTTAGAGCAAATAGAAAAAAATCATTTTCCTCGGGTTGACTAACTTTGGATTGTGAAGAAATTTCACTAACGAATTTATTGAGTTATCTCTTCCTTTAAAAATTTGAGATTGTATTTCAAATAAAAAATTTAAGCTTATTTCTGAATTGTTTTTCCGAAGAGATTTGAATATAAATTTTAGGATCCCCTCTGCAGATAATAATGAGCCAGCCTGACGGTTGAACGCTTTTATTGATTTTGTGGCTAGTTGAATGGCACTCAAAATATTTAAAGCAACTACATAATCTTATTTAGTATTCCAAAAATGATTTAAATTTAGAAGATTTAAAGTTTTTTAAACTGCTGGCTTAACTGGCAAATACCGTTCAACCATGGTTTCAATTGAATTTTCCGTTTAGTTTTGCAATCCAGGAGTAATGGCAACTCGTTTTTCTCTTCATTCAATTTTTTTATATAATTTTGCGAAATAGCATTGCGCACTGGCGAGTTTTTAAATAATTTTACAATAACCCAAATTTTTTAAATCGTTTCTCGTATTTTGATTCAATACTAAATTGGCAGCTAAAAATTCATTTTGTTGTACAACTGAATTGGAATCACTATTGATTATTGAAAGCTTCACTTTCACTGACTTTTTAACTGGTTTCATTTTCTTTATAAAATATTGACATTATCGCTTGGTGTTTCCCATAACTGTAACATAACTGTTGGTAAGCTGGAGCTATTTTGCCGTATTTCAACATTACAGTGGCTCATCGCTTGTAGTGAAAACAATATCTGGCACATAATTGTTTAGGCTTTTTCAGCTGGATATGAACCTTCAATTCGCATCAATCCTAGGTTTTCCGATTTCTCATTAATATAATACAAATGTACGTTCAAATCTATCTACGCTTGCAGAAGCTTGTCCATTCATCAATTGCTATCGTAAACATTAGATTTGCCATAGAAATAAAAATAGGTTTTCCCAATATATTTATAACAAATAACATAATACTATCCCAAATTCGTATTAGGTATTACTGTTTGCATCGACATCTAGATTTAACAATCAGAAAGTGATGCAGATTGACATTAACAATTTTTGTTAAGTAAAAAATACTAAAAATAATAATATTGAATGATTTATGGTGGTTTGTAAAATTTCGAGATTCTCGACAATTTGTCTCGAGAAATGGGAATCTCGAAAATGTGGAAATATCTTTTCTCGAGAATTCGAGAGTTCAAAATTGCAATTCTTTCTCGAGAATCTTGAGATTGGATTTCTCGAGCAGAAACTCTAGGTTGGTTGTAATAAAACAATTGGAACTGACAAAATTGCAGATTACAAAAGAAACAATTTTAATGTAAAGCCTAAAAGATAAATAATGCGATAATGATCCTGATGAATATCAAATAACATCAATGAAAATATTGAAAATGACTTATCTGAATTTATAAATTTATAATTTAGCAAATTTATTATTTATACTTGTTACGTAATATGAAATAAAACAAATTATTATTTTAAGGTGTAGCGTTTAAAATTCTTGTTATTTCTAATCTCTTTTGCTGGCCTTGCATCCGTATCTGTATGTCCCCGTCTTCATCCTCTACATCATATACCTCACTGTTAATATTTGGAACATTTATTTCTTCTTCAATATCATACACATCATTCAAATGCTTGCCAATGCTGTGTAAAACAGCTCAACAAACAACAATTTTCGGAACCTTATTTAAATTTAATCGAATTCGATTACCCAAAATAGGAAACCTTTTTTTTATTTGGCCGAAACATCTTTCTATTATCACCCTCTCTTTGGCATGAATTCGGTTGAAATTTAATTCTTCTCAACTGTTGGAGTTCTTATACGGGGTTATTAACCACGGTGCTATTCCATATCCACCGTCCCCCAGTAAACATGCCTTGCCTTTGAATCGTGAAGTTGATCGACACACTTCACTAAGCTTCCATATTCTACTATCATGTTTACTTCCTGGCCATTGGACGTCGATACTAATAAGTTTTTCATCCGAATTACAAGTTGCTTGTATATTTAAGCTAGGGTACCCTTTTCTGTTTACATAGCTATCACCAAATTGTTGAGATTTCATTATTTCCACATGGGTACAATCCAATGCACCAATAACGGTAGGAATTTCAAAACGCTGTTGCCATTTTGTTGCAGCTTCTTCTATTTCTGCTATTTTATCAGGAAACTTAATCCATTCATGCGATTTTTCATAAATCCGGTCAGCTACAAATGAAATTGTCTTACAAACTGTAGTTCGATGTACTCCGGTATCCTCAGCAACACCATTTTGGTATCCAGGATCACTTAAATAGCGCAAAAAAATTACAATTTTTTCAAAAGAACTTATTTTTCCACCTCTTTTTTCGTTATTTTCACCCAAAAAATAATCGGCCATAAAATGTACAGTTTCGGTATTAAATCGCAAAAGTTGTTTACTTCGGGCTGAATCTATATCTCGGTGCTCTAAATAAATTTTTCTTTTTCGAAGATTAATAAAAGCAGTCATTTTGTTGCGAAAAGTAAACAATAATAAAATTCAAGTTTCGTTATATGCTACCTTAAAAAAAATAAGCATTTACTTAAAAAGTAAAAGTATTTGCCTTTTTTATTCACATATTTTTAAGTATTTACTAGAAAATCTATAAGTTTTTACTTAATTTTCAAGCATTTGCTTATTCTTTAAGTATTTACTTTTTATCAAGTAAATGCTAAAATTTTATTCACTTGATTATAAGTAAATACTTAAAAAACAACAAGTTAAAGCATTTACTTTTTTTTATTCACTTCACCCATTAAAGCAGGTGAAACAATCACAGGGAATGAAACTGACGTTAATTAATGCGTTTGAGGCGAGCCGTTGACGAAAAACAGCGTGAATGTCACAATCCCCACAATAAGTCGTTTTCTTCACAAGACAAATCTAGTACATAATATGTAACTTTTGTTGTCGAAAACTCCCTAGAAGGTGCAGCAGTTAGAAGTTTTACCTCACGGGTGCACGCAATGTTATCACCAGACATTGTTCCGTCCGATTACCATTTGTTTCGGTCTATGCATTCAAGCCTGACTGACCACCACTTCCGCTATTTTGAAGATACTAAAAATTGAGTAAACGACTGAATCGCCTTCAAACATCCAGAGATTTTCACCAACATAATTCGTTTATTACGTGAAAGATGGAAGATTCAGGTGGAAATTATTTTGATTAAATAAAGTTTTGCTTTCTACATAAAAAATTTCTTTAAGTTTAGCAAACAAAAAATGCTTAGAACTTATGTGTACAAACAAAATAATGTAAACTAATGTAAGCAAAAATCAAAATATAGAGAACAAATGGTTAGAAACATTTCATCATTTTTAACCAACCATGTTTCATATAATAATACATTAAAGTTTGTGGAACGTGCGCTGTCTTTACTATGGTTTTAAATAAATTGTGGACATTAGAAAAATCATAATTAAGTGTTGAAACTTTGAAAGCCATTTTATGTGTGAAATATAATTTAACAAATTTTTGTGAAAAATTTCGTGACCTTTTCAACAGCGACAGTAATCTGACGTGTTTTTAACAAAATTTTTAAATGTTTACTTTAAAATCAGGGGGTCAAAAAGTTTAATGGAAATTCCAACTTAGTGTTGGAAAGGTATTTGGCCTGGTATGTCGACAAAAATACACAGCATCTGTTTGGTTAAGCTATTAAAATTTTAAGCAATAAATTTTGTAAAGATGGCGCTGATATCGTAGTTAAGCAATTTTTGTCCGCAATATTGACACGTTTTTCAACTTTTCTACACGTCTTCATTGGCGTATCTCTCAATTCGATATACGTAATGCCCAAAATGTCTTCTGGATTCGATCACTGATTAGTAAGAAAAAACTGATATATTCTGATAAGTGATGATAAGTAAGAACAAACTCCAACTTTTATTAAGTATTCAATACCGCTATTGTTACACAACAACAGGAAAATAATTCCTTTTCAAGCATATTCAATACATAGTTTTAAAAACACTAACGGTTGATTGTAGAAATTTCTAGATAACACAGCATCAAAAATAATCCTCAATATTTCTTATAACATAAAACTTTATTCACAATTAAATGTGAACGATACGATACAGTTTACAATTAACTTATCGTGGGGAATTACCAATATCGCATTCCTACTTAAACTGTTTACACTTTCCCAGTTTAATTTAAATCAATTCTTATTTTGCAAAAAACATTCCTTAAATAAAATTCTGCTTAGTTTCTCGATAATTCGAGGTCAATTCACCAAAAATCTTTTCAAAGGAAATTCGAGAAATCCTAAATAATCGACGTCATTATTTTGGATGCTTTTTTTATTTAATTTTTTTACTTTGACTACATATTTTATTTAACGTTTGTCTTTTTCTTGGAAACAATATGATGTTGAGTTTAGTTTTGAAAAAAGGTCTAGAAGAAATTGAATTTGAATACAATTTTGATTTGTATATCGTTGCAATTAAGTAGAATCGTAACAAAATGAAAGTTCCAGCTTTACTATAAAACATACTCAAATTAAGTTGATTGTTTTTGTGTGCTACATAGCACATATATTAATTTTTAAGGATGCTGAGATTTAGGTCAAATAATTTTAGTTTTGGATGAAATTTGTGATCTTGACGACCGGCGGACCGACGATCGATTTCATACTTGATATTTTTTTTTTATAGAATGTGTTGTATAGTAGGAACTACAATATGTTTCACAACATCATATAAAAACCTATTAAGGCCAGGGTCCCACAACAACATGCGTTCTAAGGTGTTGATGGACGCAAATTAGTTTTATTTGTTTTTTTTTATATATTTTTATAGAAGGAATAACTAAACAATAAATCCTATCACATTTAAAAATATGACATAGGCCAATATTTCATGATAGGATAGAAAAAATAAAAATAAAATAAAAGGTGAACTGCAAATTTGTTTTAATAATTTTCAGGAACAAAACTAAAATGTAATTGCCAATAACCCAGCAAGTGGCATATTCCTTCCTCCATGATTAAAGCCCATACATAGAGTTATATGAAGGCTAGATTCTTCGAGTAAGCAATAACGACGCATCATCAAGAAATACTCCATAGCTAAGATTGAGGGTGCTACCGTTGACTGAACAGAATTCATCCGCCAGAACCCCTAAAATATCACTGCTATTGCCAGTGGTATGTGATATCTCACGTTAGCTCGTATGTCAATAGCAGGGACTGGAGTACGAAAAGTTGTTACACCAGTAGATCAAAAATAAAAAAACTTTACATATAAAAATCGATTCCTCTATGCGCGAAGTATGGCTTCGCCTATACAACTAGTATGGCTGAAGCAAAAAAACGAGTGTTTGTAGAAAAATTTTACGTGAGAAAAGGGGCCCTATTTCCGAACACATAAATGTCATCACAATATTGTAAATTCATACAATATTGTGAATTTCGTATTATGTAACACCAATTTGGTGAAAATTCAACACAATATTGTGAATCTGACAAAAACTTTTGTGTGTTGACATTTTTATACAATTTCATCGATTGGCGTAAAAATTAATTTATAATGCAAAAATAAGTCTTAATAATATTAAATAATCATATCTTTATATAAATATATCGTTAACACATATTTATTTATTAAATATATTTTTATTTTATACTGCATGAGCATGTTTTAAGATTAAAAAAAATTAGTTGTCAAAAAAGTTGCTAGCAACGACATCTGGTTGCTTTATCTCGAATTTAGTACCAAAAATCTGTTATAATTTTGTAACTAAGGTTTGTGTCTAAGGATGATAAACAAATTTGGGTTACAGAATATCATTTTTATACAAAGTTGTTAAGCATTTTGGTGAAATTGACAATATTGTCGATTGACAAATATGTGTTCGGGAATAGGGCCCCAGGACTAAGTATTTCTTGAAATTCAAACTCAGAGTATGAGTGAAATCAAATTAAAAGAGAATGACTCACGTGATTTCAAAGGTTTTATGAGTGTTGAAAGATAATTGAATCGTCTATCGGTTTAAGGATTAGGTCAAGCATTTTTGATTTTTTTTTTCACAATATTTAAGTTCTAACCTAACTCTTAAATACGTGAAAATACAAAGAAAGATTTTATTTTTATTCTAAAGATATGTATTAGCTTTTGAAAATGTGCCTTTCAGTTCAAAATTTTAGTTGTAAAACTCAAATTTTGTAGTAAAACTCAAATCATTGACATGTTCTACAGCGCTTTTGATTTCGACAGCAGAAGAATTGAATTTAAAAACAGAATTAGGAGTTACGAGAATAAGGAGTATTTGAATTTTAATATGTGGGTCAGTTCAATTGAATTTGTTTGATAAATTGAATAAATCAATACATTGTAATTAATGGTAGGCAAACTTAAAATCAGTTGGTGTGTGAACTGTAAAGTGATATAAAATATGCTGTACGATGGTTATGGTTTTTAAAGTTACTACTAATAATCTTTCGAAAATGTTTGTTCTTACTCTATACTTACAACGTGTTTTCTTTTTTTATAAGTCATTTGCCAAGAATGCATTAAGTATTCTTCCTAAACCTATGGCAGCATCTATGTGATAACAATAGAATATCTAATGTTTATGCCGAAATGATCAATTGGTTTGGTTAAAGATAGTAAAATCACAAATAAGTTAAATATCTCGCTGCTGCCAAATTCTGTAACTGTGAAGTGGTGAAGTGTTAAAAATTTCTTCGCTTCTTTTCATTTAAAAACTTATCACTTCACCACTTCACAATTACAGAATTTGGCTGCAGTACAGACGTCTCGCTCCAAATTTCACAATATTGTAGAAGTTTACGATATGGTCTATGGATAACTCTATCTCCATTCTAAACAATGATATATTTTCTAGCTAAAGAGTGGAATTATTTGACTTTTGGGTCTTGCTTGACTCGACATTTACTATATTCAGAGTTTTAAATTCAATGCAAATCAATGCGATTCACTAAATTCAATGCCGTTTTATAATTACTCACTTTAAACCTCAAAATGGTGACGGTTAAGATCTTCATATACAAAGGAAACTTTGGATTTTGTTAAAATCAACAAATATTTTGCCAATATTTTTATACATGCATATAAATTCTCACGTTAATAAGCAAAAGTTTTAACGTTTGCAATCAACGTCAATAACATTTTGATGCTCAACTCTAAATATCTCTATCATTTCCTTCCCTTTCATTAATAAAAATATTCTTTAAAGATTTATTTCACCAGAATAATTTACGAATTATCTTTTACAAAAAATCCTAAAGCAAATCATTCAGGGTAAATGAACTAATCAATTATACATCCTCTTTAGATAATTATCTTTAATTAAAAAGCACAATTCTAATAGTTATGAAAAATATAAGTCCTCGACCTTTTCGTCTTACACTAATTACCAATCTTTTCAACTCAAAAAATTTTCTTTTGTTAATTTTTATCTATAATTTAGGTAATTAAATGAACAGAAGATAAAGAAAATCTTGTAATCTTAATTTAATCTATTTTTATCCTTTATGAATTATAATTTTTTATTTAATCTGGTTGACAATGTTAATGAAATAATTTTTTTTTATGGTTTTAAAGAGCCGTTTACTTGTCTCCTTACAATTGACTTATTCAATTAGGAAATTACAAAAGAAATTAAGGAGATGGAAGGACATGAAAACCGTTTGTTTGATGATAACTGCTTTTGTCATTGTTTTATTTACAAAAGAAAATGAAAAGAAAATTAATCTCTAAGAAGATCAAACGTTAACAAAGGATATGATGAAAAATATATTAATTGATTTATTTAGAAAAAAGAAAACGATTAACTAAGGAGATTTTTCTTTTTATAAATAAGGTGATCCTGATGTCGATAGCAGGAAAATAGAAAAAGAGTATGGAAGGAAAGAAATACATATATATAAAAATATATGTATGCTTATAGAAATCACGTACCTCTGAAAAGCACCGCTTTTTTATTCTTAAATAGTTCTGCAGAGATCACATATCGTCAGATCACGCCAGATAAAATTGCAGCTTTTCTCTTAGAGATCATGAACTGACCGATTTGATTTTCTATGCCGCGGGCTGTTGTACATGACATTTTCGGGTTCTAGAAAGACACTTGTGGTGTGTCCTTAGACTGCAGCTTTTTAAAATGATTATTCACATGTTAAATGGGCAGTAGTCGATGACGTGTTAATTTAAATCCCGATCTATGTCTTTAAAAAGATCTATTTTTTGTATGACACTGTACCGGTCAAAAAAATTTTCTTTGCCTCTTTACCTTATTTTTCAAACTAAAGAACTACAAATCCTTGGAATATCAGAAAAATATAGGATTATGAATGTCAGATCTAACACTCATAAATCTGTGTTCTGGGCTGCATTCATGACTCAACCACCTTTAACTTAGGTTAAAAATATTAAATCTAGTGAATTTTAACCAAGTGACATAGATCGCACAATTGTAGTTGCAGTACTGGCCCAATAACAATAGCCAAGTACTTTTTACCATTCATGGGTTTGTTCTTGGTTATTCAAAGGTAACTATATTCTGGCTCTTTTCTGTAAACCATAGATCGACCGATGAATGATTCTAGTACTTGTTCAATAATAGTAGCCAAGTCCTGTTAACCATTAATGGCTCAGTGCTTGGCAGTGTTTCAGAGTCTGGAAAATCCGGTTTGGGGTGTAACTCTTAGACTTTTTTTTAATGAAAAGTGTTGCATAGCAGTTAGCTTTACTAGATGACTAAGTAAATTTCTGTCATCATAAAATTTTATTTTTAAGTGTTTACCATGTTTGGTAGATTTATGAAATGTGATGCCCAATTTATGTGATGTGATAGGGAATCAAAAAGTGACAAACTTATTGAATTCTTTGGTTTTAAATTTTCATGCACTAAAAGCTTATAAATTGCGTGAATCGGGAGAAGAAAAAGTAAAATATCGCCAACTTTATCGTTTCATTCGGAAATAAATTTCTGCATGCAATCAAATGGTAAATAAAAATGGGACTGTACTGTAAGCAGCTTAGATCATATGGAAACATTTTTAAGATTTGTTATAGGTTTTGAGTTAGAGAAAGGAAGTCAGTTTTTGTTAAATGAATAAATTAATTAATTAAATTATTTGTCTTGTTAAAAGTTAATGTTAGTCAAGATATTGTACTGTAATTCATCAAAGCGCTGTTTTTCGAACAATCTGGTGTGATTGTAAAAAAATATTAGATAAGATTTGGGATTGGATTCACTTTCCTGTTAATGAAGAAGATTTCAATCATGCATAGATTTTATGAGAACGCAAATACAAATTTCCGTTTTCTAATGGAGTCATCGATTATAGTTTCTTCCATATAATGAACTTTCATATTTTCACACACCTTATAGGTTGTGATTAGTTCAGTTTTGGTACAAGCAAACTATAACATCAACCAACGATATCAACCTTATGTGGATAGCTAACTGCATTCATATTACGAAACGCCGTTGCAATAATGTTAAAAGTAGCACGGAGCGACATCGTACTTCGTTTCGTGTTTCACCATAAATGACAAGCTAAGAAATACTGGTTTCTTCATGCCAACATCATCTGCTGTTTGAAAAAGAAGTTTATAGAAGTAAATAGAAGAAAATAGAAGTACACGCACAAATGAGTGATGATTAAATGACAATAAATGTGTGATATCTAGGCAGATCTGTCCTAGCAGATCATTCATCGCAACAATAGACACCACATTATCAATGATTTCAATAATTATTCAACACTTTACCAAGGATATACCACCAACCAGAGCTGCAAAGCCAACAATTTTTTTAATGGTTTGGTTTTTGATTTTTCTCAATGGCCAAAATTGGTTTTGTTTTTGGTATTGGTTTTGTTCAACGACCAGTTTTGGTTTCGGTTTTGGTTTTTCTAAACAATAAATCTTGGTTTTGGTTTTGGTTTCGGTTTTGGTTTAACTATGCAATATGTTTTGGTTTCGGTTTATTCCCTAAACCCTCTAAACTTGGTTGTGGTTTTGGTTGTGGTTTTTGACTAAAAAATTTGTGTTTGAGTATTCGTCAGAGAATTTATTAATAATTACGATATTTGTCAACAAACACTGCCAATATGTTCAAGTATAAATGTTAAGTTAATTAATGATACATTACATACCCCTGTGGGAAGTGTTTCATTTCCGCGTAGCGCCTAGGGCAATGTTAGAACTTAATTTTTGGTTTAGTTTATTTTAAAATTTGGTTTTGGTTTCGTTTTTGGTTGGATGTTAATAGAATGTGGTTACAGTTTTGGTTTCGGTTTTGACCATTTTTAGAATATGGTTATGGTTTTGGTTTTACTGATTTTGTTTGTTTTTTGGTTTTGGTTCTCAAAAACCGGGTTGCAGCCCTGCCACCAACAACCTGTTGCTCTACGGGATGCAATGCCAACAGCAATCATCCGTTGTCGTATAATAACTGCTACATTTTCAGAGACATGAATGAACGATCACCATTCAACATGACTTTCTGCATTAACTGATGAATTTGATAAAAAAATTGATCAATCATTCCGAACACTATATACAAACGAGCCCGGACTGCGGTGTTTATTAATACTTTTTTAATTTAGTTCATATTTTGTGTTTTTTTTAAGAATGGAAAACTAAGGATCATACAAAGATCCCGGGTAAGAAAAAGCTAAGGGTTAAGCCTGGGCCAAGCTCGCACCATAGCTTTTGGGGGTTGGGCCACGTTTAACATTTTCAAACGGCCCAAGCTTGGACTGATGTCCTGGGCCAAGTCTGGCAAATAAGACTTGGGCCAGGTCTACCAAACCAATTTTTTTCCCAGACTCCTTTAAATGTGTGGAAAGAGTAACATATATGAAAATGAAGATAAACATAATATGGCCTGCACATGTTTACAATGCATTAGACTCGTAAATAACGCGTAATATAATAAACTGAACCTTAATTCATTCTAGGCATTTACAACTGCCAATAGTTAGTTCTCCAATACTGGCCCGAGATTGGTCCGTTGTTTAACATTGGCAGCTCATACCCGGGATGTTATCATATGTCAATATTTCATGATAAGATGTAGGAAATAAAAACATGTTAAAAGCGAAATTTTTTAAAATTTGCTGATGCACAACAAAATGAGGGTTGCCAATAATCCAGTAATGTAGCTCAAACCAATAATTAAAGTTCACATAAAAAATTACATGTAGAATTATTTCTTTGAACATGTTGCATCACCAAAAGGATGGGGAATACTAACGTTGACTAATTAAAGTTAGCAACAAATTTTCTTTGTCCAAAACATGAATTGTGTTTAATGGATTTTAATAAGCTTCATTAAAAACGTGGATAGGTCCATATCTTCTTGTAAGACTTAATATTGTTGTCAAAACAGATTAGTCCGTATACACTTTTATAATAAAACTAATAAGTTCTTTCAAATGGACCGACGGTTTGGTTTAACCATCGAGAATGTGGCAACTTTGCTGAATCTCTGTTAGTAAGGCGTGATTGTGTCATTTTTTTCCTTTAACAGCCGTCTCCATTTCTCTCGATCAGAACGTTTTCAACGTTTTTGAATCGTTTCTTTTTATATTGTTTTTTTGTTACCAGCATGTTTCTGAAATGGAAAATTCGGCTGGTCAACAGATCGAATATACATTTTACGATTCTTCGGATAATTTTTTAAAAAGTGTCTTCCAAGGCAATTTTAATCACTGATTTTGAGAGTTGTCTTAGAATACTTTACATTTACATGTTACAAATTCAAAAAAATTGTTTAAAGAATATTAGTAATTTCTTTATGTTTTTCTTCTTATTATGATACGAAATCAACCTTGTGATAACTTATGGATGTTTAATCGAAGATGTTACGGATTATTCCAACTCCTTAATTCTATTGTGTTTACCTTTTTAATCTTCATTAACTGGTTTCTCATCCCCATGTCATGTTTTATTACATAAATCAAAATACAAAGATATCAAATTTTTATTAACACTTAACATAGCACAACGCACACCTTTTTTGTTTTGGGCATTTCAGTTCTGTATAATGCTAAGATTTCTTGCTCACTAACGGAGTTATCGAATGTTGAAAGAAGTTTACTTAACAGTAAAACTTTAGACAACCAAAATTTAGCAAACCGAAAATGTTCTATGTTCTGATATCTACCCCAATGTTATTCTCTCACTTTTTCAAACTTATCAGGTTAATTACTATACCTAAAATGCTTTTCTCTAAAATCAATTCATAAAGATGAAATTTTCTAAAGTGCAAAAATATAAACGTTATTCCTCAAATTAAATTACTTCCGCTTTTATGGACCATTTCTGTTATTTTACACTTTCTAAAATTCTATAATAAAAATCAACAAAAAAACTCAAACATTGCATGATACTTCCAATTTGTATGAAAAGTAGGTTTCTCTAACATGGGATCTAAAAAAATGTAGGGCAAAAATTCATTTTATTTCGGGAAATATTTTTGGAACTCGAGATAGTTAAATACACATTTTCTATTGAAAAACAGGGAGATAATAAAATAGGTAAATTTTTTGGTCGAACAAATTTGTGTACAAGGAGAAGCGGGTGTATCAGATTAAGAGTCCAATGGAAGGGGCGTTTCTGTTAATTTGTAAATGTTTTATAGTTTTTGGCTTATATTCTCCTTTGATATTGCTTGCATTGTCATACAATCAAGAAATTTTAATTCCTAATACTTTTAAAAACTCAATAAGGCCGCTTACTAAATTTTTTTCCAGTTTGCTGAATTTTCTCCAGTGTGCTAGATTGCATGTTTTTCTCCCGAGGTGTGTTTAAAGCCCGAGTACGAAGTCTGTGGATTGCATATCACAAAGGAAGATGACATGCTCTCGCCCGTGGTATATATTATGCAATTTTTTTTAATTATGATACTAAAAAGTAAAAACTAAATCTTATCAGAACACTAGAATTATAATTTTTCATGTTCATCTTAGTAGGCGGTTTTTATACAAATTTTTTTGAATTGTTGTCAGGGTTTGATATTTTTTACTTCCTAGGGCGTAAAAGATGCAATCTGTTACCGCAGATCAGAGAGCGGAATTGAACTTTATTTACAACTCGTGCAAAAATAATTTCTATTGATGACTTTGAAATTAAAATTATGACTAAAGACGCTATAAAAAGAAGGAAGAAAACAAAATTTGTTTCAATGAAAGTGATCAGTTGTTTCGTAGCCAACTACCTAAATTTTTTTGAAAGCTAAACGAATTTAGAATTCTCATTTTTATTTTTTATTTTCTAATTCGTGTGATTTTTTACCATTGAAGAAGTTTTTCTAATGTATTTAATATTTGGAGACTCCAAAAATAGGGGCCTGTCACCAGTACGATTACATTTCTTGCACTTGCGATAGCACAGCGCTATTGTAGGCAAAAGAACTCTATTGAATAGTATTCCGTAAACGAAAGCACCCTCAATCGTAGCTATATACTAGAGCATTTCTTGCTGATGGCACACAATTGCTTGCTCGAAGAAACCAGCCGACATAAAACTCTATATCGGGACTTTAAGCATCGAGGAAGTCTGTGTCATGAATAATGTATACCACTAACTAATTCCACTTTTGTTCATGCAAATTTTTCTAAATATTGTTTAAAATAGGGTATAAAATATTAAAACCGCCAAAGAGTATATGTATGCTAAATCCTTAGAGTATATATAAATATAGAGAGAACGGAACTACCAAAGTGTATGAAGAGGAAGTAAAAAAATCGTGATAGCCAATATGTCAAATTAAATTTTTCTTTTCTCCATTTTAATTTGTTTTTCAATGTTTATTTTTACTACCACAAACTTTTCTACTAAATTATAAATTAAAAATAACAAAAAATTTTAAATGTTTGCTTCATAGTTGTTCTAATGTTTATAAAATAAATGACAATAATTATGTGAGTCATTTAATTTTATTGAGTTATTTACAGAAATTACAATAAATATATAATATATATATATATATATATATATATATATATATATATATATATATATATATATATATATATATATATATATATATATATATATATATATATATATATATATATATATATATATATATATATATATATATATATATATATATATATATATATATATATATATATATATATATATATATATATATATATATATATATATATATTTGGGTAGCGAAATCCGAAATTCGACGTCCACGCCGTGCTGCCTGGTTAATGCTGACAGAATTAGGTTGGTGTACCGAAGATAAGCAGGGTAAAAACTGCTTAGTCAATCATGGTACATCATGGCGAATTGGCGCCTTAAAACCAATGCGACTCAAGCGTCTGTTCTCCATGTTAGGGGCGGCTTGAAGCGGGCGTCTGTCTTGGATCAAGCGGCTCGCTATATAAACGTGTCAAAGGTTGTTTCTGGTAACCTTAAGATGCAGAACGGACCCATTCACGAGAATTTGGGTTGCGCCTAAGGTTAACACCCTAACCCCGGAAAAAAAAAATTATTTGTTAAATTTGGAAATCAGTAAAGAAAAACAGACCCGGACAAAAACAGCATTTTACCTGGACGTGAAAAAGGACCAGACTACCGAATCGGAACATGGAACGTGCGCAGCCTGAGCGCTCCTGATGCTCTTATAAGTCTAGAAACAGAGGCTGAGAGGTATGGGATGGATATCATAGCTCTGCAAGAAATTAGACAGCCAATAATCGGAAAACAAGATTTGGATAGTCACTCTCTATACTGTAGTGGTCATCCTTCTCGAAGAGAATTTGGAACTGGCTTTCTTGTTGGTGCACGCATACAAGAAGCCGTGATGAAATTCATCCCGGTCAGTGAGAGGATTTGCTACCTACGTGTACGTGGTACATATAACAATATTTCTCTTATTGCCGTGCATGCACCTACTGAAGCTAAGACCGTCGACGAGAAGGATAATTTCTACATAGCGCTGGAAGAGGTTATGAAACAAACACCAACACGCGACTTCACTATGGTTCTTGGTGACTTTAATGGGCAGGTTGGAAGAGATATCTCTTATGGAAATGTGGTGGGCCCAACAGTCTGCATTTGAATTCGAATGATAATGGTGAGAGAATGACTGAGTTTGCATTATCAAATAATTTGAGAATTGCCAGTACTTTCTTTCCGCACCGATCGATTCATAAGCAGACATGGGTCTCACCGAATGGAAACACTCGAAATCAAATTGATCACGTGCTAGTTCACGTTTCTGAACTGCACGTTTCTTTTCGAGTGTTCTGGATGTGCGATCCTATAGAGGTGCATACATTGGAAGTGACCACTTTCTTGTATGTGCCAAAATAAGGTTCCATTTCCCAAACCCAAGCATTCCGAAATTCAATCAACGGAAACGATTTAACATCTCATCACTAAAGAATGCAGAAACAGAAGAGAAATATCAAAACCATATTGCCGAAACATTAGAGAAATCAGAAACCATTAATGGAGACGTCGATAAGTCATAGTATTTGCTCAAAGATGCTGTTTTAAGCGCTGCTGAGGGAATACTTGGACGACCACAAAACCACTCCCAGAAGCCATGGATGGATCAAGCATGTCTTGACGCTATTTAATACAAAAGATTGCTTCGAGCCGGATAGCACCCACCAGAGGCGAGCGGATAACAATCCACTAAAATCGAATTGTGTTTATTCTGATATAGAATAAAACATTGGTCCTTCGAGCCAAAAAACAACGGGCACCTAAGAAAATACTGGAATACTGTAGTACATCCAACGGGTACTATAAAATAGCGAAGCCAACCAACAACAGGCGCTGAAGCTGAGCCATCAAACTCAAGTCGCAGAACATCCAACGGGTACTACAAAATTGCGGAACAACCAACCAACAACAGGCACTGACACGAGCCATCAATCAACTACGGCTCAAACCGCACATAGCGCAGATCATCAATATTCAACAAACAGGCACATTTAAGCCACTGCATTTACCAACCAAGCAGCAATGACGAGCTTACAAGATCTGTTACTGAAACAGAATATAGCAGCCCAGAAGATAGATCAATTAAATACGAACTATCGGAAAGACGGCAGCAACCGTAAAACAATAAGCTATTTAGAAACAAAAATAGCTACACTAAAGACAACATACAGTGATTTTGTTGCTACAGATGACGCCATCTGAGCAATGCAGCCACCGTTAGAGAACAACCATGATTATTTCGAAATTAGGCGTAAGACAGTGGAAACTTACGACTTTCTAATCGATGACATGCGTAAAAGATTAAACAACGGGCCACCAACTACCCCGAAACAGTCAACAACGGGGGACGAAACGCAATTTCCAACATTCACATCGTCAGAAAAAACAACAATAGGAGATGGAAGAAGTTCTAACACTACAGACAGGAAAGAGTTCGAGCAGGTGTTAAAACTCCAAAATATTAAGATGAGAGCCCTTTACAGGGAAATAGAAGCAGCTGAAGACGCATTAGCGCAACAAGAGCCAAAACAAGCACTTCAGCTTGCATTAAGATATTTAGAAAAGTTGATGGAACAAATCATGAACCTCGACGAAAAAATTAACCTAGAGGCTTCAGAAGAAGATGAAATAGAATTAAAATATTTCAAAGAAAATTACTTCAACAACTGTAAGCGGGCACATGATCAAACAGTGATAAAGATAACAACAAAAATGGAAACCGACAGCAACAACAACACCAAGTCAATAGATATTCGATTACCAGTCATAGAAATCCCACATTTTTATGGTGACAATATGAAGTGGAAAAGTTTTGCTGATACATTTGAAAAATTGGTACATAAAAACCAATTGTTGACGGATACTCACAGGATCAACTATTTAAAGAGTCATTTAGGAGGTTCAGCGGCTCGGATAATAAACCATTTGGAATCAACAGCGGAAAACTATGCACTCGCTTGGGACATATTAAATAATCGCTTTAACAACGAACGAGTTCTAGCGGCAACATATTTTAACCTACTAATAAATCAACCAAATTTGGTAGTAGAAACCGCGGCAGGCGTTAGAACAATGCACGACACGACAAGAGAAGCCATTCACAACATCAATAGTATACTTTCGGATGAAGCAAAATTTGATGCGTTAATAATACATATACTTATGAAGAAATTAGATTGCGAAACCATCAAAATTTATGAAACAACGTTAGAAGACCCAAAAAGGAGTCAAAATTTGAATCATTTTTTGTTGTTCATGGAAAAACGGTTTCAATCACTAGAAGCAATAGGAAACAAGCCAAATCGAAGTACGATATCGAATAGCCGACCTCAACCCCAAAAGGCCATAACAACACTAGCAGCAACAACATACAAATGTGTGAATTGTAAGGGATCACATAACATTGAAGCATGCAGATCATTTTTACAGATGTCAACAATGGATCGAAATAAAACATGCACAATAAAAAATTTATGTAGAGTATGTTTAGACGATCATCATGTCACAAGAATGTGCCATGTAGAAACAAAATGTTGGGTATGCAAAGGAAAACATCACACTCTTTTACACACTAAAGAAGGCGCAACTACAAACACAAATATACACCAACAGAGCAATTCATTGACAGCAAGGAGTACAACGACCCAACGTATAACTCCAGTAGTGGAAACACACATGGTAAATAACACAACAACAGCAGCTCAGGTGATTCTAAGCACAGCGTTGGTAAAAGTTCCAACAAATGGTTGTCAGCCAGAGCTACTCAGAGTTCTAATTGATCCAGGCTCTCAAGCATCGTTCATAACTCAAGAAGCAGCAAGGAAATTAAACATACAGAGCCAAAAAACACACGTTGAATTCAGAGGTGTAGGAGGAATTAAAGCTGGAGTTTCAGAAAAACGAATCACATTTGAGATTGAGCCAAGATTTTCCTCAAATTTTAAAACAAAGGTTAGCGCATTGATAGTAAATGAACTAGTAGGGAACCTGCCAGAATACCATTTTAATACATGGAAGTGGCCTCATATCAACAATTTATTGTGGGCAGATCCTAACTATAACATGCCTAACAAAATCGATATATTGCTGGGTGCAGATTACTACCCCGCAATAGTACTGAATGATGTAATTAAAGGTGCAGCTGGGGAACCAATAGCACAAAAAACGGAGTTGGGATGGATTATATGTGGGCTAGTTAACCACAACGAATCGGCAACAGTGCAGTGTTTAATAACAAAAACAGAACTAGACAATAGGTTGAAGACTTTCTGGGAGATAGAAGAAGTACAAAAGGAAAGGTCATTAACAGAAGATGAACAACGTTGCCAGGAATTTTATGAGGAAAACCATAGCCGTGATTCAAGTGGAAGATATGCAGTTCGTATCCCGTTCAAAAACAATTCACCAGTATTGGGAACCTCAAAAACCAGAGCACTAGCCAGATTCCTACAATTAGAGAAAAAATTCGCAGCGTCACCAAAATTTGCCGACGACTACAAAAACTGTATCAAAGAATACATTGAACTAGGCCATATGCAACTCTGCAAAGGTGAAATGGCTCCATCAGAAGAATACTTCATACCACATCATGCAGTAATAAAGGAAAGCAGTATAACCACAAAGTTAAGAGTTGTTTTTGATGCATCAGCAAAAACAAGCAATAACAAGAGCCTCAACGATCAACAGTTGGTTGGGCCAACACTACAGGATGAATTAATATCGATCCTATTAAGATGGAGGAAAAACAAGATAGCATTCACTGCAGACATTGAGAAAATGTATCGCCAAATAAGAGTACACAAAGATGATCAAAGGTATCAAAAAATTCTATGGAGAGAAAATGAGAACAAACCAATTCAGGAATACCAATTAACAACAGTAACCTTTGGAACCGCTTGTGCTCCTTATTTGGCTATCCGCACTTTACAACAACTAGCAACCGATGAGAAAAAATTATGTCCAACAGCAGCCAACATTGTGTTACACGATTTTTACGTAGATGACCTACTAACCGGGAGTGATTCAATTGAGCAAGCACAGAAACAACAACAACAAGTTATAAACCTACTAGGTAAAGGTGGTTTTCAGATACGAAAATGGGCGAGTAACCATTCTAGTCTTCTAGAACAAATACCAAAAGAATCAAGAGCAATCGGTAAAATGGACATCAAATTGGATGAAACAATTAAGACTCTTGGCATATCATGGAATCCAGAGACAGATACATTTGGATTTAAAATAAATATAACTAAAATAGAGACCACTACCAAGAGGAAATTATTATCAGAGGTGTCCCAATTATTTGATCCATTAGGATGGTTGTCACCAACAATTATAATAGCAAAAATATTACTACAACGACTTTGGTTAGCAGGATTAACGTGGGATGAACCATTACCAGTCGATTTATCATTAAGGTGGAACAGTTACAAGAACGCGTTACCTGCGCTTGAACAAATCAAAATCCCAAGATGGATAGGAACATCCAACAATTCACCCATTGAACTACACGGATATTGCGATGCATCCGAACATGCATATGCAGCCGTTATGGTCCAAACACATGTGCAGAAAGTCTGCACGCAGTGCTGCATGCATATCTGCATCTAAAATAGATGTGCAGAATTTTTATATATTTGACGTTCAGAATTTTCGTAACAACGACAGTTCGTGTTCTTACGTATTATGAAATAGTTATAAGTGAAAGAAAACTGTCTTTTTAATTAAAAAATAGAAGAAAATAATTGAATCGTTGCCTGTAAAAACGTTTATGTCCAAATTAAAATTTAAGTTCAAATAACATATACCACTGTTTCCGATAATCCTTTCCCAAAAATTTATTTATTAACAATATTAGTTTTAATTATTTTATAATTTGAATTATTTAGAATATTTAAATATCTTTATAAACAAATAATCATTACAAAAATAATTTCAATTTCAAAAAAATATCATTCATTTTAATTTGAGTTATAAAAAATAATTCATTTTCAAACAAAATGTCAAAATCAACCATTTTTATCTGAGTTTTCAAGTAGTTTTTGTTTTTTTGATTGTGGTAGCACTGCCTCTGTGCAGCGAAATTAGAATTAGAGATATCTTGCAGAATTTTTCTGCATGCAGAATTTACATGTAATTGCTCTCATATAACAACACATGTTCTAATTTCGCTGCATGCAGAATTCTGCACATGTATTTGGACCATAATATACTGTTACCAGAGAGGTGACCCTGTAAGAGCAGCACAACCCCAACTACTAATATCAAAAACAAATGTTGCACCAATAAAAACAAAGCTAACAGTTCCTAGATTAGAGTTGTGTGGAGCTGTATTGCTGGCAAGGTTGATGTCAAGAGTAATCAAAAGTCTACAAATTCAAAAAACAACAACGTATACCTGGACAGACTCAAAAATCGTACTCGCGTGGATAAAATCAGAACCACATCGATTTAAAACATTTGTGGCAAACAGAGTATCCGAGATCCATAGTCTATCTAATCCATCAACATGGAACTATATTAAGTCATCTGAGAATCCAGCTGATTGTGCATCAAGAGGTGTGGAACCGGAAAAACTCGCAAAACATGAACTTTGGTGGAATGGCCCAAAGTTGCAAGCATTGCAAACGATTCATTAATAAGCTGAAGCTAGTAAAATACGAATCAGTCGACAATATTTCACCTCAAGAAATGCAAGAAGCTCTTCATCATTTAGTTGAGAGCGCTCAACAAGGTCAATTTGGGAAAGAAATTTACAATTTAAAAAACAACAAGCCAATTGATAATAAAAGTAAATTGCTGTCACTCACACCGTTTGTAAAAAATGGATTACTGAGAGTTGGCGGACGACTGCAAAATTTAACAACTTGGTCATATGATGAGAAACATCCCATCATTCTACCACATTCACATCCAATAGTTAAGTTAATAATCCAGGAAAGTCATAAACTAACAATGCATGGTGGAACCCAGTTAACATTAGTACACATCCGTGCAAAATTTTGGATAATAAATGGAAGAAATATTGTCAGACAACAAATAACCAAATGTTTAAGATGCCACCGTTTCAATAATACCATCAAAAATCAACTAATGGGCAATTTACCTGAAACAAGAATAGTTCAAACTAGACCATTTTTGAAGGCAGGTGTTGATTACGCCGGACCATTAAATGTTAGAGTATCAAAGGGAAGAGGCAATAAATCATACAAAGGGTACCTTGCAATATTTGTTTGTATGGCAACAAAGGCCGTCCACATTGAGGTAGTAAGCGATTCAACATCTGAAGGTTTCATGGCGGCATATAAAAGATTTGTATCACGAAGAGGAATATGCACCGATATATTTAGTGACAATGGTACAAATTTTGTTGGGGCTAGTAAACTAATGGAATTAAAAACACCAAAAACAGTAGAACAAATGACGTCAAACATAGTAACATCAACTGCTGAACATGGCACTAAATGGCATTTTATTCCTCCTGGAACTCCACATTTCGGTGGATTATAGGAAGCGGCAGTAAAGTCTGTAAAATATCATCTGAAACGAGTAATAGGAGAAACAACACTGACTTTCGAAGAGTTATCAACATTAACATGCCAAATAGAGGCTTGCCTCAATTCGAGACCAATATCGCCAATGACCAATGACCCAAGTGATCCAACATTTTTAACTCCTGGTCATTTTTTAATTGGACAATCTACTTTAACCCAACCTGAAGCCAGCGTTTCTGAAGAAAAAATAAACTCATTGGCTAGATGGAAATTGGTTCAAAAAATGAAAGAAGATTTTTGGAAGAAGTGGTCACAAGAGTATTTGCACCAATTACAACAACGAGCAAAATGGACTACAAAAACACCAAACTTAAAGATAGGACAACTAGTACAACTAGTACGAGACAAAAATATTCCACCATCCAGATGGATCACTGGACGTGTTGAGGAGATTCATCCAGGAGAAGATGGAATCGTGCGTGTTGCAACACTTCGCGGCCGCGGAAGGGTCCTTATAAAAAGGCCAGTTACAAAATTAGCGGTTCTTCCAATCGAAGAACGAACAACGGAAGACCAAGGCACAGAATTGGCTATTAAAACTTCTTCTGTCTTATCAACAACAGCTCACCACAACAACAATACTCGGAAACGAAAAAACGACTCTAACGAAGCAACTGAACATGGCGGGAGAAAATTACCAAGGTTTTGGTTGAGAGGACAAGTAGACGAGACGGTAAAAGAGGCTGCAGAAAAGATGAAACACATTCCACTACGCGAAAACCCAAAGAGGAGAATCCGACCTTGTTTTCAATCTAAACTAATATTGTATACTATGATTCCACTACTAAGTATACTGGGCATAGTGTCAGCAACACTTACAGAGTCAAGTTTTGATATCGCTTCGTTGAATTATACAACAGGCATATATTTTGAGAACATTGGGACTGCGCAATTATCGCATCAGCAATGGACGATTATATCCTATTTCAATATATCGTCTATGCTGTTAGAAGCTGGAATTTACAACGCCGCTATTGACAGGATGACACACGGTTGTAACAATAACAATGGGTGGATACATCTAAGACAACTTTGTAGACCTGCAGTTTTGCAAATGAAACAACAACTTTTCAACATAAATACGAACAACGAAATATTTCATCCTACTTATAATCATACCCGGGTAAAACGTGGTTTAGTGAATGTAGTCGGTACTCTCACTAACCAGCTATTCGGGATTCTCGACCAAGATGATGCGCAACGGTACGATAGCGAAATCAGTTCTTTAAAGAATAATGAACAAAACATTTACAAATTGCTCAAAGAACAAATCACAATAACAGAATCGACTGTAAATATCATAAAAAAGGACTTTACAGCGGTAAATACTCATCTGCAAGAGATAGATAAACAAACAGTATCAATGCTCAATTGTAATGAAGCGCTTTCTCATTGGCGAACCAATGAGAAGGACATAGCAGGAAGCGTACCTAGCGAGATTGATTTTCAAGCCCCAAGCTAGCTTCAGCCCATGGGAACGATAAAGTAACCCTGCTACTTCAGCACAAATACAGACATGTACGCTATTCACGAAAATTTGCAGAAATGGAAAGAAATACAAGTGGAAAAACGAAGACTCTGGCGACCCCTGTTGCGAAAGACCCACGATCAACACGTCCAAATAATTTGCCAATACAGAAATATAGTTGAAAACAGTCGAAAATTCAAGGTAATATTGAGCATAAACAATCGACGAATAAATTGGAATCTATAGTTGAATATGGTGTATAATTGTTGAATAAATAAGTAATTCTCTTTGAAATAGTTGTACAAGTAATCGTTGAAAACTCCAGGTAATTGTTAAATAATTTGCCAATACAGAAATATAGTTGAAAACAGTCGAAAATTCAAGGTAATATTGAGCATAAACAATCGACGAATAAATTGGAGTCTATAGTTGAATATGGTGTATAATTGTTGAATAAATAAGTAATTCTCTTTGAAATAGTTGTACAAGTAATCGTTGAAAATTCCAGGTAATTGATAAATAATTTGCCAACACAGAAATATAGTTGAAAACAGTTGAAAATTCAAGGTAATATTGAGCATAAACAATCGACGAATAAATTCGTAGTCAAAAGCGTTGACTAAATTTGTAATCAAGATCGTCGTATAAATTTGCCATCAAGATCGTTGAATAAAAATGATAATTAAATCGTTGAATAATTTGTAACCACAATCGCTGAATAAATTTGTAAACAAAATTGATGAATAGAATTGATATTTAAATCGTTGAATAAATTGGTGGTTAAATCGTTGAATAATTTGCAAATCTGGTTGAATACTTTGAAAATATGACGCCGAAAATAGAAACGTTGAATAAATTTGCAATTGCAGTTGAATACGTCGAAATAAAATTAGCAGTTATTAGTTTTTGGACCGTTTCACACGTCCGAATCAAGACGCCACGCCAACCTTGAATTACGGCACCGCGTATCAGTATCTTATTGATGGAGACCAAATTTGATAACCGGAACTAAATTATATACGTGCAGCAGACAGATATCACTGAGCGAATTGATGTTAGAGTTATTTGCATAACGGTATCCGTAAACTGTAATCATACACTCATAAATGGCATCTTCGTTCCTTTATTGTTGAAATTAAACTCATAGGTCAATTGAAGGTTATGAATTACGGCTTTCTTGCAACTAACACCCAAATCAACGCTACATAAATTAAAAGCGGTACACACATATAAACGATCTTTGGATTTTTATTCTTAAATTTTGCTAATTACTTATATAAACTCGAGTATCGATTTCTAACATATAAATTATTTTACTAGAAAATTTTTCTATTTTTACGGACATACATATGAAATTTTTGTTTTAATAAATTAATTATATTTTGCTTATGTATTTTCTAAACAAATAAATTCGAGCACTGACACACAAAAGAAAATGTTATTTTTAACAGATTTACTTCGAGCACTCGCAAAAACAAATGTTAATCAGAAATTTGATTTTTTATGTTACAGATTTTTTTACATACAGATTTTTTTTGGTTTAATAACATTTTATACGGACACATAAACAAATAATAATTCTTTTGTTATATTCTACGGAGAGAAAAATGTGCCCTCCCGTATGATTTAATTTTCACGTTGGAATTTGACTAATAAAATTTGTGTGAAACAAACCTGCTAGAAACATATATGATTTCGGTTCTTTTGGCTTAGTAACACTTGATTACACGAGGAGAAAAAAATTTTTTTAATTCACTAAGAACCACGCCCGTCTACAATTACGATTCAATTTCTTTTGTTTTCTTTCGGGGGCTCATAACGCGATATCACGAACACAAAACACCTGGTATTACGTTCATTCTTGCGGTACACCAAAACAAATTGAAATTACAAGGAAAGATCTTGTTTTTTTAACACTACACCGCGAACCGTGGATTAAAATTAATAAAAAAATTTTAATCCTTCAACTAATTATAAGCACCACAAAACAAAATCTTCCGTCTTCACCTCCGCGATATACGATCAGTCAACCGTAATAGACTGACGCGTATTGAAAACTAATCGAATAAGAGACCCACAAACCTACAGTCGATCCCTATATACCCAAAAAAAAATTCCTTTTTGAAAATCGAAACAAACTCGAATATCGAGTTTCAGATATAAAATAATTAACTTAAATCAAGTGTTAGGAAATTTTTATAGTTAGACAAAACTGTTTGGTTTTTCAAAATAATGCGCAAAACCAATTTTACAATACAACTTATTTCCGATTCATTAATATCATTTAATATTGAATCTAGAATGAATAAATTGCAAGTTTTAATCGACGTTAAGGCGTTCAGGTATATAAAAAAAACAGTGAAGGTCGGTTTTTTGTAACAAAAGAATTGTTTGAAGCAAATTTTATTTTTGATTTGTTGTTTGTTTCTTTCTCATGCACAGAGAAAAAAAATTGAATGTACAACAAAGCAAGATCATACTTCTTGCATGTTAATGACTGTAAAAATAAACGCACAGCTGTTGTAAGGTTTTAGAAAGCTTCGTCGTGTAATTAAGTTTGATAGTTAGAGAATTCAAATTGAAACAATAGAGGGAACTAAAGCGGGGGGAAACATAATATGAGTGAATTTTAGTGAATTGCAAAAATAGAATAGCGATGCTTATATAGACAATATTTAAGGAAAAAAATTTTTACATTCATGCAATTTTTTTTCTTTTTGATCAAAATGTAAGTTTACTATAGGTAATGAAAACATTCAATTAATTACCATTTAAAATCAATTAGTGCAATGAGTACAATTCTCCTCAAATATGTCTGACCAGTCAATGAAAATTTAGTTAAATTTTAAGAAAAATAGGAAAACTATGAGTGATGGGGACTAAAAGAAATATGACTATGGATGGTGAATGGATGGGAAACTATTATGAGCGGTACCGGATAACATAAGAAATGACGACTAATGAAGCTGTGACTATACCACAATATGTTCAGTCTATCCATTACAGGACAAGTGCTTTTTGGAAGAACACTTACGCCCAAAAAGAAGTTGAAAAAAAAACAAAAGGCATAGACTGGTCTCCAATGGATCCCGTGTACCCACATTCGTTCGGTGAGGCACTTCAATGTTCATGACAGAATTAGCAATCACATCGATCGGTATTTCACAGCCCAGTCTTAACAGAAACAAATTATTTATGACTATACAAAAAAAATCTTGGAGGGGTAGCGAGAAAGCAGGTATTCTACTCTATTGCAGGCGATGGACAACTAAAAATCTTCCAGACCCAATTTCGGGCAGATCTGGGGGTTCCCGAGGTTCTAACGTCAAAAAAAAAGATTATATTCAATCTGCTACAAGTTCGAAAAATAGAACATCATTGGACGGATTCCTTTAATGAAATAGCCGACACCAGTCCGCTCTTACGTTATGCAGGCTCGCAACCCACACCTGAACCAACACGAGTCTCATGCTTCTCCGACTACGATAGCCGGGCCACACTGTTGTACTCTTCCAACCAAATGACTCGGAGGGTTGTACGCATAGTTTCAAGGTAACCAGTTGAACCAAGTTCAAATATATTCGATCTCGGAATTTACGCCGGCAAATAATACAGAAAATAAAATTGCCACAAGACCCGAACACCAGAGTCAGTAAACACTCACTGAACTGTGAATTCCAGACGACGCCATCCTCACGCTTTCATGTTATTGATAACGTCAACCAGTAATAAATGAGACATGAAGGAAGTCAAATATTCGGTAATTGATATACAATGTCCTATGGCACAGACACTATTTGTAGATTTTTAGGCTCGAATGTCTTTCGAATGGTACACACCTCTGCGTTTGGAAACCAGCCCAAGTAACACAAGTGGGTTGGGATAACGTTATACCAAGGTTGACTAAATGACTACTGGTCGGCTGGCCGACGTGTAGACACTGGTATTACAACAGATCTGCAACGGTATTGGGGAATAAATCTTGGGTTGTAGTAATGTTGTAATAACTATTGTCCGACTTTTCAATTCAAGTTAGGAAATAGATATATCGACAACTATTTTGTTTGTAAATAAAATTGTTCGTCTACACTGTGGTTGTATTTTAGTGAACGGGATATCTTTTTTTTATAAAATTCATAAAAATAAAAAAATAATCATGCTGTCTTCTTTTATCCTCCAAATATAACAATTATATTTCCTTTTCATAACCAATTGTTGTTTTTGTGAAAATATACTTTTAAAATATTATTCCTAATAAGATATGGTCAGTTGTTATTTAATAATCGAAAAATCTGATAAGATTCGATATATTTCTATAAACAAAGCAAGTTTTATTGTATATATGTACCTTAAAGTGAACAAAAAACTCATGCGCCTAATTAATCTCTTCAATTAAAAATATATTTCTGTCCTTTCAAAAAAATTTTTTTTTTAATTTGACAAAAATGTTCTTAAATCAATCTAAACCATACTAAAATAATCCCCACCATTAAAACAATGAGATTAAAATAATATGTACTAACTAGAAGTTTGAAAATATTAGATTTAATTTTCAAAAAATTACATTTTTTTAATAGATATGAATTAAAAATGGTGAGTTTCATAATATCTATTTAAAGATATTTGAACCACTAAAAAGTTAAATTGACAACCAATTTAAAACTAATGCGACTCAAAAATAACAAACTAGTTATCCTTTTGTCAAAAAAGTTATTATCCCGACGATTTAGTTATTTACTAGTTAGTTTTGTTACTTTTATTACCAATTTTTGGAGAATTCGGGTGTAAAGATATTTACACAACAAACAGGTGATTAAACGTACTTAAACGTATTAATGGACCTTCTGGAAATTTAGATGGAAAGAAAGTTTCCTATAAATTAATCGATTGGCTCTTCGACAGGAAGTTATTAACAGAGTATACATGGACTGGCTCTTCCAAAAATAGAACTAAAAAGGCATTCTTAGCTTTGAAACAAATTGTTGACATGATATTCCAAATTGTTCACAGTGCTGATAATAACTTTAATATGCATATGGTAGAAGAATTTTTAGAAGCAAATATTTTAAAGTACAGCCAACAGTGAACGCCAAACCAGACGAAAAACTAAAGTGGACCCAAACGAGTTTTCTGCAAATATCGAATGTGTCTCCAAAGAATATTCAAATAATGAATCAAGTGTTCGGCAAGTTACATATTATTGTTATGCAATTGTTTATTGTTTACAATATTCCAAAGTATAAAATTTGTTATTTATTTTAGTGACGAAGGAGGTTCATCTGCAGGATTAAATTAACAATACACATTTATTCCATTACAATATTCTAAATAATTTTCTAAATAGTTTTAAATATAATTTATTTAAATTTAGATGAAATATCCTTTTTACTTACTATTCTGTGCACTCCTCAGTTTTATGGAATTTAAAAAACGTTTAATTTTAAAAATTTATATATTTCTTTCAACAATACTTTTGTGTTACTTTAAAATTAACTGAAATAAAATGTTTTGTTTAAATTAATTTAACTATCGGTATCGAGTGTGTGAATTATTGGTGTAAAAATAATTGACTTAGCCCGTGATGGAAGAGCAAATAATTTGCATTTTATGTCTCTTACTGAATAAAGTTTTGGTGGGTTTGTTTCGCCTGATGAATGTTTATTCTTGAAGATGTGAATGGACGTTCAAAAAGGCAAAGTTTGTCTTTAATATCTTCTCCATAAACATACAAGTTGTTTCCGAAATATGTCACATTCATCATCGCTACAATATCGTTTTTTTTTGGTCATAAACCATTTATTATTATTCTCCTTTGTCAAAATAAATCCATCATTGAGGTGCAATTCTTAAAATGTCCGACCACACATTGGTAGATCATGGCTTTTCGTTTTAAATTCTCTTTTGGTAAATGGAAATCGATTATTTGTATTTCCTTTTAAATTTAAATGAGCGAATTCTTTTAAACGGTTTGCAACTTGCGCTAATGGTCGGTTGCCCGATCTAAGCAAATTTTTTATCTTGTAAAGAAGACTTTCAAAAGGGTATGCGCTAATGGATGGAATGCTACAATGGTATGCGTACAATAAAAATGTACGAAATTCGAGACCTTTCCAGAACCACAACGAATCAAGTTTTCTAATAGATCGGTGAAGTTTTCGCGGTTTAAACGCGTTAAAGCTCTCCAATAATCCTGATTTTTTTTCTATTTGTCTTCCAGACAACTTGGAGCGAAAGTTAAAGCTGCCATGGGTCCAACCTACGAGACATCTTTTTGTAATTCCGAGATCGATTAAATGTAATGAATCGGCAATCGGGAAATCTTTTATAAGATCTATAGGCAATTCCTCTAAAGGTGAAATTTCTTTGTAATGATCTGCATCGATTATTCTACAAAAAGAGTCGTCTGTCCGCATTGGCAAATGAATTCGAGGGAAACTCATTTGCCTTCCATCATTATAATATTCTCCAATCGCAATACATTTGGTGCACCCATGGTATAGTGGTTGCTAGAAACGGTTCCTGTAATGTATCAGAGATTAAATTATGAAAAAATAATGTATTCAATTTTTTTTCATTTCAATTTCTCTTTTACCTTTCACAGAAGATCGCGCAGGTCAGGTATCACGTTATCACAAACAAAGGATTTGATTTTTATTTCGACGAGTTGACTGCCAACCTTTATTCCACTTTGAAGTAATGCGGTGAATTCACTTACAAATGGAGTCAAGAATATTTTAGCATTTTCTGGTTTGCTTTGTCCATAATAAACACCAACTATCACTGGTTGAACTTCAGGTACATTATCAATTAAACACAAAATAGGCCACAATTCACATTTGGAGCTACGCTACACTGGCAATCCATCCATGTTAAAATCAGAGAGACACAATCCGGTAGAATATCAATTTGTTCAAGTATATTTAGCAAACACTACCATTGTGCCAGTATTCACCCTTGCCCATTGGCATAATACTAACCTCTCTGGGTGTTTTTAAGAGAGCTCTGCTATCTTTTGGAAGGTTTTTTATACCTTGATTTCTCAAAAGCTGCAAAATTTCATTGATTGCACAATGTGTAATTTTATGTTTAACCGTCCAATTTCTGATAAAAAAATTAACGTGAGATTCATCTTCCAAATTTTTCGAACGATTCATCACGAGTTTGAAAAAAACATTTTGTTGTTCCACTGGGTTAACTTCAAATTGGCGAGAAAACTCCTCATCATTTATTAAACTTGATATATTGGTTTCGTCCACAGAATGAGGATTAAAATTATCAAATGATAGAGGATGCTGTTTATCCAGTATTAAGCTCATAGGTTCCAATGTCATACAAGCTGGCATGATTACAGAAAAAAAATAATTAAAATACTGATTTTCTTTAGAGACTATTATTTGGGTTTATAAATATTATGTAGTTACTTACCTTTTCTGTTGTTAGTAGCTTCTAACGGTTTGTTTAAATAAAATTTTACTTTCCTATAGAATGATGTCGAATGCTTATATGATTTTTTATTTTTAAAATATTTATCCATTTTGAAATTATTATATGAAATGTATGTGTTTTATTGACAATTGCGTGACACAAAATTTCGAATGTAGTAATTTCATCAATGGCAGTTAATTATATCACTAACTTGTGCTAAATATATAAAAAATGTTATTTTTTGGTCATACTTTAAACAACAAAATATATAAGTTGGATATTGGTTTTTAAAAGACTACAATGTTGGTAGGTGGTCGCTAAAAATCCCATATTACGACCACATAACTAAATAATCAGCACACAGTTATTTTAAAACCAATAATGTTACATTAGTCGGCTAATAGTTGAAAATAGTAAAAAAAGTTGTCCAGTAGATATAAAATAACACTACAGCCACTGGTAATATAAAACGTCGGATTGTGGTCGCGCCGACGAAAATACTAATTTTTATAGTTCAATACCAAAAAAGTCAATTTCTCGAAATTTATGACGTTGTATCGACGTCGAGAATTGGTCATCTAACTATAAAGTTATTTTGTGTTACTTGGGAGGTCTTCCAGTTCGTAGGCGGCGCCACCTACCAACCTTATTACTCTGGTTTCAACAAACTTTTGTGCAAGTTTAGCCGATAATTTCTTACCGGCATCACTCAAGACAAAGTTCCTTCGGAATACCGTATCCCCAGGTTTAAACAACGTTACTCGAGCTCGTAGGTTATAACGCTCGGCACTTTTGACAAAGGCTTCCGCAGTTAGATCAAGAATTCGAAGTCGGATCTTATTAAGATAATCAGGTCGTATAATCGATTCACCTGGTTCATGAAGGCAATTCAACCGTCGTAGCAGATCATAAGACGAACCATGGGTCACCATTGATATTCCAAACATAGCGAAATAGGGGAGCATTTAAGAGTTTGGTGAAGAGAACAACGTAGTGCACAAGCGATCTCGCTCAAGTGCAGATCCCATTTAGAATGCTCCTCCTTTAAGTAGGCTCGGATACCGGATAAAACACTTCTATTAACCCGTTCAGAAGCGTTAGCTTGAGGTGAATATAAAGCCAGTAATGTATGTTTCACTCCGTGCTTCGCCAAAAAATCTTCAAATAGTTTAGACTTAAACTGCGTCCCATTATCGGACACAATAACTTCGGGACAACCAAATACATGAAAGACATTGGTAGCCAATAGATGACAAATTGGTTCAGCAGTTAGTTTCCGTAAAGGAAATAAAAATGGATATTTAGTAACATGATCTAATACTACCAGAATAGCGATATTCCCGGCCTTTGAACGAGGATAAGGGCCAAGAATATCGATATACAATCGCTAACCAATTCGTTCTGTTTTCATCTGAGAAACCATGGGAGCACGAAGTGGAACATTAGTCGCTTTGATTTCTTTGCAGGTCTTACAATTTCCGATGTACGATTTAACCTGGGTATACATACGAGGCCAATAGTAAAATTTACGAATGTTATACAAGGTTTTTGCTAGACCTCCATGGGATGAGGTAGGAGGATTGTGGGCCCTTGCAATACACTCCTCAGTGTATTCCTCAGGTAACCACAATTTCCAAACCTCACCCTCTGAAGGAATGTCCAGATCCAGACAAGCCAATCGTTTATAAACCCGACCAGAAATTACTTTCAGATCAGGCAATGTACCGTCTGCTTCGGTAACCAGATTTACCAACTCCAAATATCGAGAAGTGTTGAAGAAAGGGGAATTAAGATCTAATTCAGGCACTGGACATAATTCAGAAATGACGTCAACAGAGTCACGTCTTGATAGAGTGTCTGGAACTATGTTTAAATTTCCTTTTCGGTACTCAATATCAAAGACATAACCCTGCAATTTCAAGCTCCAACGAGCCAATCGACCAGAAAGGTCTTTTTGTTGCATTAACCATTTTAATGAAGCATGGTCAGTTATGATCTTAAAGGCCTGACCCTCGACATACGCTCTAAATTTCTTTACTCCCAGTACGGCGGCTAGACACTCTTTCTCACTAGTTGAGTAATTGCGTTGCGCAGAATTTAGTTTCTTGGACATGTACGCTATGGGATGTTCCATACCGTCCATGTCACACTGCAGTAATACACAGCCTATACCGTCATTACTAGCGTCGCACTGGAGAGTAAAAGGTTTAGTATAGTCGGGGTTTATGAGAACTGGTGCTGATATGAGAGCATTTTTGAGATTTATAAATGCTATTTCAGCTTCTGGTGTCCATACGAATTTATTAGAATTTTTCTTCAACAAATCTGATATTGGAGAGGACATAGCAGAGAAATCAGATATAAAACGGCGATAATAACCCGCCATACCCAAGAAGCGTCGAATCTGTTTGGGTGTTCGAGGTGTAGGAAATTCTGATATAGCCTGAGTTTTATCAGGATCGATTTTGAGCTTACCACCTCCCACGACGTAACCTAAATATTTGACATCCGGCAAGAGAAACTTACTTTTTTCCACATTAATCGTCAGGTTCGCACGTCTAAGACACTGGGACATATCTTCCAATAATTTCAGATGAGCCTCAAAGGTATCTGTAACCAGTAAAAGATCATCCAAGTATACGAAGACGCACGACTTGAGATGTGGAGGGATTACTTGGTCCATAAGTTCTGTCATAGTTTGCGGCGCATTGCACAGTCCGAAAGGCATTCTTACGAGCTGATACAATGGCCGCCCTGGGACCGTAAAAGCAGTTTTCTCTCGGGAGTGTTTTTCTAGAGGTATCTGCCAAAAAGCGTCTTTCAGATCCAAACTGGAAATGAAATTACTTTGTGGCAGACGACTCAAAACTCCATCTATCTGAGGGAGGGGGTAATCATCCTTTTTAGTGAAGGTATTGACCTTTCGGCTATCCAAACAAAGACGATTCTTCCCAGGTTTACGAATTAAAACCAGCGGGCTTGACCAAAGACTGTTAGAAACCTCTATAATACCCAGAGATAACATTCTATCCAATTCTTCTCCCATCAGTTTCTCAATGGCGGGCGATATTGGATAGTGTCTTTGCTTGATGGGAGCTGCAGTCCCCACATCAATAACGTGTTCCATCAAATGTGTTCGACCCAGACCCATTTTTGAAAATGATGGTAGAAGCTGAATAGTGTTTTGTAGACGTGCTTGATTGTCCATAGACAATTCTGAAATTCCTGACTCCTTAGTTGAAAAGGTAGGTAATTCAAATCTCGGGTTAAACAAACCAAAAGCGTTAAAGAAATCTATACCTAGGTATAGATCTTGAGTTAAAGACGGGATAACGAAGACGTCCAGGGTTCTGACTTGGTTCATAAATGAAATCTTTGTCTTTACAAACCCCAAGATCTTCTGTCTTTGGCCATCGGCAGTACGAACTACTGCAGACGAATAAGTCAGAAGGTCTGGAGTCTGTACGATTTCTTTAGCAAAATCACCACCAATTACAGTCAAAGACGCTCCACTATCCAACAGTCCAGTATGTTGTTTACCCAATATTGACACTGTGGCATAAGATCTCACATCGTTGGCCAATTTCACAATAGAAGAAATGGTTTTGGATTTGAACATACGTCGTTGTTGCCAATAAATGCGAGAACGGAGTGCAGAACGTGTTGTAGGTTTCAAACAGGATAATGAATCGACAAATGTGTTGGAGCGTATTTTCAAGTACTCATTCAATCGTTGTTGGAACGATTTAATTTTGGTCCATAATGGAGGTGGTTCAGTATGAGCGGGTGTTCGTTTCAATAATGTTACATTAATATCATGGGTGGATACCAGTGTATCAGAAGGAGTATTCAACGGGTGTTCTATAAAAGTGGATGTTGACGCTCGGCTCAACAGTGTATCGTGTACCAGTAAGTTATTGGGATTGGTAGATGAAATATCTGAAAGATCAGGAGACAAATTAATTTTGGTCTTAGATGCATCTAAGACAGGTCCTGGGAGCGAGAAAAGGTGTTGGGATTCTGGTCCCCCCTTCGGTTTCCCTGACAGTTTTCACAATTAGGACATAACACATCGTCCTTCCCACATCCCCAACAAAACAAACGCTGTGATTCACGACAATCGTGCCACCGATGACCAGGTCGTTTACAGTTCCAACAAATAGTTGAACTGGTTATTCGTCTCATATTAGGGGCGGGCTGTATTGCCGCGAGTTCGTTGGATGCAATTGGTAGCGATTCAGTTGGCATTTCGCTAATTTGAATTTGTGAGAATTCACTAACCAAGTCTACTTCTGACACCGGTCTAGATGGTCTAATGTTATAATCTCGCGGTCTGATTATTGACTCGGCCCATAATTTTTCGCGATCACGGCAGAGCTGGCGCAGATGTTCCAGACCATAAACGGTGACATAAAGTAGTTCCCTCCTAATTTCCAATCGTAAGTTGTTGCGTATCAAGGATAATAACTCTGCGTCCGACATCGGTACTCGAAGTTTATCTGCCAGTCGATAAATTGATTGTAAGAATTCGTCAAACAATTCAGTGGGCCGCTGTTTCCTGGCCCTCATCCGCTCCTTTACCTCTTCATCCGTCTGCCGGTCCTGAAA
Source organism: Diogma glabrata (assembly GCA_963693315.1). NCBI lineage: Eukaryota > Metazoa > Arthropoda > Insecta > Diptera > Cylindrotomidae > Diogma > Diogma glabrata. Next base: position 142,321,824 of record OY856188.1, on the reverse strand, counting down.
TTCGATTCGCAGAGCATGACACAAGTCAGTCCAAATAAGCTGTCGGTTCTGGCGAAAATATCTCCAGAACCAATCAGCTGCTCGATCTGTGAACAACAGGTACAGACAACAGGTGACAATAGTAAAATCGTTATTTAAGCACATCTCTGTCAGCCGCTCTATTCTGAAGATGAACGCTTCAACATCCAGACCATCGGATCTGCCTGAGAATGTTACGTTCCAATTTCTAACTGTTGTGGAGTGCTGGTCGAGATGTGTTCGCGTTCTAGCCGGAGCAAGAGCAGGAGGAGGTTCAGCAAACATTGGTGGTACCGGAACGTTATTCCGCACAAACGCATTTACTGATGGATAATTTCTGGAAGGACCCGATTGATGACGCGGGGTGGTGGGTGATACTGCATTATGTGCTAGGGGTAACAATACTTCAGGTGCCGGAGCACGTGATTGCATCATTGAGTGATTAATCCTTGAAATTTCCTGATCGATATGAGCATTTACAGCTTCCTGAAAACCATGATCTTCCGTTGCCGCGGCACCATGTATGGGAGATCGTTGAGCTATATTCACTCGCACTTCATCGGCGAGTCTAGATCGTGGAAGGCGGTTTGCCAAGGGAGTAGAAGAGTGTTGATTTCCGATACTAGGACGACGTTGCCAACCTGCGGTAATAGAGCGAGTCACAGGTCTCGGTGGAGGTGGTACCACCGTATCATTAGTTTTATCCATCCCTCGAGGTAACCTCTGTAAGTCGGCACGTTCGCAAGCGGCTCGACAAATCGGGCAGGTACCATTCTGCAGCAACCAGTCGTTGAGGCAGATATCATGGAAGAGGTGGTTACCCCGAGTGAGGAGTTTTACGTCGGCCGGTACTATTTCTTGTTGACAGACTGCACAAGAGCTGGACCTGTCCAGAACGTCAATCTTATCAACAGCAGACATTATGAAAACTCAAACCGCCGCACAGGACCAGACCAATAAAGGCAAGTATTAGGAGAGCGAAAAGAAAATTGATACACTATCAACTGCGGGCGTTGAAACCAAATAAACGATTTAATTATTAACAACAAAAATATTTTATTACAACACTTACTTCAAATATATTAGAGCAGAATTTAAAGAGTTGTATGACGATTCAAACCCTGAACAGCCGTGCAATATTACTTGCAAGTCGACAATTATATTAAATAAGATTTATTATTATCTTGATACTATTTACAATGGTTTTCCAAGATGCTGAAATATGAACCGAACAAAAAAAAATAAACGGTGAGATTTGAGAGAAAGTAAGTATACTACAAATATGGCAGAAGATGGCAATTATGAAAACTTCCCAGACCCAATTCCGGGCAGGTCTGATGGTTCCCGATACTCAAAACGGAGTGACAGACAAAAAAAAATTACAGAAGTACGGCAAGCCTACCGGTTAGACAAGGAGAATGCTTTAAATTTAACTACCTTACGTATAACAATCAACATACACATAATATATACATATGCATGATATTTTTTTTTTTTAAAGGCGTTCATGCTCCATGTAGGAGCGTTGCCAGGTTAATCAGCTTTGAATATTCACCACGGTCATTCGCAACAGCGACATAATTACCATGGCAGCCGATTTTTTTAAGGTCGTTTATTACGTCAGTCTCCCATTGTAGTCGTGGTCTACCTCGCGGTCTACCACTCCCTGGGGTACTAACGTACATTTTTCTAATCATTCCAGACTGTGAATCGGCTCGTAGAACATGCCCAAACCAAGCAATCCTATTAGAACGGATACAACCTATTATATCAGGACCCTCAAGAAGGTCTCAAAGTTATACCGGGTTCTATACTCCCCATCGTCGGTCTTAAGTGGACCAAATATGTAGCGTAGGATCTTACGCTCAAATACAGATAAATGCGATTCGTCATTTTGTGTAAGGGTCCACGTTTGTGACCCATACATCACAACCGGTCTAATCAATGTCTTGTATAACTTGAGCTTGGTGTTAGTTGATACATACGGTGATCCAAGGAGAGGTTTAATTGAGTAGAAAGTTCGATTACCTGCAGCGATTCGAGCTTTAATATCTGTAAGTATGCTGTTGTTTGAGTCAAGCATTGATCCCAAATATTTAAAGGATTCAACTCCCTCAATTCGTTCATCGCCGCACATCAAATCTTTCTTCTCAGCCTCTCTTGAAACATTCATATGTTTGGTTTTATTGTAGTTAATTTGCAGACCAATTTTCCTAGCACCACTCTCAAGCGACTTGAAAGTCTCACTCATAACAGCTTCACTTCGGCCGAGGATGACAACATCATCAGCGTAAGCAATCATCTGTACTGAGTTTATTGACAAGATATTGTTATTAGTCGGTAGTTTCTTTTGACGGCACACATATTCCAAGGCTAGATTAAAAAGTATAGGAGAGATAGCATCACCTTGTCTTAAACCGGAGTCGACTTTAAAAAACTTTGATATTTCGTTCTCTACTCGTACACAGCATTGAGAGTTCTGTACTGTCATTTTGCATAGTGATACCAGTTTACCAGGAATTCCCATTGACACCAAGGCAGACCATAGAGTCTCTCGTTCGAGAGAGTCGTAGGCCTGCCTGAAATCAATGAAAAGTTGGTGCACAGGTATGTTGAACTCTCGACACTTTTCCAAAATCATCCTTATCGAGAAAAGTGCATCGGTGGTACCTCGGCCCCGCCGGAAGCCACACTGATATTCTCCAAACAGTTGTTCAGCAAAAGGATTGATTTTGGATAGCAAAATGTAAGAAAAGATCTTATATGCTGTGCAGAGGAGAGCGATTCCTCTGTAGTTTGCACATTGTAGGCGATTACCTTTTTTATGGATTGGTATCAGCATAGCTGTGTTCCAGTCCTGTGGCATGGTTTCAGTCCGCCAGATCATTTGAACAAGTTCAAACAATCTTAAGGATAGAGTTTCGCCACCATGTACAATCATTTCGGATGTTATATCGTCGATACCAGGTGCTTTATTGCATTTTAGTTTTGACAGCGCCGCATCGAATTCCTCTTTGGTGGGTTCGTCTACATGTACCTTTGACGCACGAATAAGCTTTGCTCGTCGCCCGACTTGTTGCTGGTCACTTAAGTTGAGAAGATTCTCAAAATAAGCGGCCCAAGTATCTAAAATATTTTTAAGGTCTACTTGTAGCTCCCCATCTTCATTTTGAATAGCAGTTGATCTAGTTTGAGGGCCCTTCTTTAAGGTTTTAACCTGTTGAAAGAAGTTACGCGATTGATGTTCCTTATTGAAGCTTTCAATCTCCTCACACTGTCTCTTCCACCATTCTCTCTTCGCTCGTCTACATAGCTTTGTAACGGCTTGTCTTGCCAGTTTATAGTTTTCCTTCGTGGACCTGGTGTTGCGTCCTTGTAGACACTTCAGATAGCAATCTCTTTTGTATTGAATAGCGTCAAGGCATGCTTGATCCATCCATGGCTTCTGGGAGTGGTTCTGTGGTCGTCCAAGTATTCCCTCAGCAGCGCTTAAAACAGCATCTTTGAGCAAATACCATGACTTATCGACGTCTCCATTAATGGTTTCTGATTTCTCCAATGTTTCGGCAATATGGATTTGATATCTCTCTTCTGTTTCAGCATTCTTTAATGATGAGATGTTAAAACGTTTCCGTTGATTGAATTTTGGAATGCCTGGATTTGGGAAGTGGAACCTTATCGTTGCACATACAAGGAAGTGATCACTTCCGATGTATGCACCTCTAAAGGATCGCACATCCCGAACGCTCGAAAAGAAACCTGCTGTTACTAGAACGTGATCAATTTGATTTCGAGTGTTTCCATTCGGTGAGACCCAAGTCTGTTTATGAATCGATCGATGCGGAAAGAACGTACTGGCAATTCTCAAATTATTTGATAATGCAAACTCAGTCATTCTCTCACCATTATCATTCGAATTCAAATGCAGGCTGTGGACCTACCACATTTCCATAAGAGATATCTCTTCCAACCTGTCCATTAAAGTCACCAAGAACCATAATGAAGTCGCGTGTTGGTGTTTGTTTCATAACCTCTTCCAGTGCTATGTAGAAATTATCCTTCTCGTCGACGGTCTTAGCTTCAGTAGGTGCATGCACGGCAATAAGAGAAATATTGTTATATGTACCACGTACACGTAGGTAGCAGATCCTCTCACTGACCGGGATGAATTTCATCACGGCTTCTTGTATGCGTGCACCAACAAGAAAGCCAGTACCAAATTCTCTTCGGGAAGGATGACCACTACAATATAGAGAGTGACTATCTAAATCTTGTTTTCCGATTATCGGCTGTCTAATTTCTTGTAGAGCAATAATATCCATCCTATACCTCTCAGCCTCTGTTTCCAGACTTATAAGAGCATCAGGAGCGCTCAGGCTGCGCACGTTCCACGTTCCGATTCGGTAGTCTGGTCCTTTTTCACGTCCAGGTAAAATTGTGTTTTTTTGTCCGGGTCTGTTATTCTTTTTTTGATAACCAAATTTAACATATGAGTTTTTTTCCGGGGTTAGGGTGTTAACCTTAGGCCCAACCCAAATTGTCGTGAATGGGTCCGTTCTGCATATTAAGGTCACCAGAAACAACCTTTTTACACGTTTATATAGCGAGCCGCTTGATTCAAGACAGACGCCCGCTCCAAGCCGCCCCTGACATGGAGAACAGACGCTTGAGTCACATTGGTTTTAAGGCGCCAATTCGCCGTGATGTAGCGTCATTGACTAAGCAGTTTTTACTCTGCTTGTCTCCAATACACCAACCTAATTCTGTCAGCATTACCCAGGCAGCACGGCGTGGACGTCGAATTTCGGATTTCGCTACATGCATGATATATAAAATACAATACGTAAAATATTTAAATTATGTTCTTAATATTATTCTAAATTCAGAAAAAAAAATACTTAAAATTGACAGGCAACATAAAATGTAAAGTTAATATTTTAAATTTAACTACCTTACGTATAATGATTAACATACGTATGATATATACATACATATAATACATAAAATATAATACGTAAAATATTTAAATTATATTCTTAATATTATTTTGAATTCAGAAAAAAGAAACTGACAATTAACATGAAACATAAAATGTACTTAAAGTTAATGTTCTCTGTAAAGTTGGTGGTAAAAATCCCCTTTTTGGCATTCGATCTATTCTTCTTATGTAAGTATATTCTTTTCTTTGTTTGTAATGTATTATTTAATGTTATTGTATTGAATTATTTGATTAATGGTGGACCTACAATATATCGAAAAAGAATATTTAGTTTCTAATATTATCAGCGGTTTTATTATTTATTTATTTATTTTTCATATAAGTATTTATCAATATTTATTTATTTATTTATAAATATTTATAAAATTTTTTATTTATAGATATTTATTTATTATTTTTTTGTGTATAAATATTTATTTATTTATTTTTTGTATAAATATTTATTTATTTATTTTATTTGTGTATAAATATTTATTTATTAATTTATTTATTTATTTTTGGTATACAAATATATATTTATTTATTGTCGGATGGAGGAAAGTTGGATCCAACCACGGGGTGTCCATCACTCCGGGGTTGAAAGTGCCCATCGCCGTTCTTTTTTAGTTTGTTTGTTGAAATTTGTTTGATTATTTAGGGACCAATGAAAATTGAAATTATAAACTACGTTAAAGGATTGGAAATGGGGAAGGAAAAGGGAAGAAGAGGGGATGTAAAAGGATGGGAAAAGGTAGGGTGGGAAAGGAATAAGATGGGGTATGTGCTGATGGGATCTCACCCAGCTGACAAGTGCTGACGGGATGGCCAGAAGATAAATCCTCTGAACCACCATTCGATCGACAACACCCGTCAACTGCGATCCACACCACCAACACATACGGGCGAGGTGCTATGACCTGAGTGGATCCAGTCAACCACGGCATAAAAGCTGAGCGGACATCTTCCCTCAGTAGCTGATCGGGCTACTTTGGAAAATGTCCCTCAGTATTATCCATGGGGAACCGAAACACTCAGGCCATAGGAAACCAATATTGTCGGGAGGGGACTCTAACGTTCAGACAATATCAGTTCGGACTGGACTCTGAGGACACCACGAACCCGAAGCCTGACCAGGTGACCAGACTCGGACGAGAATTGGCGTATACACCAATACACGTCAGTCTAGGTCTGGCACCTGAATCACCTTCGGCCCTCGTGACATCGCCAGAAACCGAGCCCGTAACTAGGGTCCGTGGGGTTGTAATGCCCATTGGGAATACTTCCTAAGAAATATTCCCACCCTTGCGTTATCAAAAAAAAAAAAAACAAAAGGGAGAAATATTGCTGGAGGCGTAGGGACGCAACTCCCCATCAAAGACAAGTCTGAGGGATCTCAGACTTCCTTTGCTCCTGCGCGTATGAAGCAGGGAACTGCTTCTACGCCGCCAGAGTCTTTTACTATTGTATGGTGGAAACAGAAAATTAATTTGAAGAAAAATTTTCAAAAAAATAATTTTTAAAGTTTTTGAATTTATGGAGGGACTCCTCCAGAGTCCTACATTGCTGTAGGGACCCTTAGAGCAGCCCCAAGTTGGGCGCCAATTTGTAATGAAGCGCTTTCTCATTGGCGAACCAATGAGAAGGACATAGCAGGAAGCGTACCTAGCGAGATTGATTTTCAAGCCCCAAGCTAGCTTCAGCCCATGGGAACGATAAAGTAACCCTGCTACTTCAGCACAAATACAGACATGTACGCTATTCACGAAAATTTGCAGAAATGGAAAGAAATACAAGTGGAAAAACGAAGACTCTGGCGACCCCTGTTGCGAAAGACCCACGATCAACACGTCCAACCCCCACGTTCACTCACGTTCGCCCACACACACACACGCACACACATTCACACCCCTTTATCATTATGGCAAAAGTAATAAAGTAATTTTACTCACCCCATGATTAAACCCCGTCCTCCTATTCTGATTCCATCAGCCCTCCATCAGCACGTTGGTCACGTTGGGTAATTCACGAAGATATTTGTATCAATAATTTGCCAACACAGAAATATAGTTGAAAACAGTTGAAAATTCAAGGTAATATTGAGCATAAACAATCGACGAATAAATTGGAATCTATAGTTGAATATGGTGTATAATTGTTGAATAAATAAGTAATTCTCTTTGAAATAGTTGTACAAGTAATCGTTGAAAATTCCAGGTAATTGTTAAATAATTTGCCAATACAGAAATATAGTTGAAAACAGTCGAAAATTCAAGGTAATATTGAGCATCAACAATCGACGAATAAATTGGAATCTATAGTTGAATATGGTGTATAATTGTTGAATAAATAAGTAATTCTCTTTGAAATAGTTGTACAAGTAATCGTTGAAAATTCCAGGTAATTGTTAAATAATTTGCCAATACAGAAATATAGTTTAAAACAGTCGAAAATTCAAGGTAATATTGAGCATAAACAATCGACGAATAAATTGGAATCTATAGTTGAATATGGTGTATAATTGTTGAATAAATAAGTAATTCTCTTTGAAATAGTTGTACAAGTAATCGTTGAAAATTCCAGGTAATTGATAAATAATTTGCCAACGCAGAAATATAGTTGAAAACAGTTGAAAATTCAAGGTAATATTGAGCATAAACAATCGACGAATAAATTCGTAGTCAAAAGCGTTGACTAAATTTGTAATCAAGATCGTCGTATAAATTTGCCATCAAGATCGTTGAATAAAAATGATAATTAAATCGCTGAATAATTTGTAACCACAATCGCTGAATAAATTTGTAAACAAAATTGATGAATAGAATTGATATTTAAATCGTTGAATAAATTGGTGGTTAAATCGTTGAATAATTTGCAAATCTGGTTGAATACTTTGAAAATATGACGCCAAAAATAGAAACGTTGAATAAATTTGCAATTGCAGTTGAATACGTCGAAATAAAATTAGCAGTTATTAGTTTTTGGACCGTTTCACACGTCCGAATCAAGACGCCACGCCAACCTTGAATTACGGCACCGCGTATCAGTATCTTATTGATGGAGACCAAATTTGATAACTGGAACTAAATTATATACGTGCAGCAGACAGATATCACTGAGCGAATTGATGTTAGAGTTATTTGCATAACGGTATCCGTAAACTGTAATCATACACTCATAAATGGCATCTTCGTTCCTTTATTGTTGAAATTAAACTCATAGGTCAATTGAAGGTTATGAATTACGGCTTTCTTGCAACTAACACCCAAATCAACGCTACATAAATTAAAAGCGGTACACACATATAAACGATCTTTGGATTTTTATTCTTAAATTTTGCTAATTACTTATATAAACTCGAGTATCGATTTCTAACATATAAATTATTTTACTAGAAAATTTTTCTATTTTTACGGACATACATATGAAATTTTTGTTTTAATAAATTAATTTTATTTTGCTTATGTATTTTCTAAACAAATAAATTCGAGCACTGACACACAAAAGAAAATGTTATTTTTAACAGATTTACTTCGAGCACTCGCAAAAACAAATGTTAATCAGAAATTTGATTTTTTATGTTACAGATTTTTTACATACAGATTTTTTTTGGTTTAATAACATTTTATACGGACACATAAACAAATAATAATTCTTTTGTTATATTCTACGGAGAGAAAAATGTGCCCTCCCGTATGATTTAATTTTCACGTTGGAATTTGACTAATAAAATTTGTGTGAAACAAACCTGCTAGAAACATATATGATTTCGGTTCTTTTGGCTTAGTAACACTTGATTACACGAGGAGAAAAAATTTTTTTTAATTCACTAAGAACCACGCCCGTCTACAATTACGATTCAATTTCTTTTGTTTTCTTTCGGGGGCTTATTACGTTCATTCTTGCGGTACACCAAAACAAATTGAAATTACAAGGAAAGATCTTGTTTTTTTAACACTACACCGCGAACCGTGGATTAAAATTAATAAAAAAATTTTAATCCTTCAACTAATTATGAGCACCACAAAACAAAATCTTCCGTCTTCACCTCCGCGATATACGATCAGTCAACCGTAATAGACTGACGCGTATTGAAAACTAATCGAATAAGAGACCCACAAACCTACAGTCGATCCCTATATACCCAAAAAAAATTCCTTTTTGAAAATCGAAACAAACTCGAATATCGAGTTTCAGATATAAAATAATTAACTTAAATCAAGTGTTAGGAAATTTTTATAGTTAGACAAAACTGTTTGGTTTTTCAAAATAATGCGCAAAACCAATTTTACAATACAACTTATTTCCGATTCATTAATATCATTTAATATTGAATCTAGAATGAATAAATTGCAAGTTTTAATCGACGTTAAGGCGTTCAGGTATATAAAAAAAACAGTGAAGGTCGGTTTTTTGTAACAAAAGAATTGTTTGAAGCAAATTTTATTTTTGATTTGTTGTTTGTTTCTTTCTCATGCACAGAGAAAAAAAATTGAATGTACAACAAAGCAAGATCATACTTCTTGCATGTTAATGACTGTAAAAATAAACGCACAGCTGTTGTAAGGTTTTAGAAAGCTTCGTCGTGTAATTAAGTTTGATAGTTAGAGAATTCAAATTGAAACAATAGAGGGAACTAAAGCGGGGGGAAACATAATATGAGTGAATTTTAGTGAGTTGCAAAAATAGAATAGCGATGCTTATATAGACAATATTTAAGGAAAAAAATTTTTACATTCATGCAATTTTTTTTCTTTTTGATCAAAATGTAAGTTTACTATAGGTAATGAAAACATTCAATTAATTACCATTTAAAATCAATTAGTGCAATGAGTACAATTCTCCTCAAATATGTCTGACCAGTCAATGAAAATTTAGTTAAATTTTAAGAAAAATAGGAAAACTATGAGTGATGGGGACTAAAAGAAATATGACTATGGATGGTGAATGGATGGGAAACTATTATGAGCGGTACCGGATAACATAAGAAATGACGACTAATGAAGCTGTGACTATACCACAATATGTTCAGTCTATCCATTACACAATCTAATACAAAATAAAGAGAACGAAAATTCGGCCGTTCAAGGATTTATGGCTTTATGGATACATCTATCAATCGAAATGACAACCTTTTATTCAATACAACAACAGCTAATTGAGGCCATCACAGATATTCATCATAGCAAAATAAATTCACTCATTCTCAAGCCCAATCAGCTAATAAATGAATTACAAAAATTACATGAAATCATTCCAGCCGATACCACTATATATGAAGAAAACAACCTGATGACTTTATACCAAATGATGACAGCTAAGGTTGGGCAAGTAAAGAATACATTAATTTTTGAACTAAAGATGCCCTTAATCAGTAACAAAATCTATCAAATAATAAAACCAATCGCCCTCCCAACTAAACATAAAGATAGGTATGCATACATAAACCCATCAAGTGTAAATAGGGAATCCTATTATCCCATGTCAGAAGACGAGCTTACATCTTGCAAATCTGTTAAAGCTTCAGAATATATTTGCATGATCCACAACGTCATGTACAATACACAAGGTAATCCAACAACCTGTGAGATTGATTTAATCATGAATAAGGATACACATTCAGATGCTTGCCAGATTCAATTTATGGAACCAAGAAACATGTGGATTCCTACACATGATCCAAGCACATGGATTTTTATCGCTGATCGAGATCACACAATAAATATCGTCTGTAACAAGGAAGTCACAACCACACTGATAAGTGGAACGGGACTCATTACGATACATAGGGCCTGTACAATCATTGATGGTATAACAATCATACATTCCATAGAAAACTTCAACACTCGAATGAAATCTTTCTATCAGCCAACGATGAACCTCAGCATTCTTATTCTTCAAGGTAAAACTTACCAAAATATGACAAAGGAGACAGTCATCCTTCCTAAACTCGATGGCATTCTCACGGATCTAAATCAGCTATCAACTAACGTAACGCATTTGAAGAATGTAGCAGAAGGCAAGGCTCGAGAAATCAATCATCACGATGTTCATCATTACATTCTCGCATATGGGATCATTGCAACAATTATTGGACTAATTATTGTATATCATTGCAAGAAGACGACCAATACACCAGCATCAGTACAACTGCAGCCATTGCCGCGCCGGTTTATATCAATTAATGTCGCCCGGGAGGATGTTCAGTCTTAGGTGAACATATTCAAATGAACTCCAATTTATTATCTTGAACTTTGCTATTTCCAAACACATAATAAAGTAAAAGATAATAAATTGGCAATCAGAATTTATAATTATATTGAATTTGCAATTTGTAAATATTTAAAATATATTAAATTATGTAAGTTAACACAAAATTGCTATTTGGGCAATATACAGAACATCAGCAATTTTAGTTTTAAGTACTTTTTGTTGGTATAATCAATGTATACCAATTTGTATATAAACCACAAATTTAAACGAATAAAATATAGTTTCATACGAACAACTATCGAGTTATTGTTATTGTCATAGCACCCACCAGAGGCGAGCGGATAACAATCAACTAATAATCGAATTGTGTTTACTCTGATTAAGAATAAACCATTGGGATTATATTGTTATTGCTATCTGAAATGTCTACAAGGACGCAACACCAGGTCCACGAAGGAGAACTATAAACTGGCAAAACAAGCCGTTACAAAGTTATGTAGACGAACGAAGAGAGAATGGTGGAAGAGAAAGTGTGAGGAGACTGAAAGCTTCAATAAGGAACATCAATCGCGTAACTTCTTTCAACAGGTTAAAACCTTAAAGAAGGGCCCTCAAATTAGATCGACTGCTATTCAAAACGAAGATGGGGAGCTACAAGTAGACCTTAAAAATATTTTAGACACTTGGGCCGCTTATTTTGAGAATCTTCTCAACTTAAGTGACCAGAAACAAGTCGGGCGACGAGCAAAGCTTATTCGTGCGTCAAAGGTACATGTAGACGAACCCACCAAAGAGGAATTCGATGCGGCGCTATCAAAATTAAAATGCAATAAAGCACCTGGTATCGACGATATAACATCCGAAATGATTGTACATGGTGGTGAAACTCTATCCTAAAGATTGTTTGAACTTGTTCAAATGATATGGAGTACTGAAGCCATGCCACAGGACTGGAACACAGCTATGCTGATACCAATCCATAAAAAAGGTAATCGCCTACAATGTGCAAACTACAGAGGAATCGCTCTACTCTGCACAGCATATAAGATCTTTTCTTACATTTTGCTATCCGAAATCAATCCTTTTGCTGAACAACTGTTTGGAGAATATCAGTGTGGCTTCCGGCGGGGCCGAGGTACCACCGATGCACTTTTCTCGATAAGGATGATTTTGGAAAAGTGTCGAGAGTTCAACATACCAGTGCACCAACTCTTCATTGATTTCAGACAGGCCTACGACTCTCTCGAACGAGAGACTCTATGGTCTGCCTTGGTGTCAATGGGAATTCCTGGTAAACTGGTATCACTATGCAAAATGACAGTACAGAACTCTCAATGCTGTGTACGAGTAGAGAACGAAATATCAAAGTTTTTTAAAGTCGACTCCGGATTAAGACAAGGTGATGCTATCTCTCCTATACTTTTTAATTTAGCCTTGGAATATGTGTGCCGTCAAAAGAAACTGCCGACCAACAACAATATCTTGTCAATAAACTCAGTACAGATGATTGCATACGCTGATGATTTTGTCATCCTCGGCCGAAGTGAAGCTGTTATGAGTGAGACTTTTAAGTCGCTTGAGAGTGGAGCTAGAAAAATTGGTCTTCAAATTAACTACAATAAAACCAAACATATGAATGTTTCAAGAGAGTCTGAGAAGAAAGATTTGATGTGTGGCGATGAACGAATTGAGGGAGTTGAATCTTTTAAATATTTGGGATCAATGCTTGACTCAAACAACAGCATACTTACAGATATAAAAGCTCGAATCGCTGCAGGTAATCGAACTTTCTACTCAATCAAACCTCTCCTTGGATCTCCGTATGTATCAACTAACACCAAGCTCAAGTTATACAAGACATTGATTAGACCGGTTGTGATGTATGGGTCACAAACGTGGACCCTTACACAAAATGACGAATCGCATTTATCTGTATTTGAGCGTAAGATCCTACGCTACATTTTTGGTCCACTTAAGACAGACGATGGAGAGTGTGGAACCCGATATAACTTTGAGATCAGAGACCTTCTTGAGGGTCCTGATATAATAGGTTGTATCCGTTCTAATAGGATTGCTTGGTTTGGGCATGTTCTACGAGCCGATTCACAGTCTGGAATGATTAGAAAAATGTACGTTAGTACCCCAGGGAGTGGGCGACCGCGAGGTAGACCACGACTACAATGGGAGACTGACGTAATAAACGACCTTAAAAAAATTCGGCTGCCATGGTAATTATGTCGCTGTTGCGAATGACCGTGGTGAATATTCGAAGCTGATTAGCCTGGCAACGCTCCTACATGGAGCATGAACGCCGTTAAAAAAAAAAAAAAAATATAAAATATAAATATATAAAGTGAAATATTTTATGAAGGACAAAAATTCTCAAAGTATATTATGAAAATTTACTAATATACTTTTTCCATTATTGACAATTTTTTTTTCATTAATAAAATTGTCATTTTTTCTTTTCTTGTTTCACAACTGCAGGGAGTGACTAAAATAGTGTATTTTCCTACAAGAGATGAAAACATTGTTTTTTTCGTGAGAAAACATTTGTTCACGAGACGCGCTAGCGTCGAGTGAGACATGTTTACGAACGAAAAACGTTTTTATCTCGCGTAGGAAATGCAATTTTTTATAACAGTATATATAATCGATATTTACTATCAATTATAAAGTTAGAAATCGACAACAAAACATTCAAAATTCATATTTTTTTTTTTCATGGCTACGTTGTTTAAAATACTTTAAAAAATTATATGAAAAACCATAGAAACTTCAATTTGTTATTCTTTTTACACTAGTGAAATATTAGTAGTATATTAGGAGTATATATAAATATAGAGAGAACATAACTTTAAAATTGTATGAAGAGAGACATTACAAATCGTGATCACTAATATGTCATATTCAATTTCTCTTTTTGCCATTTGCATTTCTCTTTATTTACAACAACAAACTATTTTATTAAATTATAAATTAAAAACAATTAGATAATTTAAAACGAAACAAAAAGTAAAATCTATTCTTTTTAGTTGTGCTAATATTTATAAAATGAATGAAAATAATTACGAGAGTATTTTACATTTATTGTGTTATTTCCAGTTATTTTATAATAGTGAATATTTTATTATTTTATAATGCCCACGTGCAAATATTTAAGTTATGTAAATATGTATCCTGAAAGTATGTTATGAAAACTTGCTGGTGACCAACTTTTCATTATGAGCTAGTTTATTTTTAATAGATAAAAGATCAAAAATTATACTTTTGGTTAGAATGATATCTTAATCCGTCATTTTTTTCATTTCTTTTTGTACAATCGCAGGGAGGACAAACTATTATTTTTTTGTGGTAGGTTTTTTTTTATAGATTTAAAAGAAACTCGCAATAATTGTACAATTTTGAATCAAATGAAAAATTTACGCACGTCTTTGGGAAGACAAACCTGTTTCTCTCTGAGAGAAATAAAGGAAAACAAACAAACAAAAAAACGATTTGACATAAGAGCAGTCACGGTAAATACTAATTATGGTGATCGGTTGAGTGAAATAGACTTTTCATTTGTTATCATAGAAAAACTATTATTTTTTTGTGGTAGGAGTTTTTTCTTTTTGATTTAAAACGAAGTCTCAATAATTGTACAATTCAGATCAGATGTAAAAGTTACGCACGTCTATTTGAAGAAATTTAGGTTTCTCAAGGAGTGAAACAAATAGAACAAAATACGATTTTGCAGATTCCGTTAAAAATTGGTTATGGTGATCGGTTGGTCAAAGCAACCACAATACTATATCATACAGTACTACGAAATATAATTTTTGATGACTTTTATGCATCTTGACTGTAATTAGCTTTATATGTTCCTCATTACTTGAATATTCTAAATTTATTGAAGTCTCAAATTTGTTCTTTCCTCATTTTTATAAATTGACTTATGTTTAAATGGTATTTTAATTAGCGAAGCTATATCGATGTACTTGATCTCGCTCTCTATATCGATATGCTGCATACTTACCAGTAGGCAAAAATTTAAAATTGATAAAAAAATTACAAATAAATTTCAGAAAACTAAAATTTTTGACCTGAGACACACATCTTTAAAAAGTAATATCTTTCGAACAAAAAAACAATATCTTTAAATTATAGGTAAGATGAATTTCCAAACTGTGATATTTTGAGCATTAAAGCAAGCAAAAATTTTGGTTACATATTTGTTTAGCTCTTGTTTTATACGCACGTTATGCACGTGCGAAATACAGTAGCTAGCGAATTCGTTCACATACATTTAAAATTTTCAATAAAATGCAATTAGATAAACTTCTACTTTTGCAAAGCACTATATATTTTGCTGTTTGTTGCATTAAACAATGCACTGTAATTCTGTGAAATAACGGTATCCATAAATTCATTTTTCGAGGAATTATTTTGACATCACCAAATTAGTTCATGTGAACAAATGTGCTCGTACCTAAATTATTCAATCAATCTAACTTATTTTATTATTTTTGAATATTAAAAAAATTAAATTTAAATATTTTGAAGACTTTTATATATTTCTGTAAGTATAAAATTAAATATTATAAAGTAATATTATTAATATGAATAGAAATTTACATGTTTCTCTAATTGTGTAGTGTGCGTAATAGTTTTTGCTAATACTAGTAAAGATGCGACCAATTTCTAAACAAAAACGGGGCGAAATTGAATATATGCTACGTAATAACTTTACTTATACGGAGATTTCACAGAAATTAGAATGCTCACGAGGATTAATCACGAAAATACGAAAAAATATGAACGATGATATCCCAAAAAACAGAAGTGGACCCAAAAACAGCATAACAGAAAAGGAAATGCGGCTTTTAGCACGAAATTTATCATAGGGAGTTATAGATACTGCAGTTGAGGCGACTAATTTAATAAATAGAGACCGTGAGAAAAGCGTATCTGTACATTCTGTACGGCGCAATTTCAAAAAATTTGGTTTAAAATCTGTGGTAAAGAAAAAAAAACCTCTACTAAAGCCACAACACAAAAAAGCTCGATTGCAGTTTGCAAAAAGGTATGAAAAATTTACAACTAGGGACTGGGAAAAGGTGGTTTGGTCCGATGAAACAAAAATTAACTTGTTCGGGTATGATGGTCGAAAATATACTTGGAAAAAACCAAATGAGCGCCTTTATGAAAGATTAATTCAGCCTACAGTAAAGTTTGGGGGAGGTTCATTGATGATATGGGGATGTTTCATCGGAGACAAAGTTGGCATGATTCATAATATCATTGGCAAAATGGATCAAAAGATGTATATTGACATCATGGATAAATATATGTTGGGTAGTCTTAAGATGTGGAAAAAATGTGTCCGCGACATAACATTCCAACAGGATAATGATCCAAAACACAAGCCAAAGAAAACAATGGAGTGGTTTAAGAAGAAGAAAATTAAATTGCTGGAATGGCCAGCTCAATCGCCCGACCTCAACCCAATTGAGCACCTTTGGGGGGATCTCAAGATGGCAATAAATGAGGTGGATCGCTCACGCGCGAATAAGGCAAAATTGTGGACCATAATCCAAGAAAAGTGGAAAACACTCAGCGGAAATCGTAGCAGGGTACTTTGTAATAGCTGGCTAAGGCTGGCTATACAAAGTACTAGACATTTTAAAAGTGGAAAAAGTGTCAGCGAGCATAATTGTTCACACCATTTTTTTACTAAAATTATCACAAATAATAATTTTGACATTTTATGTAACTTTTTTTTTTGTTTTTTAGTGTAAATAGTACCATGAAATATAAATAAAAATTTGAAGTTAAGCTGGAATAATATATTTAAATTTAAAATAAACTTTAATGTTTTTTTAATAACATGTGAACGAATTCGCTAGCTACTGTATATGTATTTTTATTTGTGCAAATAATACAGAATCTTACTCGTACAAAAAATCTTTTATGCAATTCGGGCATAAAGTGTCTTTTTTGCTTTCAAATGATTGTTTCTGTCGGAAAGCGCCCTGTGCAACAATTTCACTCTTAAAAAGACATACTTTACGCCCTTAATACATAAATAGCTATTTTCTATTCGTTTATTTGTAATGCATTAAAATTCATTACATGATTTAAATTATTGATTTTAATTTTATGATTATTTTGCTTTTTGTTTGAGCGAGTATTCAGGATCTTCTAAACTTGTCTTAAAAATTTCCAAAAATTTAAATTCATCAATTTTATCAAAATATTATAGTTTTGATACAATGCTTGAGTTAAACAATTTTGTCAATAAAAAATTGCACAAAACACATGTCTGTCAATACATTTATGTTTTCTTTGAAAATAGGGTTAAATTATCTGTTTTTCTTTTGAGTGTAGTATGTTGTCTCAAATATTTACGCTTTGGGGCGTGAAATAGTAATTTTACGCATTGTTATTTCAATTGGAAAAAGTAGCCTGCCATACAAAATACGCTCCCTCATTTGCAGGAGAAGAATGCGTATTTTACTCACTAGGGAATAAAAGATAACAAATCATGACAACAATGCTAGTTTTTACAGAAACAGTAATACATAGGATAACTTCAAACAAATTTCAAACTTTCATTTCAAAAATACTGATTTTCGTTTTCTTTAAATGATTAGATTTTCGTTTTTTATATCATAATTAAATTGTAAACGTGCAAAAAATATTATATACACCTTGGAAGACCGCATGCCATCTTGTTATGTCGTCGACTGGTGATCGATGACCCAGCTATCTATAATCCTTAGTGTGGTCATACACTATTTTTTTTTTCGTATCAGAATTGCCTTCGCATAAGTTTTTTTATAGTCGTTTTGCCGTCTGTCCTGGACATATGGTTTTATACTCAGTCCATGGTCATCCTTTTTTCTCTGTATTTTTTTTAGTGCCACCGAAAATTTCCTATCAGATGAATGTTGTGAAATAATTCGCCAATGTAATTTCCTCGTCCAGTGTATAATCGTTAATATCTATGAAATTCGTCAAGTCACCTAAAACGAATTAATATAAATTAACCCCTAGTTCCGCTAATCAATATATATTCTCTGCAACCAATCGTCTGTTGATTAATAATATTCCCCCCGGTAGTTTTCTATTAATTAATGAATCCCGGTAAAACTATGATAAGATCAGTTGTTTATTTTTCATTAATCCGTGCTGATGTTATTTACATATTTAAACCATCCAACTGTTTTTTTTGTGTGAATAATTCCTTTCGTTGCAAAAAAATAATTTCCCATTTACAAACTATCAGTACGTATTTTCTTACTGGGTGAAATATAATATTTTGAAATTACGAAAAACTACATTACTATTTTCGGTATTAAATTCTTATAAATAGCATTTTTGTATCTTAGCCGATCTCTTATATTTTCGTAGTCCATTGTGACTCTTAGTTTTGGATCAGACACGAAGTCAATTTTCTGATAGGAATGGGTTTGACATTTTGTTTTTTGATGAGTGATGTTCACGTTTCTTTTTAATTTGACTCGTGCATAACTCTAGTTTTAAAAACAAAATTAGTAAATTTTACCTTAAAATGTCAATGAATAACCTGTGACGTGACCCGCATTACTGATAATTTCGTGGAAAATATATACCAATATCTTGTGGCGTTTGGATTATTGATTTCATCAACTACTATATGATAAAATCAGGCAGCTGGCATATATACATTTCAAATTGACCACCTCAAGGGCAATAATTTTAGCCAACTGCAATACGTCACTGATTTATTCCGTTGAATATCAACCATAACTATGGATCCGGTTGACCGTATGGGCTAGGCAGTGTATTCAATGGATGACGGAGAGGGAGCGACCACTAACCTCAGGTGAGTCGTGCTCTTAATTATGTTTTATTTTTCTTGTGTGTAATGTGTGTAAGTACATGAATGGGTGTAGACGTGTGTATGGGGATTCGTATGAGTGAGTATATTGGTTGCATACGCATGCGATAGTCAAACTCCAGTTGGAAGCAACTCGAAATTCTGGCATGTATATTGTTTAACAAAAATTTATGGATAAATCATTATAAATACTTAAACTTAAACATGATGGGTGATAACAGTTGTTAAAATTAAAACCAAATCGACCGTGAACCGGTTAGTGTATTGCCGTTTACATTTCATTGTGTATTGTGCATCTGCTTAGAGCATGAGTTAACAGTTTTATTTTTATTGTTTCTGGATTAACAAATTAGGATCGGAGTACTGATGATTTCAATTGCCTACAGACCATTTGAACTGAAATTAACATTGATGTTTGCTTTGGTGCAGCACCGCAACACTTCAAATGGTAATAGTGGTTAATAACTTAACTATCATTATGAACGATATGGAAAAGGTTGTAAATGTTGTCGGTAGGTATGTTTAGGAAACAACTAAAGTCTTTAAGAACTTCGACCGCAGTACCAACAATGACGAGATCGCATTGGCTTGTTGGAGCTGCTTTGGCTCAACCGAAGGGGAAGCTGTACATGAAGCTACCATGATAGATTGCTTTCCTTTATGCATGTGCAACAAACAAAAGGGGATGGTCAATGTAAGCCAGTTAATCTACCCTCGGTAATAATGATTTATGTAGTACGTTCATGCTTCTTTTACTCAATGTTCCTGAGAATACGACTTCGTTATCGTATGTTCTCCAACTACATGTCCGGATACTATTAGCCGAGTAACATTAACTTAACGATGATATAATGCATTATTGACTTCGTTTGTATACTGGTTCGAGGATGTATTTAAAGTATCACACAATAAACTTCATTCGGTTGAGTTGATATTTAATACGATTTCCAAAATCATTGAACACAGTTTGGTCTAACCGTTACTATTCGGCAAGTGCGAAACGACGATTAAGTTTTTTTTTGGTCAACCGATAAACCCGGGGATGAATGGATGCTTTTGGGTGCGCATGTGTGTATGAATGGGTGTGAGAATGCATGGGCGTCTGTGAGTTTGCACGGGATATGAATGTGTGGGTGAATAAATCTATAATTAAAACCTTGAGTATTGTTTCTCTCCGAAAATAAATTTACAGGTTATAAATTGGCATGGTAGGAGTTGACACTTTACCATTATGAGTATTTTTGGTTTCCTTTTTCTTTTAAATTGTATTATACTGTGGGATTTAATCACTTATTAACAACAACCCATTGATGGAAACTATAAAGGTAACGAAGGGGGAATGATAGCTAGTGATGAGATCTATTGTGTGATCTGAATAATAATTTATAAGAAATATTTTATTTCCGTCACGAGGCTCCTGATGGCGCTAGTAATGATAGCGGAGGTTTTACCGGAACTATATACAGCTTCAACAACAAGAGAATACCGATAATGTATGGGTATAATTATACATAAACCGTCCAGAGTGTCTGAGACTGGCAATTGAAACAATAAATGCACAAATTAATGATACACTTATAAAATCTAAGTGAAGCTATCACCACGAATGATCAGGCAAGTCCTTCCAAAAATGCTATTATTTCCTGTTCTACGACTCCTGTCATATTTTCAGCTAATATAACCAATCCTGTAACTCTTTCTAACAATGACAACAGTAACAATACTCATAATTTTACTAGTCCAGTTTTTTTATGTTGTTTTTTTTTTTTGTAATATCTCCCTTTTCCAATAATTTTGAAAAATTGACTACAATGTGGATTAGAAACCATTACTTAAATTTAAATGAAACTAATGATAATAATAACCATATCCCAACTAATGGCAATATAAGCCATAGTACTAATGATAGCTTACAAGATTAATTGGCCATCGTGTGTGTGTGTGTCTGGGTATATGTGCATGCATGTTAGTGTGTGTGGGAGTGAGTGTATGAGATGTGAGAGTGTGAGAATATGGGAGTAGATGTAAAGGTTGGACGTGGTGATCGCGGTTCTTTCGCCAAAAGGGTCGCCAGAGTCTCATTTTTTCACTTGTCTTTTTTTTCATTTCCGTATTTATTTTGTTTATCGCGTACATTTCCGTATTTGTGCTGGAGTAGCTGGAATTCTAACTCGAATCCAATGCTGAAGCTAGTCAGGAGCAAATAAATAACCTCCTCAGTTACGCGACCTGCCATGCCTATTCGTTACAATCTTCCTAAGTCTTCGCCCTTGGCCCCTTGGGAGAAAAACATGCACTTCTCTCCCTTGGTGCATAATCTACTATTTCGAAAGTATTTTTGTTCTCAACAAATGCAACCGGCGGAGTGCTTTTTGTTGCGAAACCATTTGTTTTTTGATTTTCCGTCTTCATCTATCATATACATATGTTCATTTTTCCGAAATGCCGAGATGATGCACATTGTAATACGTCGATTTTTATATGTGCATACTTTAAATAAAAAAGAGGCAGATTCGTCGCTTTAATATTGAAATAACGTATGCCATATATACGTTGTTATTATATAATGGGTGCGCTGCATTCCCCATAAGGATGTCTATAAAGTGGCATTTTAACATTTTCCAAATATTTTATAACTGGAGGTGAAAATTAATATATTGTTAATTAACGTACATGCAAATTTGGTTAAATATTGAAATAGCGTAACTGCATGTACGATATTCTAATTCCTACAGAATAATAACTTGGGTAGAATCAGTGTCGTATATTTTTACATACATTACGATCGCCACCCGAAATGGTAAATATAAAATATTGTATAAGCATTATTCATGACAACATGATATGCCGGTTCATATAAATAAAAAAGTGTAAGAATATCAAGCTTTATTTCAATAATAATTAGTTTTAGGCTTAATCGTACTTCCATGCAGAATGAAGTATCTTATATGAAATATGAAATAACGTATAAGGTACCTGATTGACTTTTCAAGTCTTTTTAGGTAGAAAAGCCAGCAGGTACCAATGTGAAAATTTAATATACTGTGGGGAAATTAGTCAAGAGTAATTGGTAGAATTTTTTTTTCCATTCAATAGTTTTTCCATTCAATAGTGCTCATATTCATTCAATAGTGCTGCCGAGTTTACGAAAATCAGAAAATCGAAAAATCTTTAAACCCAATTATCTCGAAACTACACTTTTGCGAATACGTTGTTTCATTATTAAAGCGACAATATAAAGTCTATCTAAATCGATCAAATACAATATAATATGACAACATGATAAGTCTGCTTAAAAATCTTTGCAAATTAAAATTCTATAGTAAAACAAAAAAAAACAAAATTCAACAAAATGATTCTCATTTCACCAATTAATTTATCTTTTAATAATTAAATAATTATTGCATATATCATGCGTTCAATAATAAAATAAAATTCATAATATTTTTATATAAATTTCCATAAAATTAATTTTTTGTTTCTTAATTTTTTATCTGTTATACCATCTTCATCAAAATTTGTCGCATGCAAAAACCAACAATAAAACTAAAATAAACGAACAAACAATACATTGAAGTTTTCACGGGATATCAAAAATGCAAATTTTCAGTCTTTGCGATATTTTACGTCCGAGATGTAACAAAACAAAACACAAACAAAAATGTCATCAAGTATTTCTGTGGGAAAGAGTTTAGTGATTGTCGTTTGATATATGTATTTTATCTTTTTCCCAAGTTTATTTAGTTTTGGAACAAGAATCAATTCATTTTATATCAGATGATATTCGGTTGTTTGTCATATTTGGCATTTCTAATTGGAATGCAAAAATTTGTCATTTTATTCAAACTGTAATTTTGATAGTATTCCGTTACCGAAAAGATGCATCTAATCTGTTAATCGTAGAAACTATAATTGAGAAAAGGCGTCGCCTGATTGAAGAAGTGCTGCATCACTGGCTTATTTGTATCTCACTTTTTCGCAACTCAAATAGGATTTTTTATTATTATTATTTGAAATCAAACACAGATGACAGAATAGCCCACCCAGTTATTTCATTAACATCAACTTATACCTACACATACTAGAAATGAAATAAATCAATATTGGAGCCATTTGATTAGATTTCATGGGTTAAAAATTTCAACAAATTCATTTCAAAATTGGACCAAATGGCGGAGGTCTCCGGAACACCTGTAAGTTTGAATCTTCAATAACTTCTTATTCTGGATTTCAATCGTACTGAAACTTGGTAATTAAGGCATTCGCACTATTTCCAGAATTTACGCGTATTATCGGTTTGTACTTTGTCCTTTCCGTTAAAACGTCTTTTTACTTCACCACAATTTTAAATTGTGTGAAGTAATGCAATCTATAGAGAAAAAATAAATCGTTTATACCCCAATCTCGATTTTCGATCTTATTAAACTTAGTATATAAGGTTTTAGTATTGTTTCTAATATTTCAACAAACCACAAATTTGCTTAAGGTGTTTATTCCTACTGTAGCCTACAATTACCGGTCGATTTTTATAAAACGATTGTTAAAAATCTTCTTTTTATATATTAAAACGCTAACGCAAAATTTTGTGGAGCCTAGGGCTTTTTTATTCGAATTTTGATTGATTTCAAATTTTCAGTGCTAACTGATATTACTGTAACTTAGGTCTGGGATTGGGATTGGGATTTTTCGGATCATAAATAAAAAAGTTATTATATACGAAAAACTTTTTATATACATATGCATTATAAGTTTGCATACATACAAAAACGAAATTAAAAATTTATTTTATTTTTTATATTTTTTTTTTTATATATTAGCTATCGAACAACGAACAACGAACAACAAAAACGAAACTTAAAAATTTATTTTCTTTTTTATATTTATTTTTTCTCATCTCAGTTAGTTTATTTATTTCTTTAGAAGTGAATAAACGTACATTTATTTCATTTCGAAACGTAATTTCATTTCGAAGTTTTTCTTATGCGTGAGATAGGTTTTGAGTTAGATCGTGTTATTTTTTTATATTTTCTTTTTTATATTTTCTTTGGTAGTGGGTAGTAATAAACGTATTGTATGCGTTCTAATAAAATTTCAGTGTATTTCATTTCAGTCGTCTTTTGTCTTTGTACATGGAAGGTTTTCGATATTATTTCGATTATTTTGTTTATTGATATAAAGATATTTGATAATTGATATAAAGATATTTGATATTGATATAAAGATATTTTGTTTATTGATATAAAAATTGATTTTATTTGTTTGATACTTTTGATATATTGATATATTTATTTATTTCGATGCCAAGACCACGTCGTAAACGATTGGATGTGAGTGGTAGATCGAGTCGTCGGAATAAAAGAGATCATATGCGTAGTATGCGTAATAATGTTGATTTTATGAATGATGAAATGAATGGTAATAATGATGGAATGAATGCTGAAGCTGATGTAGGAATGATTGTTGTGAATGATGAAGTGAATGTTGATGATATGAATGGTGTCATGAACGGTGTCATGAATGGTGTCATGAATGTTGCGAATGAAGAAATGAATGATGATTTAGAATTGAATGTGGTGAATGATGATATTCCCTTTGTAATTTTGAGAGATTCGTTCAAGTGTGCTTTGAATGTGATTCCAGGTAACTTTGATTCGTATGTTTGTGGTGCTTTGGATATCAGCTGTCGTTTTTGACATGCCAAACATTTTGCAAGAATAATGAAGCGTTTCAAATAATAATGATGCGTTTTCTTTGTGTTGCCATAAAGGCAAAGTCAATTTACCTCCTCTTTCTGAAAATGCATTTTTCTCTAATATTTTCGAAGGATTGAATTCAAATGATAATGCTATAAAAACACGTTCTAAAATTTTTCTTTCAAATATTCGTTCCTATAATTCTGCATTTGCAATGATCAGTTCTGAATGTAATATAGCGGATTCTACTGCACGTTGTATTTATCATTTTAAAATTCATAATATTTTTTATCATCGTACTGGTGCTTTAATTCCTGCTTATAGTCGACCTCCAATGTATGCACAATTATATTTTTATGATGTTGATACTGCTGCTAATATGAGAATGAATAGAAATGCCAATGTATGTGAAGTTTTTCTGATGCGTGAGATAGGTTTTGAGTTAGATCGTGTGAATCCTTTTGTTCGTTCTTTCAAATCAATGCATGAATTTTGTGAAAGACCTGAGAATGTTACTGCTGATGTGTCAATGGTTATAAAAGTTAACAGAGAATGTGATATTCGTCGTTTTAATGATGCTGTTCAAACTGATGTGACTGCTATTTTTAAAAATGATGATGGTGAACCACCTTTTGAAAGAAATATGATTGTTTTTTCAAAAAATGCAAATAAAATTCGTTCTGTTTCTGTCCTTGATTCTTCTTTGGATCCTTTAGCTTATCCTTTGTTGTTTCCAAATGGTGATACTGGGTGGTACGTTAATATTCCACATAATTTAGTTTCAACTTCACGTGCTAATGTGTCACGTACAAAAGTTACAATGTTGCAATATGCATCTTATCGCCTTGCTATACGTGATGGTTTTAGTCTTTTGCATCGTTCTCAAAAATTATTTCTTCAATGGATTGTTGATATGTATGTTCGTATCGAAGGTACACGGCTTCATTACATTCGTTCAAATCAATCTACTCTTCGTGCTGATTTGTACAATAATTTAACAGATTTCTTGCATCAAAATCGCAATGGCGATGATAATATGCAAGTAGTTGGTCGTAAAGTAATTTTGCCATCTTCTTTCACCGGTTCACCACGTAACATGTATCAAAATTACTTGGATGCAATGTCTATTGTACAACATTTCGGTAAACCTTCTTTATTTATAACAATGACATGTAATCCTCAATGGCCAGAAATTGTTGATAATTTGAGTAATTATGAGTCTTCGAATTTTCGTCCTGATATTGTTGTGCGTGTGTTTAAAGTGAAACTTAAAGAGCTCATAGATTGTTTAATGAAAAAAAAAAGATTTTCGGTTCTGTCAAAGCACTTATATATACCATTGAATTTCAAAAACGTGGTCTTCCGCATGCTCATATTTTGTTAAATTTATCAGATGAAGATAGAATTGATGGAAATGAAATGATTAATAAATTTGTATGTACTGAAATCCCTGATCCCATTCTTTTTCCTAAATTACATGAATATGTGAAACGTCATATGATGCATGGACCATGTGGTGCTCTAAATCCCAATTCTGTTTGTATGAGAGATGGTAAATGTAGTAAGAATTTTCCAAAACCTTTTTCTGAAAATACTAAAGAATCTGTGAATGGTTATCTATTGTACCGTCGACGTGATAATGGTATGAGTGTTGATGTACGTGGTGCATCTCTTGATAATAGATATGTTGTTCCATATAATCCTTATCTTCTTGCAAAATTCAATTGTCATATTAACGTTGAAATATGTACGACTGTTAAAAGTGTGAAATATGTTTACAAGTATGTATATAAAGGGTATGATTCTGCCAATGTTGAATTGAGAGTGAATGGAGAGAATGCAGTGAATAATGATGATGCGATTGTGGGAAATGAAATTCAAGATTTTTTGAATGGACGGTATGTTGGTTCGACTGAAGCTGCTTGGCGCATATTTTAATTTTCTTTGCATTTTCAATTTCATACAATTATTCGACCTGATTGTCATTTGCCTAATAGACAAAATGTTTATATCAGGAATGGTAATGTGGCTGGTGCAGTCGCAAATGTATCAAGAACAAAATTGTTAGCATTTTTCCATTTGAATTCCATTGATAATTTAGCTAATGAGTTTTTGTATACAGAATTACCATTACATTATGTTTGGCATGATCAAAGTAAATCGTGGAAAAGAAGACAACGTGGGGCTGATAAAGTTGTTGCTCGATTATATATGGTTCCTCCAAAAGATATAGAATTGTTTCATATGCGTTTACTTCTGTTGCATGTTCGTGGTCCAAAATCTTTTTCTGATCTACGTATGTATGAAGGTGTTGAGTACCCTACTTTTGTTGCAGCATGTGAAGCTCGAGGTATTGCAACAAATGATAATGAATGGCGTGAATGTTTACTTGAAGCTTCAGACATTCAATCACCA
The DNA here is from genome assembly GCA_963693315.1 of Diogma glabrata. Lineage (NCBI taxonomy): Eukaryota > Metazoa > Arthropoda > Insecta > Diptera > Cylindrotomidae > Diogma > Diogma glabrata. The sequence continues at coordinate 142,294,646 of OY856188.1, read as the reverse complement.
AAACTGTTTCGTCAATTATTTGCATTTATCTATTGTTTGAATGTTCCTCCGAATGCTTTAGCTTTATGGATTGAATTTAGAAACAGTATGATTGAAGACTTTTTACGAAATTACGATGAAGATGTGTCAATTAATCGAGCCTTGATTGAAATTAATGAAATTCTTTTTACACATAATACTTCATGTGGTGATCTTGGTCTTCCGATTCCACAATATAACTTACAGATTGGCGATGTAGGTCATTTTGATATTGAAGAAGAAGCTATAGTTTTCGATAGAATGTATGAAAATGCAAATAATGAGCAACGTAGTGTGATTGATATTGTTTTGCGTGAAGCTCAATTTCATGATACTGGAAGTAATGTTTTTTTCTTGACAGCTCATGCAGGTTGTGGCAAAACTTTTGTTCAAACGGCAATCATTCATAAATTAAATTCGTTAAATCTTTCGTGTATTATAACTGCCTTCAGTGGTATTGCATCAACTCTTTTGATTGAGGGGCGAACTTTGCATAATGTTTTCAAATTACCAATTCCATTATTAGAGAATATAACTCCAAACAGTGTATATGGCACATATATTAATAATGCATCAATCATTACTAGGAAGGCCCGGCGTGCTTCGCTACGCTTATAAATAAAGTTTTTGCGTAGACCACGCTTATAAATAAAGTTTTTGCGTAGACATTTTGTTGACGTAGAAGCAATGATTTCAAAAAGTGGTAATGAGAAATGCTAGCATATAATTTTTAATTTTTCTTTTTAAATATATGAATGAAAAATAATCAGAACTCTAGCTGATCAGTTCGGATATATGAAAAATTAGCGATCAAATAAGTTTTCAAGTAAGCTTATTTGATCTCTAACTTATTTGATCGCTAATTTGTCATATATCCGAACTGATCAGCTAGAGTTCTGATTATTTTTCATTCATATATTTAAAAAGAAAAATTAAAAATTATATGCTAGCATTTCTCATTACCACTTTTTGAAATCATTGCTTCTACGTCAACAAAATGTCTACGCAAAAACTTTATTTATAAGCGTGGTCTACGCAAAAACTTTATTTATAAGCGTAGCGAAGCACGCCGGGCCCTCCTAGTTTCAATAAATATGAGAAATATTCCATCAGCTTTTGGGGTACATTGGACAAAGGGTTAGGGAGGCCACCATACTTTATGGCAGCGTAGCTAATCGCATGTTCGGTAGGTACAAACCCAGCATCTTTTCAGCACAAAACGCATCATTTGGAGGGAAAGGCTCCGTTTCTATCAATATATATCATACAAAAGCAAGGTCACAATCGTGGTTTTAAAAACTAAATGGGTCATAACTCGGTCCCAAATCATGTAAGGGAGGTCTATTTTTTTAAATCTTTGGTTTTCTAACCACTTTGCAAATTTTAAAACCGCATCTCGTTAAGTTGAAAATTCGTTGAGAAATTTAATTTTGCAACTAAGGAATTTTCGCCGTTTTTTGAACCGCTGTAATTGTTGTTAATGTTGAATATAGGTAAAGGCAACACAAATGTTAATTAAAGTTGAAATTTTACTCTTTCGATTGCCGTCAAGCAGATTCAGATAAAAACTCAGACCTTGCGGCCTGCCCAAAGTTAACAACTTTTTTCAGACATTAAGTGCAAAATGAAATTGTGCAAAAACTATTAAGCCGAATGAAACGTTCTAAAGCTTATTTTTTTTGTTGAGGTTTCAGCTATAAGATAGAGTAGTCAATTATATAATACACAATTATTTGCAAATAACTAAATTCAATTGAAAAATATCGTTTCTTAGACATTTTTTCGCAGTTTTTTCCAAAAATTAGCAACCAAAATAAATTGCTTTTTCTTTTTTTTATTTTAAGTTATAGAAAAACATTTAAGGAACAAGAACGTTTCATGTCACCAGCATACTAAAGTGCACCATTAACGAGCTATATCGCTTACAAGGAAGCAAAAAAACATTTGCAGCCGAATTTGTTGAATAACTCCAGTCCCCAGGTTCCGGACGAGTGGACTCGGTGGACAGGTCCATTATGTGAGTACCCTTCCCCAGAGAATAAAAAATTGGACCTGTAACCGACAACAACACGTAAGTTATCTTTTTCCGTTATTCTATGGGCCTACTAAACAGATTCTTGGAGTTTTACGCAAAGAGTCTTATGTTTAATAAACAACGCTGCTCAAACTAAAAATAAAGTCTTCTTAAAAGTCTTTGCCAAGAACTATATAAAAACCCTTTACACAGACTGAAGTCTTGATAAATCAAAACTTTGAGATTTCAGTCTCACTTCATATTTTCCTTCGGTCTAAAAGACCTAAGTGTTACATTTTCGAGCTAAAAGTGAAATTCTTACCTCTTTTTTTGGCATTTTTTGACGTTTTCCTAATAATTCTAAAAGAGCAACGAAAACGCAAAAAAAAAATATTGCGACGCTGATGCATAGGCTGACTTCACCACAGCTCTGGAAACATAGTGTTCTGGATATATAATGAGCTAATATCCATAAAATACTTTAATTAAAAGCTAACCAATATTATGGACTTCGTAGTTCTAATAATAAAAATATTAAAGCAGGCAGTAGTATCCCAACAAACATAAATTCTGTTGTAGGAGAAAAAGTAAAAATTTTTTTTCGGAAGTGACAAAGCGGAAGTTAGGATGCAGAACTGTTGTAAACCGTACTAAATGTGTATGTACAAAATTTCATCTAACTCGATTATCGGGTACAGCAGTTATTGAGCTTCCAAAATAACATGTGCTTGGAGGACCCCCTACCACTTTGTTCACTATCACTAAAAAAACTAATCAGTTAATTGCCATACATATTTGCATCTTTTTTCAAAGTGTAATCAAAATTACTTAACGAACGAATGTTGTATGCTTCCAACAAACATTGAAACAATAAACAGGTGTTCGGGAGGACCCCACCACTTATCCCAATATTGTCCAAAAACTAGTCAATTCTTTTTCAATAATGTCTTTATCTTTTTTCAAAGTGTCATTAAAATTGAAAAAATTGAAAAAATGCTGACACAGTAAACAGGTGTTCGGGAGACCCCGTACCACTTATCCCAATATTGTCCAAAAACTAATCAGTTCCTTGTCATTTAAGTTTCCATCTTTTTCCAAAGTGTCATTAGAATTGATTAATGAATGAAGTCTGTATGCTCCCAACAAACTTTAAAAACAAAGTGTGAAAAGTCAGCAGTTGTATGGTAGACCCCCCGCCACTTTGATCAATGTGTCCTAACAGATGATAATTCTTCTTCTTCTTCTTCTTCTTACACTAATTGGAACCCTATTCCATAAGTTTCATCATAATCACTTCATTATTGTAGGCTGTAGTGTGCATAAAGACACTGAAAAAACTTCAAAAAAGTACAAAAAAAATTTTTTTACCGGAAGTAAAAAGCTGGAATTTGGGATACAGAACTATTTTAAACCGTACTACATACTCATGTCATACTCATGTACTACATACTCATCAAAATTCGTTCACGAACGAATGCTGTGTGCTCCCAACAAACATTGAAAAAAGTGTGACACATTAAACAGGTGTTCGGGAGGACCCCCAACACTTATTCCAATATTATCCAAAAACTAATCAGTTCTTTGTTACTTAAGTCTCCATCTTTTCCCAAAGTGTCATTAAAATAAATTCATGAACGAAGTCTGTATGCTCCCAACAAACTTAAAAAACAAAGTGTGAAAAGTCAGCATTTGTATGGTAGACCCCCCCACCACTTTGATCAATGTGTCCTAAAACATGATAATTACCTTTTCACATTAATTGGAACCCTATTCCATAAGTTTCATCATAATCACTTCATTATTGTAGGCTGTAGTGTGCATAAAGACACTGACAAAACTTCAAAAAAGTACAAAACATTTTTTTTACCGGAAGTGAAAAACCGGAAGTTGGGATGCAGAACTGTTGTAAACCGTACTACATACTCATGTTCCAAGTTTCATCCAATTCGCTTGTCAGGTACAGAAGTTATAGAGCTTTCAAAAAAACAGGTGCTCCAGGGACCCCCCACCACTTTGTTCACTATCGCTCAAAAACTAATCAGTTCTTTGCCATACATGTTTGCATCTTTTTCCAAAGTGTCATCAAAATTTGATAACGAACGAATGCTGTGTGCTCCCAACAAACATTGAAAAAAGTGTGACACATTAAACAGGTGTTTGGGAGGACCCCCACCACTTATTCCAATATTATCCAAAAACTAATCAGTTCTTTGTTACTTAAGTCTCCATCTTTTTTCAAAGTGTCATTAAAATAAATTCATGAATGAAGTCTGTATGCTCCCAACAAACTTAAAAAACAAAGTGTGAAAAGTCAGCAGTTGTATGGTAGACCCCCCACCACTTTGATCAATGTGTCCCAAAACATGATAATTATCTTTTCACCCTAATTGGAACCCTATTCCGTAAGTTTCATCATAATCACTTCATTATTGTAGGCTGTAGTGTGCATAAGGACACTGACAAAACTTCAAAAAAGTACAAAAAATTTTTTTTTACCGGAAGTGAAAAACCGGAAGTTGGGATGCAGAACTATTGTAACCGTACTACATACTCATATACCAAGTTTCATCCAATTCGCTTATCAGGTACAGAAGTTATAGAGCTTTCAAAAAAACAGGTGCTCCAGGGACCCCCCACCACTTTGTTCACTATCGCTCAAAAATTAATCAGTTCTTTGCCATACATGTTTGCGTCTTTTATCAAAGTGTCATCAAAATTCATTCACGAATGAATGTTTTATGCTCCCAACAAACATAAAAACCACCTGTTGTATGGTGAACCCTCCTACCCTTTATCCAATGTGCTCCAAAAGCTGATAAAATCTTTCCCATGTTATTTAAAAGCTTTTCGCAACGTTTCATGAAAATCGATCGGTAATTGTAGGCTACAGTAGGGATAAACACCTGAAAAAAAATATTGCGACGCTGATGCATAGGCTGACTTCACCACAGCTCGGGAAACATAGTGTTCTGGATATATAATGAGCTAATATCCATAAAATACTTTAATTAAAAGCTAACCAATATTATGGACTTCGCAGTTCTAATAATAAAAATATTAAAGCAGGCAGTAGTATCCCAACAAACATAAATTCTGTTGTACGAGAAAAAGTAAAAAAAATTTTTTTCGGAAGTGACAAAGCGGAAGTTAGGATGCAGAACTGTTGTAAACCGTACTAAATGTGTATGTACCAAATTTCATCCAACTCGATTATCAGGTACAGAAGTTATTGAGCTTCCAAAATAACAGGTGCTTGGAGGACCCCCTACCACTTTGTTCACTATCGCTCAAAAACTAATCAGTTCCTTGCCATACAATGTTGCATCTTTTTGCAAAGTGTCATCAAAATTATTTAACGAACGAATGTTGTATGCTTCCAACAAACATTGAAACAATAAACAGGTGTTCGGGAGGACCCCACCACTTATCCCAATATTGTCCAAAAACTAGTCAATTCTTTGTCAATAAAGTCTTTATCTTTTTTCAAAGTGCCATTAAAATTGATTAATGAATGAAATCTGTATGCTCCCAACAAACTTAAAAAACAAAGTGTGAAAAGTCAGCATTTGTATGGTAGATCCCAGTTTGAACAATGTGTCCCAAAAGATGATAATTATCTTCTTACACTAATTGAAACCTTTCCATAAGTTTTATCATAATCACTTCATTATTGTAGGCTGTAGTGTGCATAAGGACACTGAACAAACTTCAAAAAAGTACAAAAAATTTTTTTTACCGGAAGTAAAAAACCGGAAGTTGGGATGCAGAACTATTGTAAACTGTACTACATACTCATGTTCCAAGTTTCATCCAATTCGCTTATCAGGTACAGAAGCTATAGATCTTTCAAAAAAACAGGTGCTCCAGGGACCCCCCACCACTTCGTTCATTATCGCTCAAAAACTAATCGGTTCTTTGCCATACATGTTTGCATCTTTTTCCAAAGTTTCATCAAAATTCGATAACGAACGAATGCTGTGTGCTCCCAACAACATTGAAAAAAGTGTGACACATTAAACAGGTGTTCGGGAGGACCCCCACCACTTATTCCAATATTATCCAAAAACTAATCAGTTCTTTGTTACTTAAGTCTCCATCTTTTTGTAAAGTGTCATTAAAATAAATTCATGAATGAAGTCTGTATGCTCCCAACAAACTTAAAAAACAAAGTGTGAAAAGTCAGCATTTGTATGGTAGACCCCCCACCACTTTGATCAATGTGTTCCAAAACATGATAATTATCTTTTCACACTTATTGGAACCCTATTTCATAAGTTTCATCATAATCACTTCATTATTGTAGGCTGTAGTGTGCATAAAGACACTGAAAAAACTTCAAAAAAGTACAAAATAATTTTTTTTACCGGAAGTAAAAAACCGGAAGTTGGGATGCAGAACTATTGTAAACCGTACTATATACTCATGTCCCAAGTTTCATCCAATTCGCTTATCAGGTACAGAAGTTAAAGAGCTTTCAAAAAACAGGTGCTCTAGGGACCCCCCACCACTTTGTTCACTATCGCTCAAAAACTAATCAGATCTTTGCCATACATGTTTGCATCTTTTTCCAAAGTGTCATCAAAATTCGTTCACGAACGAATGCTGTGTGCTCCCAACAAACATTGAAAAAAGTGTGACACATTAAACAGGTGTTTGGGAGGACCCCCACCACTTATTCCAATATTATCCAAAAACTAATCAGTTCTTTGTTACTTAAATCTCCATCTTTTTGTAAAGTGTCATTAAAATAAATTAATGAATGAAGTCTGTACGCTCCCAAGAAACTTAAAAAACAAAGTGTGAAAAGTCAGCATTTGTATGGTAGACCCCCCACCACTTTGATCAATGTGTTCCAAAACATGATAATTATCTTTTCACACTAATTGGAACCCTATTCCATAAGTTTCATCATAATCACTTCATTATTGTAGGCTGTAGTGTGCATAAAGACACTGAAAAAACTTCAAAAAAGTACAAAAAAATTTTTTTTACCGGAAGTGAAAAACTGGAAGTTGGGATGCAGAACTATTGTAAACCGTACAACATACTCATGTACTAAGTTTCATCCAATTCGCTTGTCAGGTACAGAAGTTATAGAGCTTTCAAAAAAACAGGTGCTCCAGGGACCCCCCACCACTTTGTTCACTATCGCTCAAAAACTAATTAGTTCTTTGTCATACATGTTTGCGTCTTTTTCCAAAGTGTCATCAAAATTAATTCACGAACGAATGTTTTATGCTCCCAACAAACTTAAAAACTTTGTGGAAAAAACCACCTGTTATATGGTGGACCCCCCAACCCTTTATCCAATGTGCTTCAAAAGCTGATAAAATCTTTCTCATGTTATTTAAAAGCTTGTCGCAACGTTTCATGAAAATCGATCGGTAATTGTAGGCTACAGTAGGGATAAACACCTGAAAAAAAAACTTTTTAACCGGAAGTGACAAACCGGAAGTTGGTATGCAAGAATATTGGAAACAGTACTAAAATCTTATATACTAAGTTTCAATAAGATCATAGCCCGGAATCAGAAGTTATTCAAGATTTAAACTTAGAGGTGTTCGGGAGACCCCCCGCCATTTTGTCCAAATTTGAAATTAATCCAGATCTTCCATTTTAAAGTGAACCTGTATCATTTGCAAAAGTTTCATCAAGATCCTATGCAGAAAACTCACCCACCCACCCACCCACACACAGACGTACACCAAAATTTTTTTTGGCTATTTAGATAGAGGATGGTCCAAAACAAAGGATAAAATAAAATTTGAGGGATGTAAGATATTTTTTTTTCACGATAGATTGCATTACTTCACACAATTTAAAATTGTGGTGAAGTAAAAAACTTTTTAACCGGAAGTGACAAACCGGAAGTTGGTATGCAGAAATATTGGAAAGTACTAAAACCTTATATACTAAGTTTCAATAAGATCATAGCCCGGGATCAGAAGTTATTCAAGATTTAAACTTAGAGGTGTTCGGGAGACCCTCCGCCATTTTGTCCAAAATTGAAATGAATCCAGATCTTCCATTTTCAAGTGAACCTGTATCATTTGCCAAAGTTTCATCAAGATCCTATGCAGAAAACTCACCCACCCACCATCTGAGACCAGGAGCCTAATTACTGTCTTATAAATGTGTCAAAAAATACCGTTAAGTCAAAGGAATGATTTTCATTTATTGTTTTAACCAATTTTGACAAACACAAAATGGGAAACATTTTCGGTTAGCACCATTTATCAAATAAAATTAATTATTTGTATAACATAAAAAGCGGTCAACCGATCTCGAGTGATTCTTGATTGATTGAATCATCTTGAAAAAAGTTTCTATTTTTGATTTTGCAATAATTTTTGCAATATTTTAGAACTTTGAAATAAGTTTGAGTTTTTGATTTTGTTATAATTTTTTTAAATCATTTCAATCAGGCCCTTTTTTTGGAAAAAAATTCAATTAATGATTTGTATGACATGAAATTCAATTGAACATGAAATTGGTAGATAATGGGTTGTTTGTTTTTGAAAAGTTGAAATTGCTGAACGCTAATTGGAGAAGTTTTAGAGTAGTTTGCTGAGTGTATCATCTTTTCACTAAACTATGTCAATTTATGATCTGTTATAATTTTCTGGCAGCGTATTGATTTTTCGTGTTAGTTTTGTAATAAACTTCTTAATAGAAATAAAATACTTGTTACAAAGAATTTTATATTTAATATATATACATATATATATATTAAAGAATATAATAAGTCAGAATTTTGACCTAACCTCAAAAAACACCACGTAGTTTTTGTTTTTTTAATTTATTTATTTTTTTAATTTAATTTATTTATTTATTTGTTTTGTTTAAAAAAAACTTCTTTTTTGAGGTTAGGTAGAAATTCTGACTTATTTTATTTTCTTTATGTCAAACCCTTTCATTTGACACCCATATACAGGGGGTTGTAAGAAAAATCCCATCCGCCATTTTGTTTTTGCCGCCATATTGGATCTTATATTACGTAAGACGTCTTATTGTATACTACTCGTCATGCCCTTTTATTTGATACCCATCTCGAGGGGCTTCTAAAAAAAATATAGTCTATAAAAAAATATATATTGTTGATCCGCCATTTTGAAAATCACAAAACACCATACGGCATAAAAAACTAGAAGGTCTAAAAAAAATTTTAAGCACAAATGCATTTAATAATATTTAAAACTAAAGTGTGCAGGGGGGGTGGCTGATTTGACCGAGAATACCCCATATATATATATATATATATATATATATATATATATATATATATATATATATATATATATATATATATATATATATATATATATATATATATATATATATATATATATATATATATATATAGATATATATATATATATATATATATATATATATATATATATATATATATATATATATATATATATATATATATATATATATATATATATATATATATTAGACTGGTCGTTAAAAACTAAATTTTCCGAGACGCCCCCTAGAAAAATTCTTTGTGGTCAAAAAACCACAACGGCATTATTTTTTTTTTTTTTAAATCAAAAGAACACGTGCCGCAAAATCGTCGAAGTTGAATTTTTGAAATATTCGTAGATTTTTTCAAATATCTCATAAAATATGCAGATGTCAAAAAAAATCACATAACCATTTTTGTAGGAAATTTAATTTTCTACAAAAAAGGTCCAAGTCATTTTTTCCCGAAAACGTATAGTTCTCAAGATATTTTGAAAATGAACTTGTAAGTTTTCGTAATTTTTAAAAAACATAAAAAATAAAGATGACGGAAAAGTCCTAATTTTTTTCTTATGCTATAGAATGAAATGTATAAAAAAATAATCGTGACAAAAAAAATTAAAATTAGTACTTTTTCGTCGAAATTTTCATCATTTGGTTTTACGAGTTTTGAAGAATTTCAAGTTTTATTTCAAAATATCATCAGAAATATAGGTTTTAGGAAAAAAATGACTTGGACCTTTTTTGTAGAGAATTAAATTTCCTACAAAAAAGATTAAGTGATTTTTTTTGACATCTGCATATTTTATGAGATATTAAGAATTTTATCAAAAAATAAACTTCGATGATTTTGCGGCACGTGTTCTTTTGACTTAAAAAAAAAAAAATTAGTGCCGTTGTTGTTTTTTGACCACAAAGAATTTTTCTAGGGGGCGTCTCGGAAAATTTAGTTTTTAACGACCAGTCTAATATATATATATATATATATATATATATATATATATAAATATATATATATATATATATATATATGTATATATATATATATATATATATATATATATATATGTATATATATATATATATATATATATATATATATATATATATATATATATATATATATATATATATATATATATATATATATATATATATATATATATATATATATATATATTTATATATATATATATATATATATATATATATATATATATATATATATATATATATATATATATATATATATATATATATATATATATATATATATATATATATATATATATATTCGCGATTCAGGGGCCCCAAGCATAATCAAAAAAGAAACTAAAACCAGACAAGTTTGAAATATATTTATTTTCAGGCATTAAAATTACATTTTTTCTGTATTTAAGTGTCTATAATTTTATCGAATTTAATTTCATCCAAAATTTCATTGTCAATAGAAAGAATGGATGAATCGTTCAAACGATCATTACTCATAGTATTACGCAAATAACTTTTGATTAACTTCAGTTTTGAAAATGATCGTTCGCCTATAACATTATCGACAAACATGCATAAAAACATTCGTAATAAAATATCGATATTCGGAAAAGTGGTGGAAAGATTATTATTGAACATTGTTTTGTACATCGATTCATAATTTAAATTATCAAATGTGAAATAATTTTTGGCAAATTGACATTCGTCAATCAATTGATTTGCATTGAGATCTTTTGGGTATTTTGCGGTTATTGTTCTGCAAGAATTAGCAATCTCTTCATCACTCATTAAATTTAGATGTATCAAAAACGAGTACTATCTAGATCTTCATAACCTTTAGCACGCTCTCTCAGATGGAAAAGAAAAGCCATTATAATTGGCTTGAACAACGATTTTTCAAGGTGGTCTTTTTGTTCCTCTAGACAAAGTGTTTGTGACGTTGAACAAGTTTAAAAGCTGACAGGCATCATCAAAAACTTTGTTGTAATCTTTATTTTCCAAATCTGTAACTATTAAATCAAACAGTTTTTTGTCACCGAGACAGTTAAATTAGATTTTTGTAATGCTCGATTCACAAAATTAAACTTGGTTAGTACACTTTTCCAGAGGACAAGCATGAAAATATTTTCGAATTGACATAGTTTTTTTTATCAAACCTGTTACCACCGCTTTGTTATCATCACTGAAGCTTTCCTCATGTAGGAAAGATTTTAAAACATGCAACACTTTTAAATAACAAGAATGTAAAACGTGAACTGATTCGTATCTAGCTGACCATCTCGTTACAGTTGGTCTCTTTAACATGTATTCGCTATTTTCGGTTAATTGTTCTTGTAATCGATTCCATCGAAAAGGGGAATATACGAAAAAACCATAAAGTTTTTCAACCATATCAAAAAACTTCGTTGCAGCAGTATTGCCAGAAACACTATATTTACCGACTAAATTTAATGAATGAGCACAAAACTTGCTGTTTCATTTGTTTGACGAATCAATCTTTGTAGGCCACCATAAATACCTGTAAGCCTGCCACCATAAATATTGTAAGAGTTGTCATCTGACTGGCCTCTACAATTATCAATGTTTATTTTGTTTTCAATGTCGAATTTCATAATGATGTCAAAAAGATAATTCGATGTATGACCTTCGATTTCAATAAATGAAATAAATCGTTCACAAATGGTATTACTTTTAACATATCGAACACAAAAAGACAACTGGTCTGTATGGCTCACATCCTGAGTGGAATCGACTCTAAACGAATAATATCGAGACTCTATAATTTCCGAAACAATGTGATTTTTAACATGTTTTGCCATGATAGAGATGAATTCTTCACAAATTGTGCTTGAAAGATACGATACTTTTCCTAAACATATTCCGAATAATAAAAAAAATCATTTGTCAATGTTACATGAAAAGAGTGTACCTTTTCCTTTATTGCCAAAACGAGAAATGTGTTCTTGTAAAAAGAGATCAAATTTAGCCAATAATTCAAGAGATCCAAGAAAGTTTCCATTTTGTTTTGATCTTAAAATTTCATCGTGACCACGAAAAGCAAGTCCTCGTGATGCAATTTTAGTTGTATTATTAAAAGATTTCTCGAAAGTAAGTTCATTTTTGATACGCATTTTATATGTAAAATTATTGGTCATGTGATACTTAGACTCTTCATGCTTCGAAATGTGATGAATTATTCCAATTATTGAATCTTTTTAATAAAAATAACTGCTTCGGCTGACGGTGAATAGATTAGCCAATCTCGTTTAATTTTTGTTGCATTTGTGAGTTTTCTATAAAAATGAAACTCAGTGAATTTTCGACCATATTTTCCAGCATTTTTCATTGCATCTATGTTTTGACACGTAAAGGCACCTAAGAAACTAACTGTATAATAGTACTTTATTGTTGAGATGTTTAATGAACTAGTTTATTTTCGATCAAAAGTTTACAATGCGAGCGAGCAATGAGCATTGCAAATTTGTGAGAAAATAAAATTCATTAAACACGAAAGCAACACGACGTTTTACTCTTCCGACAGAGAAGCATGTTTTAATTTAAAAATAAAATTCATTGATAAAATAAATAAAACAAATAAAGAGGACATCTTTATAGTAAATGAGGACGGAGGGCCTTCTTGCTCCAAAGGAGGACAGTCCTACCGAAAAGAGGACACAAAATAATCTATGGGCTGATCACTATACAAAACTAATCGATCAAATTAAGCATGAAGTGAAACTCGACCATAGCATTGAGTTAATTGAGAATAAAACAGGTGAAAAACTTGTCCTTGTTGACAGCCTATGTTATGAAACATATACAGCTAAAAAAAATCATGTAAAACCCCGCCTTTATTGAAATGCAACTAATCGTCCAAATTTCAAAGGAATCGATCCAGTACTTAAAGAGATTACCTATTTTGAACAAACGAACATTTACTTTTTTATTTATATAGAAGAAGATAAAAGTTAAAGATAAAAGAAGATAGATAGAAGAATATTTATTGAAATTCTATTAAAAGTTTATTGCAACCAACCGACCACCATAACTAATATTAATCGTGACTGATCTTCTGTCAAATCGTTTTTTTGTTTGTTTGTTTTCCTTTATTTCTCTGAGAGAGAAACGGTTTGTCTTCCCAAAGACGTGCATAAATTTTTCATTTGATTCAAAATTGTACAATTATTGCGAGTTTCTTTTAAATCTATAAGAAAAAAACCTACCACAAAAAAATAATAGTTTCTCCCTCTCTGCTACTATATAAAAAGAAATAAGAAAAATGACAGATTAGGATTTGATTCTAACCAAACATATAAATTTTAATCTTTTATCTATTAAAAATAAACTACACAATAATGAAAAGTTGGTCGCCAGCTAGTTTTCATAATATACTTTCAGGATGTATACATAACTTAAATATTTGCACATTTGCATTATAAAATAATAAAATATTCACTATTATAAAATCACTGGAAATAACACAATAAATGTAAAATACTCTCGTAATTATTTTCATTCATTTTATAAAAATTAGCACAACTAAAAATAATAGATTGTACTTTTTGTTTCGTTTTAAATTATTTAATTGTTTTTAATTTATAATTTAATACAATAGTTGGTTGTTGTAAATAAACAGAAATGCAAATGGCGAAATGAGAAATTGAATATGACATATTAGAAAACACGATTTCTTATGTCTCTCTTCA